>CM062807.1:807929554-808336474 GCA_031772625.1 Pinus tabuliformis | reverse complement strand
TTTGTCCATAGGGCTGCAGAGGTTGGCCCTGCGAGGACATGGGCTGGGAGGTGTGCAGAGCATATTTCATCTGCTACTGCATGGTTTGCTACAACTGTTGCAAGGGTTGACCTTGCGGTTGTTGCAATTGACCTTGTTGCAGGATCATTTTCCCTTGCTGTTGTGCAGAGAGCCCTTGCTGCAATAAAGTTTCCCTTGCGGAAAAAAAGGTTGCCCTTGTTGTTGTAGAGGCTACCCTTACTGTTGCAAGGGTACTTGAACAGTGCCCGGAAAATTTCTGAACTGAATCTGGCCATAACCACCCTGGAAGGTGGACAAGCCAGGCTAAATGTACTGCCTAGACTGAAGGGTGTAAAGTTGATTAACCATTACTTGAGAACGATATGGAACATAAGGAGTTTGGTATTGGACCTGAGCCTCGTAGGGTCGTTGATACTAGACATTGCTCGATCCAGATGAACCAATGAGATTCTGAACCTGTTGGTACTAGACATTGCTTCATCCAGTAGGATCAACAGGGTTATGAATAACACCGGAAGAAGGTTAGTTCATACCAACCATGTGAGCTTGTGATCCACTCACATTGGTGGCACCTGACATGATAGAAACATTCAGATTTTGCCCCCTAGGCAGTGGCACAGCCTGGCCACTGACTAGAGGGATGGAGGAACTGAAAGAGACATTCTTCGAAACTGTTGGTTATGCCTGATGGGTAACTGGATTGATGATACAAGGGTGTTCAGAATGGTGGGTTGCACCGGGACTGAGGTAATGTTGGGAAGTTGTGTTCACAATGAACAGACCTGAAGTAGGCATGGCGCCTGACACCCAAATAGGTTTATGGTAAAGTGATGAGGCACTAGGTGTACCTAAAACCAACTATACCAAATACACATAGTTAGGTGGAAAACTGGCGGGAATGCCCTAGGTATAGGGGAAACCCTCAGGAGGAAAAGGCTGATCTTCCCCTCGATAGTGTGTGGAGTAGAAACTTTGGACTCTTCCGGATAGGTGACTAGAGCATCGCCTTCGGGTTCCATATCCGGGAACAAACAACGACAAATGGCCGAAGTGTTGAAAATGGCAACAAGAAATGCTAAAAATAGAAGTGCTAAAAATAGCACTGCTATAAATAGCAGTTCAGGTACTAGTGCTGGACCCAACAACAAGGAATGAAAAATGGAAGTGCTAAAAATAGCATTGCTATTTTTAGCAGTTCAGGATAGATTCCTATTTTAGTTAGTCCCTGAACTAAAATTGAGAAGCAAAACTCGAATTTGTTCTTAGCAGCTGTTTGATTAATAATTAATTAATTCATCTTGAGTTAATTAGTTGGAGAAAATCAAACATGAAGTCTATGTGAAGACATGCAATAGTTTCTCCCTTGATTGAGGAATTTATCCCTTAGTTAAGGAGATGGGATGAGTTGTACTTTGAGTTGTAATTAGTTAGCTCAATTAACTAAGTTAAGTCCAGTTAGATTAGTTCCAACAGTTTGTGGAATTAATTGTGAGTTTAGTTAGTTAATGCTTGCATGCATGTAACTGTTGCTCTCCAGATAACTAAATATTCTCTCATAAATAACTCACGCATGTCAGTTCAATCAGAGACCCAATTGAGATCAAAGGATGGGACAGTGTATTATCAATTGAAGGATTTTTCCTATATGGGAAACTCATACATGCAGAAGGAATTATCTCCTTCAGGATTGCGCAATTAGATCAAAGGTTAGTGAATGTGTGAAGAGGCCAATTCACACAGGTGGAAGCACTGGACCCCAAGGAAAACTGTGCAAGGAAATAGGAGGCTTGGAGGACTGAAGGAAGGCACAGGTGTTGCCTATTCTATCTATGAGCAACATTTTGAGATTGTACAGAGAGCTAGATAGCTTCTGGGCTAAGGCTTTGTGAAATCCAGACATATTTCCACTTGTATGATATTACAGAGATTGGGGTTTTAGGCTGAGGCTTTCCCCGGAGTATCTACTGTGTTCATGTGTGTTTTCTTTATCTTCATCTATTATATGTGTTCCATTTGATCTTGCCCATATTCGATTAAGCTTCCAAGAAGTTTGTTGTAGAAGTAGATCTAGTATTTTGCTCTAGTATATTGCATTATCAATTGATCTATAGGTGAAATTTCTACACGAAGAAGTACAAGGGGATAGTTCCAAAGGAACACCCGGCTGGTCATACAGACTGTAAGGACGTTGCGGTGATATCACAACAAGGTCAACAAAGGATTCGAAGGGTAGATAACCAGTCCAAGCTGACCATCAGTGATCGGTGAGTTCTCAGGGGTTTGAACAGGATTGTCCAGAGATTCCGGGCCAAGATCAGCAGATGATCCAGTATTGAAAGTAGGCGGAGGATGAGATGACAAAGGTTGAATGCTCAAAACAATTCTGAGTTCAACACCTTGGTCCTCGAGTGACTCTGGTAACTTAGGAAATGGCTCCTCAGACAATCTTTCAGACAGAGGAGAGGAAGAGGAACTGGGTGAACCAAATGGTTCAGCCACGATGACCTTGTCTTAGTCAACAGAAAAATTAACTTCAAGGCTTTAAAATTTTCTTTAAGGGAAACTCACGATTTGGTCTCAGAAAAGACTAACAGGGTGTTATCGGATCGTGGGCAATCAATTATTAAGACACATAAAAGGTTGGTGCTCTTTCATTTTTTAAGAGTCGAGAAAGAAACAAAGATGACTCTATCGCTTTCGATTGGAAACGAGCTCGAAAGGACAAGTGCTCGAATGATATTTTAAGTTTAATGAGTCAAAAAGATCAAATGACTACTCTATATGATCTAGGGAAACAAGATTACTAGGCAACTGTGAACTTCAGAATACCTCCCGGCGAACTGAGAAGTATGAGCAAGCAATCTCCCCAAATGTTGTGTTTGGTGTATCCATTTGCAAGGCGGTTGAATCGGCTTCCTAAGGATAAACAATTGCAGCTTAGAGGGGTCTTCCGTTATATACTCAATGGTACGAGGAGCACAAATCCGTACTAGCGCTATCTAATGCTGAAGCTAATGACAGCTACTATGTTTAAAGACGTCAGAACACGTCTCTAGCCTAGACCTTCTAGATATGATCGTTAAGTGTCAAATGTGCCTTAGGTTAATTGAATTCATTTTAAATTTTATCTTGAGTTATGTTTCAGTTTGCAAGTCTTAGCGGTGTGACTCGAAAACCTACAATGCAACTAAATGAGACAAGACCCTTTGAATTCGATGAATGCCTACACTAGAGAGGGTAGAAACTACACAATCAAATGCAAACAACCAAGCAACTGAAATCGAAATGATCTTTCACTACTTCACTTTTCGAAAAAATAAACTAATGAAAAATGTATTCCAATTCCTAATTTCCTGACAAGCACATTTCTGATAGTCCTTTCAAAAGAAAAATAGTTCTTTTCCTTTTTCAAATGCCAATGCAATCCTAGTCTCTTAGTGATGCAAGCTATCGTAGCACAATGATGCAACAAACTAGAATTTCATATTTTTCATGAAACAACGAAATAAACTTTTCGCATACAACACTTCAATGAAAAAGTTTTCGAGACAATCAGCTCTTCAAGCAAATGAAAACATGAAAAGAGAGGCTCATTTAGACTAATGAAGCACTGACTTTACCAACAACAAGACAAGCAACGTAATCCATGCCAGAAAATAAACGTTTAGACAAGAAAACGAAAAATTTTCAAACTTGTGTAATGGAGGTCAAAGTCATAAAAAGACCGCAAATGAAATGCAAGGAGTAAACACACCTACAACTTGACTCTCTGAGTTCAAAATCAGCTGAATGGATGGCAATCTAGATTCCATAGTGTCACTGACCACCCAATGACTCAAGAAATCAAACAAAAGATGATAAGCCAACAGGCAAACAAAACCAAATGAAAAACAGCTTTCTAGTCAGGAAGAAAACAATCTAAAAGGCTTACTGGGTCAAAATCATGAGAGCAAAATGCACTGGCCAAGATTGGGGACAAACCCTAATCTTCACTTACAGGCATTGGCATGACTTCCTAACTGACAACAAGTGCCAGAGGCTGGTCGACGCAACTGTTTCTCAGGATCTCGTGCTAATCAACGTGACTATCAGTGGATTAAGCACGTTGATCAAGGGAGCCAAGAAAAAAATAAAAAAATTTGAAACAAGGACCAAATCTGCTACTATGAATTTCAAACTCAGGCCAGTAAGCAGGAGAAAAGAAACATAACCAAATGGAAAAAGTGGAACTAGAAAAGTTCACACGAAATCATGAAATCCAAGACAAACAAAAGGATGTACCCCCCAGCGGAGTCGCCAATTTGTGGTGAAGTAAAATTATAAGTGCAGACACAAACAAATTCCTCTAGCCCGATAATAGGTCTAGCCACAACAGATACATTCTATGGAAAATTTCCTTTGGCTAGAACCAATTAAGAGGGCCTACCTCTTAGTACACTTATCTCGTTTGATGATGTCCTTGTTTGCTCGCTCCAGCTATCTCTCGCTTCCTTCTTCAGACACCTAAAACAAGTAAACAACAGCAAACAACAACCTTGATAACAGACAAATTGTAATTCAACCTACTTAACAAGTCAAGAAAAATTAAGCCATGAACATGCAAGATGACAAATCATGTAGGACATCAATCGATAGTTGCATATATATTGAATCAAGAAGAGATTACAACCATTGTCTTGACGTTGTCGTTGTCGTTCTCCTCTGACAACACCAAGTTCCCACACACTTCTGCTAGAATTCCATGATGGCCTCAACAAAAATAGTTTTAAGGCTCTTCCATTTAGGCTTCACTCCAAACCAAATCGCACTTCTCCCTCACACTACTAGAGAGCTACAACTATGAATAGCTTGTTGTTTACTCCAAACCAAAATAGCACTAGCACACCAACATTAACACTAGCTTGTGCTTGGGAAAAAGGGAGGCTTATATAGGATGAATGGATGGGAGATGAATCCTCTTATCATGGGAGAAGGTCTTATCCCTTGAGGTATTTCCATCATTATAGGGGAAGGAGCCCAAACTGACATCTGGGACCCCATTCGACCAAACCATTTACCAGACTTTCGTTACGAAGCTTCTAGAGTTGGAAGCTTCAGCTCTTAATTTAAAAAACTTTCCATAACAGGACCGACGTGACTGGAACAAAGCTCAGTCGCTCCAGTTGGCCCTAGGGACAGTGCTAATCCCTACATATCAGCGCGAGGAAGACAAGGGCCATTAGAGTCGGTCTTGTAAACTGGGCAAGATAAAATTTTTAGGGGAAATGGTGCAAAAGGGAATTGATTTCTCATGAAGAGGTACATAGTGGGAGGTTTCTTCATGAAGGGAAAGCATGTGAGGTTCATTGTAGAGGTCCTCCAGGGTCAAGGAACGGGGAGTAAAAGGACAGTGACAAAATGTTGTGTAACAGGCACAAACTACTCTCATGCCCTCCAGCTCCTCGTTCTGCTGCAGAATAGCCTCACGCACTAATGCGACCTTCCTTTTTAATGCTATAAGGTCAGCCTGAAACTGGTGGAATTGTCGTGGGAATCTATCACCTGTAAACTCGGTCACATCTCCAGGTACCTCAGCAACTGTTGGCCTCTCATCCATGGGTGGCTCCTCCTCAACAGATGGCTCTATCTGTGTAGGCTCTATCTTCTCCACCAATGTGTCAACTGGGGCTATCAAAGAGGTCTCTAATAAAGGTGACTATTGTGCCACACCGGGTATATCGATGCTCTCCTCACCATCCTGTGGGCTCTCAACATCATGCTCAACCTCCTCCTCAGGCTCCTGATATCTAAAGCCAGGTTTCCACCAGCAAAAGTGCCCCTTGGTCTCACCCTCTAACTATCTTTTTCATGCATGTTCCTTTTCAAAAGATCTGGCGCCCTGATCTGGTCGACTTTCCCCACATGATGTAGATGGTTGCACCCCCAAGGCCTGCTCACCTCTAACATCTTTGTTGTAAGGGTGAGAATGGGTTTGGTCTATCACCCTCTTCAACTGGACCAACCACTCATCGTCCCAATGAATTCTATCCCAGAATATCTGCATACTGGATTTCCCTTGAGCCATGGGTTTGTCTCCAGTTTCACTCGTCACTATGCACTCATACCCAAAGCTTCCATGATCTTCTGGCTAGTTTCCCACAACTAGGCCAAGATCATGGTCTGATACCACTATAATGTTCCAAACTTAAATAAACAGTGATATGCAAAGCAAAAATGATTTACATCACATAAATTTTAAACAATCAGCAAATGCTCATAAAACTCCAGAAGTAATAACCAACTGAGCCATTTTATTAATCAATGTAGCAAGTATAATAGTATGGAGGAATGAACCTAGGCTTTCCTCAATGGAAATCATGATAGAACCCAGGTGATAATAAAATGATCTCAAATGCTGGAAATGATTTCTCCTCTAATGCTATGTGCTGCCCTGAAAACTACACTGCTGGTTGGAAAGGAATTGCAAGAAAGTCCACTTCAACTGCTTAGAAAATGATACAAATTCAGCCCCGAGCTCCTTGACCAAAACCCACAAAAACTCAAAAATGGTTTGGCCCAATTTCGACCTCCCAAAATCGACCCCCAAAGGCACTATGCAATCCCCAACAATTCTACACTATCTGTTGCAAAGATACGGCTGAAAACCCCACTTTCCTTGTCAAAAACCCAGAAATTGTTTAACCATATTTTGACCTCCCAAATTCGATCTCTTCTATGGTCCACACCCTCCAAAAAGCTCCAGAACTATGGCCTACAAGGAATGACCACAAAGTCCTTTGAAATGGAAGCAAATACCACTCCAAATATCTCCTCTAACCTACATGAAAAAGCTCAACCTCAAGGACTTATACTCTACCCACCAAATGAGCTCCCACACACATTTCCTCTGCATTGGCCTAGGTAATGCGAAAGTCACACTGCGGAGCTAGAAGCTCAATCAGCTCCCAAACTCTCCCAGATTTTGACAATCCTCCCTAGCCTCCTCTCAGGAAAATATCACCTCAAATCTCCATTGCTAAGCACCACCAATGAACTCGACCTCCTCTCCACTATGTCCCCCAGTAATATGCACAACCTGGAAGGGAATGCTACTGTTGGGAATCACAATGTGATCCTCCTCCAGAAGAAATGAAGAAAACCTTCCTAGGGTGGCACTCCAAGTCCCCCGAAGAAAGAGTGAGCTCTTCGCTTGAAGAACTCATGCTAAACAACTAGTGACTTTGCTAAGCAGCTCAAGCAACCAAAGAGAAATCGATATACTCCAATAAGATGAATGAAATAAGGAGAGCTACCTTCCTTATATATATTTCGTGGAGCACTTTTCCCTCCAATATTACCTCCATCATGGGCTCTCACTTAACCACCTACATGCAAAACTTAACCACCTTCATGCAAACCGAACTAGGTAGTGTGTATTTCCCTAGTGTGGGTGGCCCCCATGTGTAATTTAACCACAACAAAATAACTTCTCTTAAGTCTAATCTCCTAATAAAAATCGAATAGGCCCCACTATCTTCAAAATTGGCCCCAAAATGCAATAATTAGTATTGTTCCAAATTAATTTAGGAAGGGACATCACAATCCTCCCCTCACAAATGTTCCTTGTCCTAAAGTTACTTCAGTGTTGGATGCTCAAGTATGTGTTCGCCCTCCCAAGTGGCATCCTCATCTGGCAAGCTCATCCAATGCACCAAAAATTGCTTGTCCTCAAGCAATTCCTGAATGAGAATCCTCTCTAACTGTTGCTCCCCATTGTCACTACAACATGTGCTAGGGTCCCAGATGTGCCACTGAATCGTCCTTGACCTCAGCATTGTCCTGATATGAAAGAATACTTCAATACCAGGATCTCAGGCCATCCTGTCCAACATGAAGCTCCCCTCGCTCCACTCCCTATCATGCCCAGTGCAGTACTAGAAGTCCCCTGCTCCATCAGTGACTCGCTAAAGCCCAATGGAAGATCTGTATGATCTCCCCCTATAGTAGCTGGCGCATCCCTAAAGGTTATTGAGCTATGAAGAGTTGTGATGCCCCAGTTCCCTGCTAGTCCCAGAGTGGTGCCATCGTGCTGACGCTATGCTACTCTGACTATGTCATACTCCCCATCGTGCACAAACAATATCCTCCTCTCCTGGAACTCGATGGTGGAATACTGAAAGAGGTGAGACATATCCTTCCTGGGCATCTCCATGGCACCAAGGCCTACCGATCCAAATCTAAATCCGAACCTGTGCAACAACAGAGAATGTCTGCCTCCCCATATGATGAAACCCTCTGTGAACCCCCATGTGTCATCCCAAGAGAGAACTATTTCACTCTCTGCCACGAATCCACTCATCACGAGTGATCTATCAATCTACTGAATCCCTGCATCCCATAGTCAGACCTGCTGTGGCATAGCCCTGACAACCGATGAAATTCCTCTAGCCCTCATCTCTAGTCCCTGCATGTGATCATTATATCAACTTCATATATCGTGGGATAATCTGATGCATGCTAATATTCCCAGTTCCTGCCACTGTGTAGTACCAATGATCGCTAGAAGCCATATGTGCCAAAGAGCTACCCCCTGAATGCAACCAAATATGGGTATCTGATGCTCATAATCGACTCAAGGTATGTGGATCCCTCCTATCCCTGCCAACCATCTCCCATGGGTCTGTCATCCACCCTCTCAATAATGTGCCAATATAAGGTATGGAGCCCAAACATATACTAGGAAACTACCTCAGTTGTACCCGCTATCCTCTACTCATGATTGGTCTCGACATGCCCTAAGCAAAGAGTGACACATGTCTCCCTCGAGACTAGCTACCCATACGTTGGCTCGGTGATGAATGATATGCCACCCTTGTAGATGATCACCTCATTTCCCAACCTGTGGTTGTCAACATATGCACCAATCCAATTCCATTGCTAAAGTCTCCCCCCTAGTGCGCTGGGTGTCACCCAAATATATCGGGTGATCTCCTCATCCCCCGCTGCTCATGCCCAGAGTGCAGAAATTTGATAGTAAAATCGACTGCGTCCAGGAGGGATGTAGAAGAGGGTTAAGCGTGTCAGTCCCTGTGGATACCATTAAGTATCGCTCATCTGTGTTCTCGTCGATCCTAGGTGAACTACGCCCAAAGTTATGCCTGGTGTTTCCATTCAAGGGTCTCCCTGGAGGCAACACTCCAAGACCTTGTTGTGTAGTACTATAAGCCCCTGCATACCACCGATCATTCCAGTACTCCTGGACATGCCACTGTACACTGCGGCCTACCCCTGTACACTGATGGATACCCTCGACTATGACTATGTCATCCTGTGCCGTCTTATGTCTCACCTGTGTCACTATACCTATCACTCCCTGCATGTACTCAATGCAATGTGAGGCACTCCCACTCCACAATACAGTCCAACATACTACGACACACCCCCATGCATCTCCATGCCCATCTATAGAACATTGCTCCATGCTAGATGCCCCTACCGATCCCTGAATGAGATGGACTAAATTTGTGTCCATATGCGTCGGCCCACATCCAACCTGGATCATCACCTCCACTGTCGCATCACCATGCTCTCTGATGAGGGGACCTCCCCTCCAAGTCCTCCCTAAGGGATAGAAGAAGTGAACCTCTCTAGGTGTCAGTAGTGATGCCACCACTGCTTTACTCCTCTGTGTCTCACACAAATGCGAAGAATCCCCAGCTCCATACAAGGCACTGTGTGGTGGCCTGCAAATGCCACCTCCTCCAACAAACTCCTGCCAGAGTATGCTGATCATCCTAAGACCCTGTGTACAATTGTCATACCAAGACAACCCAAGGAGTCTGCCCAAAAACTGGTTGGCCACTGGTGCTAACCGAAACTCTCGTAGCGGAGGTGCACGCTAGACTACTAGGTCATCTATACCCTCTAGGTCATAGTCAACCAGTATACCTAGGAAATGATAGGTGTTCCTTCTCGAATCCTAATTCCAGTCAGAGCTTCTAGCATCCCTAGTGCCTGGAAACTCTTGCTAAGCTCCATATGGGTCCACTACCATCTCCATAGTCCACTCCACCGGGTACCAACTCAAAATCTCTCGCCACCCAACCCCAAGAGAGGGATCGAATGCACGAACTCCCACACATATAACAACCCCAGCATGCGGGTGTTGCACCCTGTGCAACTCAGGTCGTATCATCTCGCTATCTTGGTCAATACATACAATCTGACTCAGTAGCTCTGTCTCCCTTTATCCGATGGGCCAAGGTAACCTAACAGTGTTGTCAGCCCCGTCTATGTATGCCCGAAGAGGGCTGCTCTCACACACCAACGTGCACTCTAGCTGCACCAATATGGAATCCAACCACTCCCCAATGTGAGTTAATTTGGTCGTGGACTTCTCATGCCTCCAACTCCTCTTTCTACTACAAAATAGCCTCACACACTAATGTGACCTTCCTTTTTAATGCTACAAGGTCGGCCTAAAACTGGTGGAACTGTCATGGGAATCTATCACCTGTAAAATCGCTCACATCTTTAGGTACCTCAGCAACTGTTAGCCTCTCGTCCATGGGTGTCTCCTCCTCAACAGATGGCTCTATGTGTGTAGGCTCTATCTTCTCCACCGAGGTGTCAACTGGGGCTATCAAAGAGGTCTCTAATAAAGGTGACTATTGTGCCACACCGGGTATATCGATGCTCTCTTCACCATCCTGTGGGATCTCAGCATCATGCTCAACCTCCACCTTAGGTACCTAATATCTAAAGCCAGGTATCCACCAGCAAAAGAGCCCCCTGGTCTCACCCTCTAACTATCTTTGTCATGCTTGCTCCTTTTCAAAATATTTGGTGCCCTGATTTGGTCGAATTTCCCCACATGATGTAGATGGTTGCACCTCCACAGCCTGCTCACCTCTAACGTCTTTGGTCTGTCACCCTCCTCAACTAGGCCAACTGCTCATCGTCCCAATGAATTCTACCCTAGAATTTCTGCATACTGTATTTCCCTTGAGCCATGGGTTTGTCTTCGGTTTCACCCGTCACTATGCACTCATACCCAAAGCTTCCATGATCTTCTGGCTAGTTTCCCATAGCTAGGCCAAGATCATTCTTTGATACCACTGTAATGTTCCAAACTTAAATAAATAGTGATATGCAAAGGAAAAACGATTTATATTACATAATTTTTAAACAATCAACAAATGCTCATAAAACTCCAGAAGTAATAACTAGTTGAGCCATTTTATTAATCAATGGAGCAAGTACAATAGTATGGAGGAATGAACCTAGGCTTGCCTCAATGGAAAGCGTGATAGAACCCAGGTGATAATACAATGATCTCAAATGCTGGAAATGATTGCTCCTCTAATGCTCTGCGCTGTCCAGAAAACTACCCTACTAGTTGGAAAGGAACTGCAATAAACTCCACTTTTGCTGCTCGGAAAATGCTACAAATTCAGCCCCAAGATCCTTGACCAAAACCCACAAAAATCTAGAAATGGTTTGGCCCAATTTTGACCTCCCAAAATCGACCCCCAAAGGCACTATGCAATCCCTATCAATTCTACATTGTCTGCTGCAAAGATATGACTAAAAACCCCACTTCTCTTGCTCAGAAAATTGTGAAACTTTATATCTGCGATCCTTGTCAAAACCCCAGAAAAGCCCAAAAATGGTTTGGCCATATTTTTACGTCCCAAATTCGATCTCTTCTACGGCCCACGCCCTCTAAACAGCTCCAGAAATATGGCTTGCAAGGAATTACCACAAAGTCCTCTGAAATGGAAGCAAACACCACTCCAAATATCTCCTCTAACCTACATGACAAAGCTCAGCCTCAAGGAATTATTTCCTCTGCGTTGGCCTAGGTAATGCGAAAGTCACACTGCGGAGCTAGAAGATCAATCAGCTCCCAAACTCTCCTAGATGCTGACAATCCTCCCTAGCCTCCTCTCCGGAAAATATCACCTCAAATCTCCATTGCTAAGCACCACCAATGAACTCGACCTCCTCTCCACTATGTCCCCCAGTAATATGCATAACCTGGAAGGGAATGCTACTGCTGGGAATCACAACGTGATCCTCCTCCTAAAGAAATGATGAAAACATTCCTAGGGTGGCACTCGAAGTCCCTCGAAGAAAGAGTGAGCTCTTCGCCTGAAGAACTCATGCTAAAAAACCAGTGACTCGACTAAGCAGCTCAAGCAACCAAAGAGAAATCAATATACTCCAATAAGATGAATGAAATGAGGAGAGCTACCTTCCTTATATATATTTTGTGGAGCACTTTTCCATCCATTTTTACCTCCATCGTGGGCCCTCACTTAACCACCTACATGCAAAACTTAACCACCTTCATGCAAACCGAACTAGGTAGTGCATATTTCCCTAGTGTGGATGGCCCCCATGTGTAATTTAACCACGACAAAATAACTTCTCCTAAGTCTACTCTCCTAATAAAAATCGAATAGGCCCCACTATCTCTAAAATTGGCCCCAAAATGCAATAATTAGTCTTGTTCAAAATTAATTTAGGAAAGGACATTACAAATTGGCCCCCAAGTTCATTGGTAGTTTAATACCCCAACATAAAGGAGTTTGAGATGTTTGACATTGTATTATATAACTCAAGAGTCACAAGGTAATTTAATTAGAGTTAAAAACTAATTAGAAGAAGCTAACTATGGTGTTGGCTTGAACTTTTCTCTATTGAAGAAGATCATTGTTAAAGGTAGCCTGTGGAAGTTATTTAGTGCATTATGTCACATATACTTTTCTCCAAATCATTGATGGATGGAAATAATATTGCATCAAAAAATAACATTAATTTCTACAATTATTGAAATATGTAGGCCATTCAAAATCAATTTGTTGTAGGTCTCATATATATAAGAGTCAAAACTCAACACAATTAAATTAGGAGAAAAGGAGTATTAACTTTTATCCAAATCATTGATGGATGGACATAATATTACATCAAAAACGAACATTCCTTTCTATAATTATTGAAACATGTAAGGAATTCAAAATGAGTTTGTTGTAGGTCTCATGTATATAAGAGTTAAAAATCAACACAATTAAATTAGGAGAAAAGGAGTATCAATTCCTCACTATACAATTGAAGGTAGTTTTTTTTGTTCTTATTGGCTAAGTTTACATTAGTTTTCATCCTAATAACTTACATAGAGCGTGAAAGCTTTTTATTCTTCATCAACATTCAAATTTTGTCATTGTAATATTCAAAGTTGGCAACCAATGAGATTTAATCATGGAATGTGGTTGTTAAGGAGCATGATTTTCACAAAGTGGTGCATTCTAAAACCTACTCCATAGTGTTGAGAAGTGTAGCAAGAAAGGCTCAATTTGACTTAGCCTTGGTCAAATTGAGAAATTTTGAAGTTTCCTCATCAACAGACAACTTGGATGCGGTTAATTGAGGTGACATGGCTCTTGTCACTCTGTTATCTCCGTAAATTTGAGTTAGAGGGCTTCGAGTTCAGTTTGCATGTGTTGATTGCTAATTTATAGAAATCTAGTTAAGTTATTTCTAGTTGTACTTAGTTAAACCGGTTTTAGCAGTTAATATAACTAGTTGGATGTCAGTTGTGTAGTGGGACAACAGTCTAACTCAGAGATCATCCAGTTAATTGATAAAACAACCAAAAATAGCTCATGCATGCAAAGAATTCAACTTGCTCGTCTATGGTGGAGATTACAAGGAAATGTAACATCAGTTGTAAACTAGTGTTGAGTGTACAAGTGCTGCATGCAATCAATGATTAATCCTTGGGAATTGTGTAACCAATTTAGAGGAAATTCCTAAATAATAGGGGCTAATTTCCTCAACATTTTCGCAAGGAAATAGGAGCTCAGGTGGGGGGAAAATTGACTTATTATGGGTCAGAGCTTCTCACTCAATAGAGAGAATAAGTATTCACTTGCAAATATTTCTTAGAGTGAGCATGCAATTGTAATAGTTTCTCTGTTAAATTGATTAATGCAAATAGGATTAAGGGTTTTTTTTACCAGTTGGTTTCCCCTAGATACATCTATGTACTTATGTATGTGATTGATGCATGTTTGTGAATGTTGTTCTAAATTGTGAATTAATTCTGGATAGCAGAAGAGTAGAATTGTGTCTCTTTATTTAGATTAAATTTCTTGAGCAGTTGCAATTCTATCACCAAATTTTGACATGGTATTAGAGCAGGATTCACATTAGAAAAAGAATTTCAAATTTTTTCCTCCAAAAGTTCGAATTTGCAGCTTCAATGTAGCAGGATTTCTTCAGAGTTGGGACATTGGCCTTCAATGGACTGAGATTAGAGTATGCCTTGGAAGGCAACTCAAATTTTGATTCATGGAAGGATTGTATGGAGGCAGTGGTTGATGATGATGGCTTGTTGGATTATGGCAAGACAGAAATTCCAAAACCAGGATCAGTTGATGCCCAAAACCTAGCCCAATGGAAGAAATACGTAGCCAAGGCAAGGAGAATAATTCTGGAGGGAGTGAGATACCATGTGGTCTTGAGTCTCAATGGGAAAGAAACTCCTTTCACATGGTGGAAGACACTAACTAAGCTATTCGAGAATAGCAGTGACCATAGAAAATTGGCCCTCAAATACAAACTTCTAAACATTAAGATGTGGAAGAATTATACTATTTTGTAGTATCTCTCCATATTTACACAAGTTCAAGATGAGCTTGGAAGGGTTTGGGAGAATGTTACAGAAGGTGATCTTGTGATCCTAGCTCTTCTATGCCTTCCCAAATCCCGACATAGCTACCAGGACTCGATGAATGGAAGGGAGAAACTACCGAATTGGGAATGCTTATGGTCTGATTTTGTACAAGAAGAAATCATGTGAAATACCTATTAGCCCTGAGGTGCAGCACTGACATTTTGAAGGTGAAAGGAAGGATGTGGTCTGCTTCGCTGTCTTAAAGAGTACCCCACATGGGCCATCACCCCCATTTCCCTCACCCTTCCACTTACCTTCCATTCCGCTCATTTCCTAACCCAACCCTCTCATCCCCACAAGACCCTCTTTTCGCCTTAAGCCTAAATAAATTAACCCAAAAACCCGAAAAACCTTACTTTTCCACCGTTATGTGCGCCATCCCCACATTTCCCGAGGACACCCTGTACATCCGCATCCTCCGCCATTGGTCTTTCTCTACTGATCTGATGGCCTTCATTTCACCTGATCATTGAAACATGCTCGATTTTCCCCCGCCGTTAGATCACCCCCACCAGATCTAACGACTCTCACTCATATCGCACGGACAACTAGCGCGAAAAGTACCCGCCCGATGAGGGTGGTTTCTCTCTCTCCTCCGTCGCTACGTGTCGTCCATCAAATGGAATCGAGCAAGTTCTAACATTTACCACTTACCGCCCGATATAAACCATAACCACCCAAACCAAACCACCCCGGGTGTTATTGTCCATGCATCTCCTCCACCCAATAAACGTTCGATCTGCTCACCGAAGATCTAATGGCCCGGACATGTTCTGCTCCCATCGCGACCTCAAATCCCCTACACACAATCTCCACCGTGCATTTCCCCACGATCCGATAGCCCTCGTTCACGATCGTCCCCAATCGTCCTCGACCGCTCTATCACCTCTCTGTCCATCCGATTCAACACGTCCATCCACCCATGCACTCCATACTCCACTCCCTATCTGTTATCCGAAGAAGAAGGTGGCTGACTCTGTCAGTCTGATGACAGTCAGACCGCTGAACCGAATTAACAAAAAGCATGGCCAGAGGAAGAAGGACACAGCACAATATAGCAAACAGAATTAAACAGTCATGGAGCTCCACTGCCATAATCAAGCCAACTACCTAGCAGGACAGCACAGTACCAGAATTGATTAATGTTTTCGTGATGGGAAGGAAATTGCGTCCTAGAACGCAATCAGACAGTTAATGCCAGTAGGTGGTCGATTAAGACATCTCCAACCCTAAATGGCTAAGGATCATTGTAAAAGTAAACTATAAATAGCCGAAAGCAAGATGTAATCAGGGTTGTTGTTGTGCGGTTCAACTTCTAAAGGCTGTAGATATTCTGTTCCTTGCAGCATCTCATCTTCATTTTTAGTAATACAAGATTCTTTTGCTGCTACATGCTCGATGTCCATTTCCTTTTTTTTTTAAACTTGCACCTGGATTGGTTTGTTCAAGCTTTCTCCTATGTCTAATGCTAGATAACTGTCATCTTATCTCTGCATTGGTAAATTGGATCTGTTGTTGAATAGGTCATCTATTTTCTTTTGTATCTAACGCTAGATAACTGTCATCTTATCTCCATTTAGATAGGTTATATTTACAAGTTTCATTCACTGGATGTAGCTGGCCATCATACGTTGTGTATGCATCTACTAGTGTGGTTAGTATTCTTCATTCACTCACTTAATCTGCAAATTATTGAGTGTTAGTTGTCTAAAGCCTTGTAGGCTGAGGGTGTTCATGCTTGTCTGGAGTGAAAACAGAGTTGAAGTGGTTATTTGGCTTGAACCAAACCATCATCCATTCCAATAGTTCCTAGAACAATATTGAAGATTATATGTTACCAGGCATCTCCGAGCTACAACCTAGGAGAGTTTCCTGGAGCGCTAACATAATTGGCGCCGTTGCCGGGGAGAGGAGATTGAAGCTCAGCTTCCCTGAGAGAACGACATAGATCCATCTTTGATGATAGACAAGGTCTGGACACATATTTGGTTGTAATCATCTATCTGGCGATTCTACTGGAGGCCGAACCTCTTGGCGACTCCACATCATAATTTTGGCTCAATTTGTGAGGCATACTCGAAGAAATCCTCAGAAGTCACCAGCTGACCCAGTACCTGACCCTGAAAAGATCATCAAAGGAAGAAAGATATCATAGAAAGGAGCATCAGGATCGGGTAAACCTAAACAATCCTCTATACGTCTGCAAGAAAAGCTAGTAATAGAACAAATACATGTTAAGAGTATAACCTCTAACACTAGTAGTGAAGAAAAACTTTCAGGGATTCATAAAGCTCCTTATTCTTTAGGTTCTCCTCTTGCTGTAAGCCCGAAGGAAACCTCACCTCCTATCCCTCATATTCCTTTAGTCCTGTCAGTCGCTCCTTAACCCTCTATCATCCAGACTACCAGTACTCTTCAATCCACCACTGCCATGGCAGGTCCACAAGCACTCACCAAAATGGAAAGAATCATAGCTGCTAGGTATGGACCTCTAGTACTGCCCACTCCTTTGAATGCAATGCCTATTGGAGAATATCAGAAATACATGCCTGAGTTCACTGGGACTGAAGGGGTTACAGCTGAAGAACATCTTGAGTCCTTTTATAGCTATGCTGATAATCTAGACATTAGTGAAGATGATGTGTGGATGACGGTATTTGTCTAAAGCCTAGATGGGGAGGCCAGAAAATGGTTCAAAGAATTTACCCCTAGATCTATAACAGATATTGAGGCCTTAGATGATGTTTTCCTCAAGCATTGGGGGGATAAGAAAGATCTGCTCTACTATCATACTGAGTTTGGGAACCTGAAAAGGGAAAATGGGGAGTCACTTTCTGATTTCAATAAAAGGTTTAACCACATGTACAACAAGATACCAGCTGAAGTGAAACCCACCCCTACCTCTGCTAAGCTCACCTATGCCAATGCCTTCGATTCTGACTTCTGCCTACTATTGAGGGAGAGAAGATGTGCTTCTTTGGTTGAAATGCAGGATGCAGCCTTGGAAGTAGAGTCCAACATCATGGTCGTAGAGAAACTCAAGGGACATGTTGATCGAAGGAGATAGAGGGGTGAATCTTCTTCATCTTTGGACCCCAAGATAGATAAAATGACCAAGATGATAGAGTCACTAGCCTCTGAAATATCCAAATTAAAGGTTGAGCAACACCCAGGGAAAGGAAGAGTTCCTAACACCTTTGCTCCTAGAAATCCCAATCCATATAAAAGAGCCAATGAGAAATTGCAGATTATGCAAAGGAGCAGAGATGCCAATGAAGCCCAAAGGGTGAAGACCCCTTTCCAGAATGTAGTCATGGAAGAGGAATAGTTTGAGGAAGATGATGAGATCCATTACATGGAAGACAAAGGCAGTGCTTCCTTTTTGACCTTGGATGCCTATGAAGAGTCATTACTCAGGGACCAGACCAGCCAAGAGTGGGACGGTGAGGCTATTCTACAAACTGAAGATCAGCGAAGATACTATTTGTGGTCGAAGATGAACAATGCCAAGGAAACCCCTGTTCAAAGAGCGGTTGTCCCTGCAGAATGGAAAGCTAACAAGCAAAAACGACCAATAGTTGATCCCATCATGCCCAAAGCTCCAGCTCAAGAGGTAAGAGGCCCTGACAAGTTCCCTTCTCCTTTCAGTTTTGAATCAAAAATCCAGAAGCTGAAAATATCTATACCTCTAATGGAACTAGTAAAGAATGAAGCCTTTAAGAGACCCATCCTTGAAGCCCTTGAGCTGAAGGCCACACAAGCATCAAATGACTATGTGAATTTACAAGATGACAAACCTGCAGTTGTGCTTAGCCCAATGACTGAACCTTCTGATGACAATTCCCCATCATTCTATGTCTCCTTGACTATTCATGACAAAACCCTTCACAACTGTCTGTTGGACACAGATGCCAGCCATAATCTAATGCCAAAGGCTGTCATGGATGAGTTAGGCCTTGACATCACTAGGCCTTATCATGACTTATTTTCTTTTGATTCTAGGAAGGTGAAATGCTTGGGGTTAATCAAAGACCTAGCCATCACCCTATCTCAGCTGCCTATGAAGAGCATGATGATGGATATTGTGGTAGCTGATGTACCCCCAAAGTTTGGCATGCTTCTTTCTAGGGGATGGATAAAAATATTGGGTGGAATGTTACAAAATGATTTGTCTTATGCTATCGTTCCAGTTTTTGGAGGTGAAAGTAGGAGATTATACAGGGAAGCTCAGTTAGCGTATATTATCAGTGATGAGAAGCATCCCACTAATCATCCCATCTATGCTGTTGATACTGAATTTGGAGCCTGTATTCTCCAAATAGAAGAATCCTAGTTAGCTTCCATGCAGCTTAGGAAGCCAGTTGGTAAGGTCACAGAGGAAGAAGGTCCAAATTTTTTGGACATGTTCTTTGATGGAGCTTGCTCTAGGAAAACTGCAGGAGCAGGTGTAGTTTTGATATATCCCACGCAAGAATGCATACATTTATCTTTCAAGCTGACTTTCCAAGTCACAAATAACATAGTAGAGTATGAGGCTTTGATCTTAGGCTTGAACGTTGTTAAAGAAATGGGCATCAAAAATCTTAAGGTGTTTGGAGATGTAGACCTTATTATTCAACAGGTGAATCAGACATTCCGGCGAGGCACCCTAGGCTGAAAGCATACAGAGATGAGGTATGGAAGCTCAAGGATTTGTTCAGTAGCTTTAGTATTTCATAAATCCCTACGGCTAAAAATCAGCTGGCTGATTCCCTTGTTGTGTCTGCTAGTATGTTTGTTCCTCCTTTGCCTCCCAGATTGGCTTATGAAATCCAAGTGAAATATAGACCATCCTTGCCCGACAATGTCAAGCACTGGAAAGTTTTTTAGGATGATGATGAAGTCAATAAGTTTCTACAAGTCATTAATGAATTCTCTGAAATGCAAATTGATCAAGATAATGAAACCGTGGAGGAAGGCCATCAGTCCCAATTGAGAAACAAAATTGGCCAAAATAACATTGTACAACTGCCTAGCAACCATATACCCAAAGGGCTGGTGCCTCTAGAGAAGCGTTTTGATCATAATGATGTACCTTCTAAGCCTGCACATAAAGAAAATGAGTCTGCAGTCCATAGACATGATATAGGGAGTCCAGATCATCCAAAGTACATAAAGTTGTCCACCCACTTGTCTGCTGCCCAAATTTCTGAATATTGCAACCTGATGAAGCAGTTCGCTGATGTCTTTGCCTGGGAGTATAGTGACCTTAAGACTTATGACAAAAACATCATCCAGCATAAGATTCCACTGGAGAAAGACACCATCCCTTTTAAGCAGAAGCTAAGACCCATCAGCCCTCTACTGCTACCTTTGATTGAAAAGGAGATTAAGAAATTGTTGGCTGCCAAGATCATAGTTCCCCTAAGATACTCAAAGTGGGTAGCTAACCTGGTGGTAGTAAGGAAGAAAAATGGAGAAATTAGGCTTTGTTTCGACTTCAGAAATCTCAACAAATGCTCTAAGAAAGACAACTACCCCCTGCCCAAGATGGAACATTTGCTGCAAAAGGTTTCAGGGGCTAGAGTCATGTCTTTCTTAGATGGTTTCTCAGGTTACAATCAGGTTGCTATACACCCAGAGGATCAAGAGAAGACTGCCTTCACTACTCCTTGGGGCACTTTCATATACTCCAAGATGCCTTTTGGACTGATGAATGTTGGGGCTACTTTTCAGAGGGCCATGGACATAGCCTTTGTGGGAGAGAAGGACCAGTTTGTCCTTATTTACCTTGATGACATAACAGTTTTCTCTAGCAGTCACGAGGATCATTTGCAGCATTTGGGGAAGGTGTTCCTTAAGTGTAGAAGGTTTGGAATCTCAGTAAATCCTAAGAAGTCACGATTTGCTCTAGAAGAAGGAAAACTTTTAGGACATGATGTTTCTGCTGCAGGTGTCAAGATTGATCCAGAAAGGGTTCAAGCAATACATACATTGTCCATCCCAAGATCAAAAAAGGACATTCAATCTTTTCTAGGAAAGATTAACTTTGTGAGGAGGTTCATTCCAAATTTTGCAAAACTAGTGAAGCACATCACCTCCATGTTAAAGAAGGGGTCAGAGATAAAATAGACAGAGGCTGCAAGAAGATCTTTCGAAGCCATCAAAAGAGCTATCATGGAAGCTCCCACTTTAGTCAACCTAGACTACACCAAGCGCTTCTATATTTTCTCTTTTTCTTCTTATGATACACTTGCAGCAACCTTGTTACAGAAAAATGATGAAGGTATAGAACACCCAGTGGCTTTCTTCAGCAAAACTTTGAGAGATGTTGAATTAAGGTATGATCTTATTGAGAAGCAGGCCTATGCTCTCATAAAGTCTTTAAAGGCATTCTGAATTTACATTCTACACTCCAAAGTGGTTGCCTATGTACCTTCAGCTTCAATAAAGGTTGTCCTAACACAGACAGATGTTGATGGAAGAAGGGTCAAGTGGATTGAAAAACTCATAGAGTTCAGCATGGAGGTAAAGCCCACCAAGCTAGTCAAAGGCCAAGGCATGGCTCAACTTATGGCTGAGGAAAATTGCAGTCTGCTGGACATAAATTGCATAGGAGTAGAATCAGGTGTCGAACAGACAGAGGAGGCAACAGAAGAACAAGGGCATAATCAGTCATTGGCTGAGAATTTGGCTACATGTGAGTGGTATTCCAGTATATCTCATTTCTTGTTGAAGCTCGAAGTGCCTCCAGGGCTTAGCTCAAGTCAGGCTAGGACCATCAAGCTCAGAGCAGCGAAGTTTTATATTAATAAGAAACTGCTTTATTGGAGGGACTCATCTGGAATCCTCTTGAGGTGTTTGGACAAAGAATAGTCTGTCAAAGTCATGCACTAGTTTCATTCCAGCATCTGTGGAGGGCATCATTATTGGAAAACCACGGCCCACAAGATCCTAAGGGCTAGGTATTATTGGCCAACTCCATTCTCAGATGTATTTTCATTTGTGAAGTCTTGTGACAGATGCCAAAGGTTTACAGGAAGACAATAGCTGAAATCTTTGCCCCTGAAGCCAATACACACCAATGGTCCCTTTCAGCAGTGGGGTTTATATTTCATAGGGGAGATTAATCCACATTCCGGTGGCCAACATTGGTGGATCTTAGTAGCCACTGACTATTTTACCAAATGGATTGAAGCCATACCCACTAAGAAGGCTGATCACGAGGTTGTCATGAAGTTCTTAGCTGACAATATCTTCACTAGATTTGGCTGCCCAACCAAGATAGTTACTGATAATGCAACAAATTTTAGAGCAAAGGAATTGATGGACCTGTGTGAATCAATGGGCATTAAATTAGTGCATTCTACCTCATATTATCCTCAAGGCAATGTCCTGGCAGAATCATTAAATAAAAGCCTGGTAAGGATAATCAAAAAACTACTAGAAGACAACAAATGGAACTGGGATTCGAAGTTGAAGTTTGCATTGTGGGCTGACAGAGTTACCACTAAGAAATCCATAGGCAACTCTCCATTCAAGCTGGTGTATGGTACTGAGGCAGTTTTTCCAATCCAATTGACCCTCCCTGTGGCCAAATTCTTGCAAGAGGAGCAGGATGAGGAAAGTGACATGACAAGGAGGATGAGTGACTTAGTTGAAGTTCACCAGATCAGAGATCAACTAATTGAGAAGTCAGTATTACGTCAAAAGAAGATCAAGGAGGTCTTTGATAAAAAATCAAAGATGAACAGTTTTTAGGTTGGTGACTGGGTTCTCAAATGGGATGCATTGAAGGAAAAGAAGGAAAACCATGTTAAGTTTGATGCCTTATGGACAGGACAGTTTGTCATCGCTCGAGCTCAGATGAACAATACTTTCATTCTGCAAAATTTAGAGGGAGGAGATGTTTTTGATGGCCCATCCAATGGGTTGTTCTTCAAACTTTATTTCAGTTAAGGCTTTCAAGCCTTGGTATTGTAAATATGTTGTTGTCAAGTTTTTATTTCATGCTAAATAGACTCCATGCCCAATGGAACACTATGTAGTAGATTTAATCTTGTTGTTAACTAGAAAGGCAGTGGTCTACAGTTCTTGAAACCTCACATGGAGGCTTTCATCCCCAGAAGGAGCTAGTGTTAGCCCTGAGGTGCAACGCTGACATTTTGAAGGCTAAAGGAAGGACGTGGTCTGCTTTGTTGTCCTAAAGAGTACCCCACATGGGCCATCACCCTCATTTCCCTCACCCTTCCATTTACCTTCCATTCCACTCATTTCATAACCCAACCCTCTCATCCCCACAAGACCCTCTTTTCGCCTTAAGCCTAGATAAATTAACCCAAAAACCCGAAAAACCTTACTTTTCCACAATTATGCTGCCATCCGCACATTTCCCGAGCACACCCCGTACCTTCGCGTCCTCCGCCGTCGATCTTTCCCCGCCGATCTGATGGCCTGCATTTCACCCGATCACTGAAACGTGCTCAATCTTCCCCGTCATTAGATCACCCTCGCCAAATCTAACGGCTCTCACTCATATCGCACGGACAACTAGCACGAAAAGTACCTGCCCGATGAGGATGGTTTCTCTCTCTCCTCCGCCGCTACGTGTTGTCCATCGAATGGAATCGAGCAAGTTCTGACATTTACCACTTACCGCCTGATGAGCACCTGATATAAACCATAACCGCCCAAACCAAACCACCCCGGGTGTTATCGTCCGCGCACCTCCTCCACCCGATAAACGTCTGATCTGCTCACCGAAGATCTAATGGCCCGGACATGTTCTGCTCCCACCGCGACCTCAAATTCCCTACACACGATCTCCACTATGCATTCCCCTCGATCCGACGGCCCTCGTTCATGATCGTCCCCAATCGTCCTCCACCACTCTGTCACCTCTCTGTCCGTCTGATTCAACACGTCCATCCACCCATGCACTCCATAATCCACTCCCTATCTGTTATCCGAAGAAGAAGGTGGCTGACACTGTCAGTCTGATGACAGTCAGACTGCTGAACCAAATTAACAAAAAGCATGGCCGAAGGAAGAAGGACAGCACGATCCAGCAAACAGAATTAAATAGTCATGGAGCTCCACTGCCATAATCAAGCCAAAGACCTAGCAGGACAACACAGTACTAGAATTGATTAATGTTTTCATGATGGGAAGGAAATTGCATCCTGGAACGCAATCAGACAGTTAATGCCAATAGGTGGTCGATTAAGACATCTCCAACCCTAAATGGCTAAGGATCATTATAAAAGTAAACTATAAATAGCCAAAAGCAAGATGTAATCATGGTTGTTGTTGTGCGGTTCAACTTCTGGAGATTGTAGATATTCTGTTCCTTACAGCGTCTCATCTTCATTTTTAGTAATACAAGCTTCTTTTGCTGCTACATGCTCGATGTCCATTTCCCTTCTTTTTCTAAACTTGCACCTGGATTGGTTTGTTCACGCTTTCTCCTATGTCTAATGCTAGATAACTGTCATCTTATCTCCGTTTATATAGATTAGATTTACAAGTTTCATTCACTGGCTGCAGCTGGCCATCATATGTTGTGTATGCATCTGCTGGTGTGGTTAGTATTCTTCATTCACTCACTTAATCTGCAAATTATTGAGCGTTAATGGTCTAAAGCCTTGTAGGCTGAGGGTGTTCATGCATGTCTGGAGTGAAAACAGAGTTGAAGTGGTTATCTAGCTTGAACCAAACCATCATCCATTCCAATAGTTCCTAGAACAATATTGAAGATTATATGTTACTAGGCATCTCCGAGCTACAACCTAGTAGAGTTTCCTGGACCGATAACAATACCAGAGATGGATTTTCATCCAAGGGAGAGGATGAAGAAGAAATTGCATTTCTTGGAAAGGGAAAGAAGGGAAAAGGGAAGAAATCTCAAACCAAACCAGAATCTAGCCAAGGGGGCAAGAAGAAAGACTTGTCCAAAATAAAATGCTTCAATTGTTATGAATACATGCCTATGCTACAAAGTGTCCACACAAGAAGTCTGGGAAGAAACCTAGGGAAGCAGGAGGTGAAGAATTAGCTTCATAGTTCAAGCTAGACTTCACCCTGATCACATGCATGGCCAACACTTTGATGGGGAGTGTGTGGTACTTAGACTCAGGTGTCTCGTTTGATATGGCAGGGTGTAGAGAGTTTTTCAGTGACTTGGAGGAGAAAGATATCCATATGCATATTGAGCTTGGGGACGATGAAAGGTACAATGCTACTGGGATTGGTACAATAACCTTTAAGAGGGAGTCGATATCCCCTCTTTGCCTCAAATATGTCATGTTTGTAGCAGGCCTGAAGAAGAACCTCATCTTTGTAGTAGTTTTGGAAGACCGTGGCTATGATGTGATCTTCAGTAAGGGAAATCCTTTATGAGACACATAACCACTAGGCAGGTGAAGAATCTATACAAACTTAATGTGGAAAAATGTGTTGCATTAAGCAGTAAGGTAGAGAAAGTTCAGAGTCGAGATGTTGGTGAACTATGGCACAGAAGACTTGGTTATTTACACCATTGTGCCTTTAAAATTATGCAGCAAATAACCACTAGCCTCCTTGAAGGATCACTTGAGTAGAAGGATGTCTAAAAAGGTTGTACCTTGGGGAAGTATGTATAATCCACATTCCATTATCGAGACAAAAAAGCAAATGAATTCTTGGAGAAGTATGTAAAATCCACAAATTTCCATTATCGAGATAGCAAAGAAAATGCATTCTATAGGGTTTTGTACCCTATAGAATAGTCTTAAAATTTCACATGAATAGCTCCACATGTGTGGAAAATGGAAGTTTATGTGGCATCCACTCGATACCATGGTGGTCAACAAGATAGGTCAAGTTGTGTGAGGCAACATTCACATAAGAACTCAAATTGAGGTGATGTTCATGTCATTAAAAGTTATTGAACTATAGAATAGCATTAAGACGTCGCAATCTATTCTTGCAAATTTTTTATAACAAAAGCAATCATTGATACATCAAATGGTATTTGAAAGCTCATGAACCCCAATTCTCCAAAGTGGTACTTTCCCCATAAATGGGACCTACGTGCTAACAATTCCAATGTTTCTACTCATAAAGAACCAAAATAGATAACGTTATATAATGGTCCATTTCAAATCATACCTCCCTAATATACCTCCCCATTTAAGGGGGCATTTGGTCTCTAAAATTTGTTAATGAAGGAGGTGATGAATTTTTTCCTCGACCTTCTTTCTAGAGTACCATTTGTCCTTACTTGCATGTTTTCCTTTTAGCCAAACCTATTAGAGTTCATATTAACCCCATATTTTTATCCTAGGATTGGTCTATAATGTTATATCTTTTATACCTACTTTTCTTGGGCTTCTATTTCTGAGTCATCTATGACAAGTAAGACATTCTCATGAGTTTCTTTGTCCAAAGTGGAAGGTTTATAGAGTTTTATATTATCCACATTCACTACTAGGTAAATGTATAGATTGTTGGGTTTGACTAAGTCTATATGCATTATCACCCACCTTCTCCAACACTTCAAAGGTACCATATTGCAAATCCTTGATTTTCTTACTAAGAACATGTAGACTCTCTTTGATCAAGTACAACAAAATCTGGTCTTCCACCTTGAATGTTTTCTCAATTATGTGATGGTCATGTTGGGCCTTATAATATTCTTGTTACCTCTTCAATGTCTCTTGTACTTGAAAATGGGTTTGCTTGATCTTATCAATGAAATCTTCAACATTCAATTGCTTCTATTGCAGTGTATTCCCCTCACTACTTGTTGTTGTCCAAATATGCCATTTAAGGCAAAGGTGGAAAATATCCAAAACAATTTTCTAAAAGGGATTTACTAATAGAACTATGAATTTGATATGTTATACGAGTATTGAATATAAACCAAATTTTTGTTCCATGTCCTTGAGAGATTTTAATTTTAACCCTTCAAATGTGGAACCAATGTCTTATTCACTACTTTTGTCTACGCAAATATTTGTAGATGAGAAGTTGATAATATTTCCAATTTGGCATCCATCTTCTAGCAAAGTGTAGTCCATAAGGCATTTGTTAGAGTTTGTAGCTTAGGTAGATACTTCTATGTGTTCCTGTTATAGGAGAAGGGTAGAAAAGGGTCAATAAAAGGCATGGCCGAGATGGTCAAAGGGTTGAGATAACCACTGGAGATCCAAGTGATAAAGTTGGAGTGAAGGTTAAGGAGAGACCTTGAGCGCTAAGAAGACCAACGACCTGGAGTTAGAGGGAGTCGGGCTTTAGAGGGAGTAAGCAGGATTAGTAGGATCAGAGGCATTCAACATCTCAGAGGAAGACATCCTTCAGGTTCAAGAAGTCATGGTACATGATGAGCATGCATGATGGTTACGAGAAGGAGGCTTCTAGGAGCAAGGTGTCTCTGAAGAAGGTATTTTTCATATAGGGGAAATTTCTTTTGTGTCATATGGAGCAGTTGTAGTCGCAGATAAGGGTGGAAATGTGTTCCAAGTTTGAAGGTAGAGACACTTTCAGGGGGCGTTGTGGGAATACATCCCTCTCTAAGAGGGAGTGTTGATGTTTTGGGTAGCATCAGGAGTATTCTCATGTGTGGGGAAAGTGGGCTAAGAGATGAGGATTTTCGCTTATAAACCCATGGTATTATGAACCATGGTATCACACCCTTGGAGTAGTATAAGTAAAATGGTGAGTGATGAATTCTTATTGTGTTGTGGCTCAACAAGAGAGCTGAGAGGATCGACAAGGCCAAGTAGGGCTAAGAGGGTTGGAAGGACTGAGCAGGCCGAGAGAACTGAGCAGGCTGAGAGGGTTGAGACATTTGTGCAAGGCAAAAAGAGCTTCTGGTAGGCCTAAGATCCATGGAGGGTTGAAAGGGCTTGTGGTAGGCCTCAAATTTGTGGAAGGGTCCAGTAAGCCTCAAATTTTTGAAAAGGTTGAGTAGGCCTCAGATCAGTGGCTTGGCCTGGAGGATTGAGTAGGGTCGAAATAACCAAGTGTTATCGGGAATAGTGTCTATGTAGAACTGCTAATCCCACTAAGGCTGGTAGCTACCTTAGAAACAAACAAAGTAAAACTACTTTCGTTTTCCTTTATGAAAGATAGATGAGAGAAGAATAAAGGAGACTAACCTCTATCTTGCGCTTGGTTCCTTGCTCGATTCCTCTCTCTTCTGATAGTCCTTCTGCTACTTGCTTTCTTGTATGCCTAGCTTCACAGAGTACCTGTAGAATCAAAGCAGCATAACACTATACGAGAACATAGATATATTATCATAAACAATCTAGGATCAGATGTAAATTGACCATACAAATGCATAAAACATAAATCATACAAGAGTATGGAGGAAAACTTGAATAGCTTTATTGATAATCAAGAAAGAGCCAAGAGAATTACAACCAATTGTTCTGACCCAGCGTCATCCTCTCAGAAATTAAGGCATTCTTTACCTCATGAAAAGCTTAGATCACCCAACACTATGATGTTGCATTAAGAAACCAACAGCAATTCCTTACAAGATACAAAATTCCAGCCTCTGGATCTCTGGGATGAGGGATCCATATATAGATGTCTGCAAGGGAGATGAGTCAGCTTGTGATTTGATTACTGTCTTCCCTCTTATAGTTCTTGATTCCACTTGGAGATTGATGATCTCTTACTCATCCCTGGTCGAATTCAGATAGGCAAGTGTCATAGGAGAAGTTTCTAGAAGATTCCATGCTTCTCCACCTTGCAAATTGACCCTGCCATTTGTCCCTTCTCGCCCATCGCACCCCATAGAATGGCTTTTTGAAATGAAATGCATCTACTGTGTGTATTTAGGTGGGATGCAACGCACTTTGCCTATGGAGCAGGTGAAATGGTCCAGTTTTTACCAGTTCTGAGTAGTTTTTCATGGAGAACTTATGGGAGATGTTGTAATCAGTTGACCGGGGTTGGAACAACACCTTTAGGGCATTAGGAGCCCTTGGTTTATGGACATTTTATGCTTGGGGTTGCAGTGCCCAAAAATGTCTATAACAGTTGCCCCCTAAAGCATGAGGTCATTAATCTTTTGATGTCAGGTGAAATGCTTTATCATGAGGATCCAAAGTTCTTTCAAGCTGGAAGGAGACCTGTAATAAGATACAATACAATACATTATCTTCATAATTTTTTCATGATCTAGCTGAGGCGGGCATTCCCATTGTTGTGGGGAAAAATGCCTATGCAGGACGATCCTATCCACCTAAGGTGTGACAGTGCCTTAGCAACAAACAGAGACGGCTATTCTGGTTTCTTCCTTTATGAAATGTGAAAGAAGAGAGATCAATAGACTTACCGGTGTCTTCCATTTGTCCCTCGATCCGGTCTCTCTTCTCTTTGGGAGTTCATAGCTACTTGCCTTCTCACTTGCCCAGCTTCAACAGGTTCATGCAAGATCACAAGAGAACAACTACTTGCCTTCTTGCTTGTCCAACTTCAACGGGTTCCTGTAAGATCACAAGAGAACAGCTACTTGCGACAAGAGAAGAACACTACACAAAGACAGATATTCACATTCATAACTAGTTTAGGATTAGAAATAAACTAAACATACTAATGCATTCATACATCAAAAATACATCAGCATATAGGAGAAACCAAGATAGCTTTATTGATGAATAACAAGGTTCAGGAAGAGATACAACCCAGAGGGCTCCAATCCAGCATCTCCTTCCCAGCAAATGGAATTCCTATCTTCACCCCCTTCAAAGCATTAAGCACCCAATGATTCTAGTCTCAAACCAACAACAATTCTTTGCAATAACAAAATTCCAGCCTCTAGATCTCATGGAGGAGAGATCCATATATAGATGTTTGGAGAGAGGATGACTCAGCTTGAGATCTGACTAGTGTCCTCTCCCTCTGTCAGTTCTTGAGTCCACTTGGAGGTTCTTGCTTCCACTTGGAGATTTGGAACCTCTTACTCATCACCAGTCGAATTCCCTGAGGCAAGTGTCATTTTGGAAGCTTCCTGGGTTTTGACACCTTGAGAAATGAGCCTGCCACATGTCCATTCTCGTTCAGCGCAGGTAGCCAGTGTTCCCTTTGACATTCAACGCAGGTAGCCAGTGTTGGCTTTGACATTCAGCGCAAACAGCTAGTGTAGCCACTGAAATGATCCTGAATTGACTTGTTTTTGAGCAGTTTCTGGTGGAGAACTTCTGTGAATTGCTGTGGTTTGTTAGCCTTGTTCCTCTAGGGGTAGGAACAACATGTTTAGGGACTTTGGATCCCTTAGATTATGGACATTTCATGCTCAATGTTGTAAGGCACAAAAATGTCTATAACAGTTGCCCCCTAAAGTATGAGGCTGTTTATCGGGTGAAGTTCTTTATCAGGGGGATCCGAAGTTCATCCAATGCTGAGAGGAGACCTGTAATAAGATACAATACAATACATTATTTTTCATAATGCTTTCATGATCTAGCTGAGGCGGGCATTCCCATGCTCAGCTTCATAAATTCATTTTTCTGTACATAGAACAGACAATCGTCTGGTGGTAGACTGATAATTTTGATGAAATTATCATCCTTTGAGTAGGATGATTATCTGTTGCAATGATGTACATGTCAATGTCTTTATCTTTCCTGAATATATATCGCAGCCCGGATGGATGAAACTAGATCCGGAGTCTTCAAACTCGTTCGATCTTCACTCTAAGTACAAGTCGATCCATGTGAGAAATGTTCTGAAGTCGAACATGGAAAGACATCGCTTGATTACCGGTCAATGATGTAAACCGTTAACAAGCGCGAGAGGAATCACCGATAATGATAATGACCCTCAAGGTACTGCAGTACAATTCACGTGGTGTGAATAAAGGACTTGGCGTCGAGCACCACGCAAAATCTTTCAGTCGAAGGTCATTGATGTATACCTGTCGCCGGAAGTGAGAAACTTGCCATTGAGGCATGCAAGCTTCAAAGTACTGAAGGGGTTGTTCCTAGACCAACTTCTTGGATAATGAGCTGATGTCGACAAGAAGTGATCCGTCAAAGGAGGGCCTTAATGAATCCCACATCAGTGACACGGAACAGAGCTAATGATTTTAATGGAGGTGAAAACGATCTGTGACATATGATTTAGGGTGGCGGTCATGAAAGGATGAAGGATAATGTATGGTAGTGGATGGGACACGGTTGACTTTTCTGAACGACTTCTCTTGAACATATGGCAACACTGATACGATGGATTGGTAGCATTACCCCAAATATGGATGGTATGGCGAGACCATGGATGTGACCGATGAATGAAACAACCCAACCCGATTGTGGTACGGAGGAAAAGTGTCATGTTCAAGAGCGACTTGCTACCATCAAAGTTTTCTTTAGTTTCTCCCAATTTTTCCCCAGTCATTGCTGACCAGTACCTCTTTATTTTTGTCAAGCTTGAGGAGGATAACATATGCTTGTTCTATAACCTGCCCTTCGGGCAAGCCCATCGCTATGTTTTAACGAGCCTAGCGATAGTGAAACTCGTTCTCGTCTAAAGACAAGTTTGTCGCTATTTAATGATTTTAACGAATCTAACGACAAGGATAACTCGGTCCTTTTCATTTTTACAGAGTCTGAAAAGGTACATAAAGTTAACTCCAAAAGTCCTTTTTCTTCATCTAATCCCTTAAGTCCGAAAAAGTATAAAACAATACAGAAGGGATGAGTTTTCGATAGTTTTAACGAGCCGAATAAAACAAGCGCTCGATCTTTTTGTGCAATAATCCCTCAGGTCCAAAAAGATTAAAATCTAGAGGAGGGATAGCTCTTCCTATCCCTTTAACGAGCTGGAAGGCCAAGGACTCAGCAATCTTTTCATATTTTACGAGTCAGCTGAAAAGAGCTTAAAGAAGACTCGTCTTTTGAGGAACGAGTGATAAACAGGGTTAGCAGTTGATTCCAGGTACAGGTTGGAATTTCCAATCACGGCAGTGTCACAAGGATGGCTAGGTGAAATCACTCTTCGCAGCTGTTCCTCAAAATGGGTAAACAATCATATGAAGGTGAACGATCGGCCAATGGAAAAGTGAAGGTGACGGTGCAAACACGACCAAGGTTTTAATGGCTGATGATATTACATTCACAGTGGTTATTTACCGGGATAGTTCATTTTTTAACGAGCTTAAACGCGGGTGGAAACATTTGCTCGGTCTTATGTTTATTTTTTAACGAGCATGAACTATGTGCTAAAACAACTCGGATCTTGCGTTTATTTTTTAACGAGCATGAACTGTGCGCTAAAACTACTCGAATACCCAGTCATATGATAAAAGTGTCTCATTGAGATTCTATTTTTTATGGAGCTTCATCTCACAAAGCTATGCCCCGCATCCTTTCTTTATGCAAGTTAGGAAACGGCTAACCCAAAAAACAAATAAATAACCGCTCTTTGCTTGCACTCCAAAAGGTTTGCATGCCCCCAGGTATAAAGTACGATTTCAAGGTTACCTCTACTTCTTTTCCTTCAAAACAATTGTTTTAAAGAGAGAGGCTTACCTCTTTCAGGTTACCCAAAGATTGTCTCGTTAATCTTTCAAACAAAACACTTCCTCAGCAATGTCTAACGAAATAGACAAAGGTGAGCGGCGATGCCCGCCAACTCACATAACTTTGACAAAAGAATCTTATTCTAGAATAACCCCTCTTCCTCTACGGATGGGGTACAGACTAGTCATATTCTCCCGCGGAAACCTACTCTATACCCAAAGTTTCCCTACCGAAGCAGACCAGGACGCATGCCCCCTAGGTTCCAGTCATATCCTCCCGGATTACTCGCGCTCATTAGGAGGATGGACCGTGGGTTGAGACACTTCTTGCGTGAATAAACCATTTAGGGATGGTACATGACTATTTGCGATGCGTGATCCGGGAAACGAAAGTTGGTCTACGAGCTTGACCATTCTTCCTTCATGCGAAAAACACATTACTCTAAAGAGTGAGGAGACTATAGCTCCATGCAATATATATAGTCTCGTCCAAGGAGTAGGTTATAATCCAAGGGTCCTTGAACGACCATCACGTTCATTTGAACGGTCTTCCCTTTCAATGTTATGGGCACATTGGGGAGGATCCCTAAAGGTCGACTGGTTCCTTTATCAAAGCCTGATAGATTTCTCATTTCAGGAAAAAGCGCTGGCGAACCAAGCGCTTTCCAAGCAATAGAGGAAAGGATACTCACAGATGCCCCCTCATCAATGATAGTTCCAGCCATTACCATTCTGTATATTTGAACGATAATTTTGAATGGTATGCTTGCTGGCAACCGGGGTCTGCCTAGTTGGTTCCAGTCAAAGGACACAACCAGGTTGCTTGGTGGTGGGACCGAATAGACGGCCGGGTATGAATCTGACGAAGTTCCTTCCCGCGACAAAGGAATGGGAAAATTGCCCCCTTGTTCGTCGGAGTATGTGTTGATGAAGAGAATTTGGACGGTGTCGTCTTTATTCTCCTCTGTGATGGTATCATTCGAAGATAGAGCCTCTGAAGGCAAAACCGGGTCAACTATCGTCTCAACCTTTTGACTTTCGTCAAGCATGGATCCAGACGGTTCATCTTCAATGATAGGTGCTTCGGCTGACCACCTGGGCGGGTCAGCCGGGTTCTCAACTAGTGAAGGACTTGGCAGGAGTTTTTGATATCCAGGAGGAAGTTGCGCTCGTAAAATCAGGCGATCTTCCAGAACTCTTTTAGCCTCGTCTAAGAAGGGAAAACGGTGGATGGCATGGTCACCTTCACACAGTTTGCAGGGAAATCTAGCTTTCCCTCTCTGTCCTGGGACTTCACTTTCACTAGTCGACGGTGAGCTGTCAACATGGCTATCAGAGGTCGACGTTACCGAATTGTGCAAACGGGGAGACCAGTCCCTTAGTATCCGAGGGATGCAGGGACAATCTCTGTGGAAGTGGTCTCCCTTGCATATGACACATGGCGATTTAGGCCTGGTCAGTGCTGTGTGTGGATTTTTTTCAGACGACACTTGTTTGCCCCCAGTCGCTTTTGGCTCCTTCTTCTTCTTCCCTTTCTTCTTCTTTTCCTTCTTCTCCTTAGGAACTTGGTTTTTTGTTTTACCAGTTCCATCAAGCGAAGAGGAAGGAGGAGAGGAAGAGTTAGATGAGGTAGAAGGCTGGTTGGCAACTCTGGTCTGGTCTAACTGTTGACTCGACTATTCAGGAATGGTGGTGTTCTAAACGACATTGGTTGAAAAGAGCCAGACTGGCAGGCCAATTGTCAGTCCTGGAAGCGACAATGTGGCCATATGGGGTGCACCAACATCTCCCCAAGAGGAGAAGGGACTAGGATTTCCACCAAGGGGAATTCCTTGGTTGGTGTGCTCCATTTTTTCAACCTAAAGATCAACGCAGGAATAGGGGTGATTGTTCCGTTTAAAATAAATTTTAACGACGCTTTAGACACAACTTGCTTTTTCAATTTTAAAGAGTCGAGAAAAAGCTAAAGATGACTCTAGTCTCCTTCGATGTTTTAACGAGCCTGAAGTGACAAATGCTCGGATGGACTTTTTCCGTTATAGAGTCTGAAAAAGGCCAAAAGGAACTGCTCTGGAGTTCTAGGCAGAGGGTGTGCCAAACTTCTCGCAAAACCGCAGAATACTTTTTAGGGTACGGGCGGTCGATCTTCCTGAATGCTGTGTTCAGTGCATTGCGATCAGTAGGGCGGCCAACACGGCTTCCTAAGGATAAAGGTTTTATTCCTATAGGGGTCTCCCAATATATACGCGACGGTACGTGGGAGCACAATCCGTACTGGCGCTATCGTCCCTCAGGAGGAATCACCCACCATCCACGAGATCGACAGTCACCAGGCTTAACGACGCCGGAACACGTCTCTAGCCTAGACCTCTATGTTGTGCGTTATGTTGCAAAGCGTTGTTAAGTTCATTCAATTTATTTTAGGTTGATCTTTTTAGAAGTTTTCCTTTCAAGGTTCACCACGAGATGTATGATACAATTCCTAAATGTAGTCTAAAGATGATAAGCAAGCTTTATATCTTTTCAACTTTGAAAATCCTAGCTACTAAGGGAAAAGAAAGACACCATCTTTTCTCAAAGAGCAATCAGCACACTCTAATGCACTTTTCCTAAATCAATCATGCAAACTATCAAATGCAAATGCACAATGCAGGTGTTTGTTTTCCGCTTTCTTAGTATTGATGCCTACAAAGAAAGCTTTTTGTACAACTTTGAATTTGCTTTTAAATGACAAATACAAACAAGTTTACTTTTTCGAAATCAGAGAGGGTAGAAGAGATTACAACACTTAACGATTTTCGAAATGAATACTTGTTTCGACACTTAAAAGAGACAAACTCAAACCAATAAGCAAGAGTAGATGTATAATCAATCTGCAAACAGCCAATGAACTCTCTTCTAAGATCACAATCAACAGATCTGAATCAAGGGCTACATGATGACTATTTCACTCATGCAAAGGAAAACTGTAAATGACGCCACAAACACATAAAAACACTCACAGTCTTTTTGTACAAAAGGAGGCGGAATCTAAGCAGAAAAAAGGAGTTATCAGACTAGTACCTATGCTGGTTACAGGCTGCAAAAGTCAGAGATCAAAACAAGGCAAAACAGAGCAGAGAACCCCAGCTGCACAAGGACAAACTGGTTCAGCGCAACCTCAACACAGGGGTTTTGACATTCAGCGCAGGTAACCTTCATGGGACCTACGTTGAAATGCAGAATCCCTTCACTGGGTCTGCGCTGAAGGAGAAACTTTCGTTTCCCACAGGTTCTGGGTCACAGATTGCTATTTAATTCACTGTTTCAGGCCAAATAAAAGCAACAAGCAAGGTGCAATCAAAGGGATGCTTTGAGGGGGTACTAAGATCTATCACAAAGTATCATCAAATCATTTGTGAGTCCATTGTTCAGATCATAGACAAGTCTAGTAATTAGATCAAAGCAGCAACTGTCTACTTTGCATCCGGGAAAAGCAGATGCAGTTCGATTGTTGCTGTCGAGTCTATGAAACAAACAATGATAGAAACAAAAATAAAATGACTAAACAAATCTCCCCAGTGGAGTCGCCAATTTTTTGTGGGGAAAAATGCCTATGCAGGACGATCCTATCCACCTAAGGTGTGACAGTGCCTTAGCAACAAACAGAGACAGCTATTCTGGTTTCTTCCTTTATGAAATGTGAAAGAAGAGAGATCAATAGACTTACCAGTGTCTTCTGTTTGTCCCTCGATCCGGTCTGTCTTCTCTTTGGGAGTTCACAACTACTTGCCTTCTCACTCGCCCAGCTTCAACGGGTTCATGCAAGATCACAAGAGAACAGCTACTTGCCTTCTTGCTTGTCCATCTTCAACGGGTTCCTGTAAGATCACAAGAGAACAGCTACTTGTGACAAGAGAAGAACACTACACAAAGACAGATATTCACATTCATAACTAGTTTAGGATTAGAAATAAACTAAACATACTAATGCATTCATACATCAAAAATACATCAGCATATAGGAGAAACCAAGATAGCTTTATTGATGAATAACAAGGTTCAGGAAGAGATACAACCCAGAGGGCTCCAATCCAGCGTCTCCTTCCCAGCAAATGGAATTCCTATCTTCACCCCCTTCAAAGCATTAAGCACCCAATGATTCCAGTCTCAAACCAACATCAATTCTTTGCAATAACAAAATTCCAGCCTCTAGATCTCATGGAGGAGAGATCCATATATAGATGTTTGGAGAGAGGATGACTCAGCTTGAGATCTGACTAGTGTCCTCTCCCTCTGTCAGTTCTTGAGTCCACTTGGAGGTTCTTGCTTCCACTTGGAGATTTGGAACCTCTTACTCATCACCAATCGAATTCCCTGAGGCAAGTGTCATTTTGGAAGCTTCCTGGGTTTTGACACCTTGAGAAATGAGCCTGCCACATGTCCATTCTCGTTCAGCGCAGGTAGCCAGTGTTCCCTTTGACATTCAACGCAGGTAGCCAGTGTTGGCTTTGACATTCAGCGCAAACAGCTAGTGTAGCCACTGAAATGATCCTGAATTGACTTGTTTTTGAGCAGTTTCTGGTGGAGAACTTCTGTGAATTGCTGTGGTTTGTTAGCCTTGTTCCTCTAGGGGTAGGAACAACATGTTTAGGGACTTTGGATCCCTTAGATTATGGACATTTCATGCTCAATGCTGTAAGGCACAAAAATTTCTATAACACCCATGCTCAGCTTTATAAATTCATTTTTCATGTACATGAGACAGACAATCGTCTGAGTGTAGACTGATGATTCTGGTAGAGCCATCATCCCTTAGATTTGATGATTATCTGTGCAGCAATGATGTACATTTGATGTCTTTATCCTAAATATATATCACAGCCCGGATGGTTGAAACTAGATCCGGGGTCTTCAATCTCATTCAATCTTCACTCAAAGTACAAGTCGATCCATGTGAGAGATGTTATGGAGTCGAACATGGAAAGACATCGCCTGATTACTAACCAATGATGTAAGTTGTTAATAGGCGCGAGAGGAATCACCGTTAATGATAATGATCCTCAAGGTACTGCAGTACAATTCACGTGGTGTGAATAAGGGACTTGGCGTTGAACACCACGTAAAATCTTTCGATCGAAGGCCATTGATGTAAACCTGTCGCCGGAAGTGAGAAACTTGCCATTGAGGCATGCAAGCTTCAAAGTACTGAAAGGGTTGTTCCTAGATCGCCTTCTTGGATAATGAGCTGATGTCAAAAAGAAGCAATCTATCATAGGAGGGCCTTAATGAATCCCACATCAATGACACGGAACAGAGCCAATGATTTTAATGGAGGTGAAAACGATCTGGTGATATAAGGTTCAGGGTAGCGGTCATGAAAGAATGGAGCGTAAATGTATTGCAGTGGGTGAGACATAGGTGAATTCTCTGAATGACTTCTCTTGAACATATCGGCGACACTGACATGATGGATTGGTAGCATTAACCCCAAATGTGGATGGTGATATGGAACCATGGTGATATGACCAGTGAATGGAACAACCCAACCCGACTAGGATGCGGAGTGAAAGTGTCATGTTCAAGAGTGACTTGCTACCAACAAAGTTTCTTCAAGTTTTCTTCCCAATTTTTCCCCAGTCATTGCTGACCAGTACCTCTTTATTTTTGTCAAGCTTGAGGAGGATAACATATGCTTGTTCTACAAACCCATCGCTATGTTTTAACGAGCCTAGCGATAGTGAAACTCGTTCTTGTCTGTTATGGACAAGTTTGTCACTATTAGGTTTTAACGAGTTTAACAACAAAGATAACTCGGTCCTTTTCAATTTTAGAGAGTCTGAAAAGGAACGTAAAGGAAACTCCAAATATCCTTTTTCATCATCAAATCCCTTAAGTCCGAAAAAGTATAAAATAATACGAAAGGGATGAATTTTTGGTAATTTTAACGAGCCGAACAAGACAAGCGCTCGATCTTTTTGTGTAATAATCCCTCAGGTCCAAAAAGATTAAAATCTAAAGGAGGGATAGCACTTCCAGTCACTTTAACGAGCTACAGAGGCCAATGGCTCGGCAATCTTTTCATATTTTATGAGTCAGTTGAAAAGAGCTTAAAGGAGACTCGTTTTTGAGGAACGAGTGATAAATTCGGGTAGCAGCTGATTCCAGGTAAGGTTTGGAATTTTCCAATCACGGCAGTGTCACAAGGATGGCTAACAAGATCACTCTTCGCAGCTGTTCCTCAAAAGGGGTAAACAATCAAGTGGAGGTGAATGAGCAGCCAATACAGAGTGGAGGTGATGATGAGAACACGACCAAGGCTTTAAAGGTTGAAGTACTACATTCATGATGGTTATTTACCAGAAATTAGTTCATTTTTAAATGAGCTTAAACGCGGGGGGAAACACTTGCTCATTACTTATGTTTATTTTTTAACGAGCTTCAATTCCGCAATAAAACTGCTCGATCTAGTCATATAATAAGGATGTCTCATCTAAGATGCCATTTTTGCGGAGCTTGCACCTTACAAAGCTTTGCTCTGGATCCTTTCTTTATGCAAGTTAGGAAACGACTAATCCTACGAGTTTAAAGGGTTAGAGGACCTACAAATTTAAAAAATAAATAGTTGCTCTTCGCTTGCACGCCAAAAGGTTTGCATGCCCCCAGGTATAGAGAAAAATTTCCAGGTTACCAAGAAAGTTTCATCCGCGTAGCGGATAAAATTCTTTCTCGGCGATGCCTATCGAAATAGGCAAAGAGGAGTGGTGTCACCCGACATAACCTTAACGAAGGTATCTTATTCCAGTCTGTTCCCATTTTCCTGCAACGACGGGTTCGCCAAATTAGTCATATATCCCTCCCGGAAATCAACCCTATACCCAAGGTTCTTCTGCTGAAGCAGACCAGGATGCATGCCCCCTGGGTTTCAGTCATGTCCCCTGAATCAGTCGTGCTCATCAGGTGGACGGACTGGGGATTGATGAGACATTCCTTGCGTGAAAAGACCATTCAGGGATGGTATATGACTATTTTCCATGCGTGGACCGGGGAATGAAAGCTGGTCTACGAGCTTGACCACTCTTCCTTCATGCGGAAAACACATTACTCTAAAGAGTGAGGAGACAATGGCTCCCATGAAATAAATATAGTCTCATCCAAGGAGTAGATTATAATCCAGGGGTCCTTGGACTACCATTACGTTCATGTGAACGGTTTTCCCTCTCAATGTAATGGGCACATTGGGAAGGATCCCTAACGGTCGATTGTTTCCTTTGTCAAAGCCTGTTAGATTTCTCATTTCAAGCAAAAGCGATGGCGAACCAAGCGCTTTCCAAGCAGTTGAGGAAAGGATACTCACAGAAGCCCCTTCATCTATGATGGTACTGGCCATAACCATTCCATATACTTGAGTGATGATTCAGAATGGTATACTAGCTGGTAAACGGGGTCTGCCTAGTAGATTCCAATAAAAGGAAATGACCAGGTTGCTTGGAGGTGGGACCGAATATACAGTCGGGTATGACTCCGACGAACTTCCTTCCTGTGGTAAAGGAACGGGTAAACTGCTCCCATGTTCATCGGAGTCTGTGTTTACGAAGAGAATTTGGACGGTGTCATCTTTGTTCTCTTCGGTGACTGTATCATCTGAAGACGGAACCTCTGAAGGCAAGACCGGGTCAACTGCCGCCTTGACCTTTTGACTTTCGTCAGGTATGGATTCAGATGGTTTATCTTCAATGATAGACGCTTCGGCCGACCACAAGGGCGTGTCAGCTGGATCTTCAACTAGTGACGGACTCGGCAAGAGTTTCTTATATCCAGGAGGGAGCCGTAACGGTGAAACCGGACGGTCGTCCAAAACTCTTTTAGCCTCATCTAAGAAGGGACAACGGTGAATGGCATGATCACCTTCACACAGTCTACAAGGAAGTTTACTTTTTCCTTTTTGTCTAGGGGCTTCACTTTCACTAGTTAACGATGTACTTTCAACATGATCACCATAGGTTGACGACACTGGGTTGTGCAAGCGAGGAGACTAGTCCCTGAGGATCCGAGGGATGCAAGGATAATCTCTATGATATTGGTCTCCTTTGCAAATTACACATGGCGATTTAGGCCTGGTCAATGCAGTGTGTGGATTTTCGCTAGACGACGTTTGGTTGCCCCTTTTCGCCTTTGGCTCCTTCTTCTTCTTCTCTTTCTTATTATTTTCCTTCTTCTTCTCAAGAACTTGATTTTTGGCTTTACCAGCTTCATCAAGCGAAGAGGAAGGAGGAGAGGAAGAATTGGATGAAGTAGAGGGTTGGGGGGTAACTCTGGAATCGTTTAGTTGTTGACTTGATTGCTCAAGATTGCGGTGTTCTGAACGACGGAGGTTGAGAAGAGCCATATAGGCAAGCCGATTGTCAATCCTGGAAGCGACAATGTGGCCATATGGGGTGCACCAACATCTCCCCAAGAGGAGAAGGGACTAGGATTTCCTCCAAGAGGAATTCCTTGGTTGGTGGACTCCATTTTCCTCAATCCAAGACCAACGTAGGAAAGGTGATAATTATTTCGTTTAAAATAAATTTTAGACGCTTCGACACAACTTGTTTTTTCAATTTTAAAGAGTCAAGAAAAAATAAAAGATAACTCTAGTCGCCTTCGATTTTTAATGAGCTTGAAGTGACAAGTGCTCAGATGGACCTTTTCCGTTAAGGAGTCTGAAAAGGAATGAAAGGGACTGCTCTGGAAATCTAGACATAGGGATTACCAAACCAATCGCAAAACTGCAGAATACTTTTTACGGTACGGTAGTCAATCTTCCCGAATGCTGTGTTCAGTGCATTGCGATCGATAGGGCGGTAGACACGGCTTCCTATGGATAAAGGATTAAGCCTATTGTGGTCTCCCAAAATATACTCGACGATACGTGGGAGCACAAGTCCGTACTGGCACTTATCGTCTCAAAGTGGAGGAATCACCCAACCAACAATGAAAACAACAGTTACCAGGATTTACGACGCTGGAATACATCTCTAGCCTAGACTTCTAGATGTTGTGCGTTAGGTTCCAAAGCATTGTTAGATTCATTAAATTTATTTTATAGTTGATCTTGCTTAAGAAATTTTCCTTTCAAGTTCACCACGTGATGTAGATGTACCATTCCTAAAATGCAATCTAAGATGATAAACAGTCGTTTTATCTTCTTTGTGCAATGAAAATCCTAGCTACTAAGGAAAGAGAGATGGCGTTCTTTCAACAAAGAGCAAAGAGCACACACTATATGCACTGTCCTAAATCAAACCAACAAACAGTCTAAATGCAAATGCACATGCATGTATTTGTTTTCAGCCTTCTTAATGTGTAAATGATAAAAAGAAAGCTAATGCGCAAATCTGAATTATTTTCAAAGTGACAATTACTAACAAGTTTCTTTTCAAAACAAAATGAGGATAATGACAACACTTTGCGATTTGGAATTGAAAACTTGCTTTCGACACTAGAAAAACTACTAATTCAGATCAAATACAATAGTAACAGGGTAATCGACTATCAAGAGAAATCAGACTCTCTTCTATGACTGAAAACGACACTTGCGACACTTTCAAATCAAGAAATGATAGTACAATTACGTTACTTCTTTGTAAAGGAGAACTGAAAATGACTCAAAAAATACATAAAAACATTTATAGTTCTTTGCACAATGGAGGCGGAATAACAGAAAGGAAAGGGGTTTCAAACAGAGGTGTACTGACTACAGGCAGCAAAACTCTTGAATAGATCTGAAAAGAGTGAACACAGAAACCAAAATTTAGGAACAATGCCTAGTCTGATCAGCGCACCTGTAACACAGTGAAACTGAAATGCAACGCACCTACTACACTCGGGAAGTGCGCTGAATTTGAGATTCACAGAACAGACAGTGCGCTGGACCAGGGACGAGACTTTGATTGGGTTCCGGGTCACAGTTTGCAGTTCAGTTCAGGGATTTTGGCTGAGCAAGTGGTAATCAGTAAATCAATCACAGGGGTAGATCTAAGGAGGTTACTAGAGCCACCACAAGGGCAATTAGAGAGTTTGTAAATCAATTGTTTAAATCATAAACAAAACCTGGAGATTGACTGAAGCAGCGTTGATCTACTTTTCACTTGCATAGCAAATGTAGTTCGAAGGCTAGCTGGCTTGACTTCAAGCTCCGTCTGTAAGTTTATAAAGTAAAAAAATGTAGATGAACAAACAATCTACTCGCTCCCCAACGGAGTCGCCATTTTGTTACCGGGAATAGTGTCTATGCAGAACTGTTAATCCCACTAAGGCTGGTAGCTACCTTCGAAACAAACAAAGTAAACTACTTTCGTTTTCCTTTATGAAAGATAGATGAGAGAAGAATAAAGGAGACTAACCTCTGTCTTGCGCTTGGTTCCTTGCTCGATTCCTCTCTCTTCTGCTAGTCCTTTTGCTACTTGCTTTCTTGTATACCCAGCTTCACAGAGTACCTGTAGAATCAAAGCAGCATAACACTATACGAGAACATAGATATATTATCATAAACAATCTAGGATCAGATGTAAATTGACCATACAAATGCATAAAACATAAATCATACAAGAGTATGGAGGAAAACTTGAATAGCTTTATTGATAATCAAGAAAGAGCCAAGAGAATTACAACCAATTGTTCTGACCCAGCGTCATCCTCTCAGCAAGTAAGCCCTTCTTCACCTCATGAAAAGCTTAGATCACCCAACACTATGATGTTGCCTCAAGAAACTAACATCAATTCCTTACAAGATACAAAATTCCAGCCTCTGGATCTCTGGGATGAGGGATCCATATATAGATGTCTACAAGGGAGATGAGTCAGCTTGTGATTTTATTAGTGTCTTCCCTCTGATAGTTCTTGATTCCACTTGGAGATTGATGATCTCTTACTCATCCCTGGTCGAATTCAGATAGGCAAGTGTCACAGGAGAAGTTTCTGGAAGATTCCATGCTTCTCCACCTTGCAGATTGACCCTGCCATTTGTCCCTTCTCGCCCATCGCACCCCATAGAAGGGATTTTTGAAATGCAATGCACCTACTGTGTGTATTTAGGTGGGATGCAACGCACTTTGCCTATGGAGCAGGTGAAATGGTCCAGTTTTGACCAGTTCTGAGTAGTTTTTCATGGAGAACTTCTGGGAGATGTTGTAATCAGTTGACCTTGTTCTTTTAGGGGTTGGAACAACACCTTTAGGGACTTAGGAGCCCTTGGTTTATGGACATTTTATGCTTGGGGTTTCAGTGCCCAAAAATGTCTATAACAACAAGTAGGATAAAGTGGGCTTGTGGTAGGGAATCAGATATGTGGATAGCCTAGAGGTCTTTTGGTTGGCCTTAGATCTATGGAGAGCTGAGAGGGATGAGAGGGCATATGGTAGGCCTTAGATTTGTGGAAGGTTCAAGTAGGCCTGAAATATATGGAAGGGTTGAGTAGGCCTCATATTAGTGGTTTGTCTAGGAGGGTCCAAAGGGCCAAGAAGGGACAAGAGTTTTGAGCGAGCCATGCAGCACTGAGAGGGTTGAGTGAGCCAGTAGAGGTAGAGAATGAGGAAAAATAGGCTCCCAAGGTTGAGTATGGATTAGAAACAATAGCAATAGGGACATAACCTATACATCTGAGGAGGAGCGAGATGTTCCTTTGATCTTTACCAGGAGGAGGTCGAGATAGGTTTGAGGAGAAGACACACCATTACAACAATACTAGCCTTAGGAGTAGGAGTATGATACTCCAATGTGTCGGGTCTGGGGAAGGTGCAAGGAGTAATTGAGGAAGATCAAAGGACAACTATAAGGCTTGATTAGGTAGATAAGTCTAGGTTTATTACTATGTGTAATTCCTCATTTGGACCATTATCCTAGTAAGGGATCCCGAGTAGGTTATGAGAAGAATTTAATAAAGAATTGTCGATTGGGAAAAAATTCTGTGCAATACATTCAGGGAAAATTTTAAGGATGAAAATTTATGATAAAGTTTATAAACCTTGGCGAATCTTACTAGTCCTTACTATGCAAATTGCAAAATACTTGACAAAATTTCTGTAAATTTATTCAAAGTTCTAATGATTTTATATAACATCTATAAAATTTGGGTGATAGCTAAGGTCAAGTAATTTTATAACATAAAATTTGGACAAATCATAGTTAGTACAATTAGAGATTGGAGAACCAATTTTTTGGAAAAAAACATGGAAAATTAGCCCACAATGAATACTAGCCCCTAAAATTTTCGCTAAATACGTTTATCGTGCATGAATAATTTGTTTTTGGTTAGGCACGTTTGTGTGTTTCAGTTAATTAGTTGGGAGAAACTTGAGATTTTTACCAGATATGGGGTGCGTGTGTGTGTGCACTGAGTCTAGCGCCCAAAAATCTATAGTATTAGAGCAATTTTATGAGAATATCTGAGATTTTCACAGGGCAGAACTATGAGAGGGATCCGTACAAATTATTGTAGGTAGAAACAATGTTTTGAATACCCATGCCAAGAGAGTTGGCTAAGTATGGAAAACTTCTTGTATGCGACATAAAGGCTAGGATCAACAAGCCTAGTTCCATAGAGTAGTGTGAATGATGCCATGTTGGGCATGATTGAGTAGTTATCTAATGTAGTCTCCAGCAGGAGTTGCTGCGCAGAGGATTTGTTGCGACAAGCACAAGCCAACATAGTTCATAGCAACTGGGAGGGCCACTAGTAGAGACCGTACAAAATGTACGAAGGTTTTCCAATAGGGTTAATGGAGTCTAGCCCTCAAAAGGAGAGATAAAGACCATATCAATCATGGGTTTGGAAGCAATGTTAGAGAGACTTGGAACTAGGAGCTACCAGATGGAGAATGAGGCTTGGGATGTTGTGAATGAACCAGAGGGTAAGCATGTTCTAGGTAGTTCTTTCAGAAGTACCTTCCTCACTAAGAGGGAGTGTTAGAGTTTATAGCTTGGGTAGATACTTCTATGTATACTTTTTTTTATAAGAGAAGGGTCAAGAAGGAAAAACCAATATGGTTAGAAGGATTAGATAGCCATTGGAGATCCAAGTGAGAAACTTGGAGTGAAGGTCAAGTAGAGACCTTGAGAGTCGAGAAGGCTTTCAATCTAGAGTTGGAGGGAGTTAGGATTCAGAGGGAGTGAGCAGGCTCAGGAGGGACTTAGTCTTCATAGGGAGTTAGCAGACTTAGAGGGAGTCAACAATTTAGAGGAAGACAACCTTTAGGTTTAGGAAGTCATGGTACAAGATGGTCATGCACAGTGCTCAAGAGTAGGAGGATTTTAGGAGTAAGGTGTCTTGAAGAAGGGTCATTATCATATAACAGGAATTGCTTATGTGCCATATGGAGCCGTTGTGGTCAAGGTTGCTTGGGAGTAGAAGCAGGAAGCGAGAGCGGGGTGTAACATTTTCAAAAGCTCCTGGGTCGGGAGAGAATCAGGAGAAAATTTTATTTATTATATATTATATATTTATATATTTTTGATGCATATGTGTCAACAAAAGCATGTAGAATGATTAATTAGTTACAAAAAAACATGGATTAAACCATATAACATCAATCATCTAGTAGTTACAATATTCATCAACCACAAGTACAAAATTTACAGGTTTTCATTTATATAGCATGTAAGGGTGCACATAATCAAAATAGCATTGAGTGAAATCCATTTCTAAACCAAAAATACATCAAAAAACAGAGTGTAGATGGTCTCTAGCATCTAAAAAAGTCACGCTACAACAAATACCTACATATCATAAAAATCATTGCCTATCTTGGGATCGTTGTTATTAATATCACCCCCTAAGCATTAACATAAGATAGAAAAAACATAGCATGTCAAGTCAATATTTTGTTTGAGTGATGGGTACATTTTTAGTAGGGTCATGATAGAGGAGTTTAGCAACCAATGTCACTAACATTAAGGTACGTAGAGGGATTGGTGCTCTTGATTAAATACAACTTCCATACCCTAGTACATGACAAAATGCAATGGAAACGTTGCAATCCCCCCAATTCTGAAAAAATGATAAGTATGTTGGATTTTGAGTGTGATCTAAAATGTACTTTCTTCATATCAAATCCAATGAGGTGGGAACCACTCTCAAATATCCTGAGTCATTTCATGGTAATGTTAAAAAATTAAGTAAAAGAATGGAAATTAAAGATAAAGGAGAATGTCACTTTTACTTTAAGAATTTAACATTACCATGAATTGCAAATTAAAAGGATGGAAATTAAAGATAAAGGAGAATGTCACTTTTACTTTAAGAATTTAACATTACCATGAATTGCAAATCAATACTAAGGCCATAGGCTTGATCAATAGGTTGCCTCACTCAAAAATTCTTTTTTCTTTGAAAAAAAATTGTGAAAAAAGCTAGCTAGGGAGTAAATTTTTTTTAGGGAGCGTGCTCCCGCCGTGCTTCGGGAGCATATTTGAGCGGGGGGGTGCACTCCCCCGAAACCCTAGTTGTGTTGGTGGACCAAAGGTGGAAATGTGTTCTAAGTTCAAAGGTAGAGCCACTTCTAGGTGGTGTTGTGAGAAGACATCCTCTTGAGAGATCTTCCTCGACTAATCTGGATTTGTCTCGTCACTCCTTGCACCTTCCTTGGGCTCGACGCATTAGAGTATCACACTCCACCTCTTGAGACTATTGTTAAACCCCTAACCCTAATCTAAAAATGTTCATTGCTTTTGAAGAACTATTGCAATTCTTCACTTTAGTTTGAATTTCATTGTTTAAAGTGACAAATTCAAGTGAATTCTTTTGATTCTTCTTTTTGTGTTACTTGCATTGAGATTTATAGTGTAGTAAAAGATTTGTCGAGTAATAATTCTTAATTGGTTGAATTTATTTTCCTAATCTACTAGTAAAACATGCATTCTCTCCATTTTTTTTTATCATTGAGGTTTATAGTGTATCAAAAGATATGTCTACTAGTAAATTTTAATTGATTGAATCTCCTTTCATAATCTGCTTGTAAAACTCAATTTATACTAAGTTAAAGCACTTATTATTAACAAAATCTTAAAATCCCAATTAATCTTACTTCATTCAATCATTAAGATCCCAATTAACCTAGTACATTTATTTTGCAAATTAAAATGCTACTTGTTTATAGTATATTGAGTTAATACTCAATTTTAACAAAATATTTAAATATTTAAAGCCTAATATTTATTCATTAAAATCTTAATTAGCCTAAAACAAAACATTCATTTGTTAAATTAAGATTGTAATTTACATATACATCATAAACTGTATACTATTCTTTGCAAATATTATATTATTAGTTGTTTATGTATTACTTTATAATTTTTATTTTAATTTCAAATAATTAAAAAGGATCACTAGATGTTGCCCTTTGCAAATTAATATTATTATATAGTTTTAAGGCCACTGCCAAGCTAGACACCACATTGGTGTATGAGCCCCCTTGTTTGTGGGACAAGGGACCCACCTCCGCTAAATGATTTCACTACTAAATCAACAAAAACATACATACTCTACCTCTTTGATTTTGTATCTGTAACCTTTTAGAAAAAAACATGTGCTCTTACCCTTTACAAATTAATGTTTAAATTAATGGCTTTACAAATTAATGTTTAAATTAATTGCTTTATGGTATATTGAAAATAATAAATTATACCAAATCGCTTAAAAATACTTCAATTTAATAACAATACATACATAAACCTTAACATACTATTTTCAATTATCAAATTACAATATCTATATGTTAACCTACTATTTTGAACGACTAAATTACAATGGAAAAGTGGCTAGGATTTATACATCTTTCATGATTCTATGAATTTAAAATCGGTACCAAGTTCCCGTAAGTCTGTAATAACATAAAATTCGGAATATTGAAGATACATGTATCTCCGCCACTGATATTTTAGAGCCGCTTCACTTCGTAATAGAGAGAGCGAATTCCAAAGTGAAAGAAAATCGTGAACTCGACCAACTGATGCAAAACCAGGGCCCCCTCAGGAACTCCCCGATCTTTGTTAGTGTAAAATCACCCAATATTTCTCATAAATTTGTTCAGAGTTTTATCAACTCTATGATTCTGTAAAGCCGCTGGCGACAACAAACGCCTCTCTATCGCCATCGGAAAAATGGATGAATTTTTATATCGATCTCTCGACATTCTGCAACCAAATCCAAAATCCATGGCAAATCTGCAACCATCCAACAACCAAGATTGCGAATCGAGCTATGGCGCCGCTTCCAGTCCGACTTGCCGTTGACAGAACGACGAAATTGTAAATAAATAAATGTCCCACGTGGATCCCAGTCATAATTTTCAGAGATTTTATAAACCGACGGAACATTTGATGGACGATTCTTGTTGCCACGCATCACAAGATCCAGGAACGAGATGTGCGGCTCCCGCGTCGCCAAATGTCAACTGATCCATGGCTAAGATCTTGACACGCGTCACAAGTCCACGGACGAGCTATGGGGCTCACGTCGCCAAATGTCAACAGATCCACGGCTACGATCTGTGGCTGTCATGTCGCCAAGTGTCGCCAAATCCATGGCTCAGATCTGTGGTTGTCGTGCCGCCAAGTGCTCGCTGATACACAGCTCAGATCTGCGGCTGTGGAGCTGCCAAGTGTTGGCATATCCTCTACCCAGATGTGTGGCTGTGGTGCTGCCAAGTGTCAGCAATTCTAGGCCCGGATCTGTGGTTGTGGTGCTGCCAAGTTTCAGCAGATCGACGGACAAGATGTGGGCATGTTGCCAGGGATTGACAGATCCACGATTGAGATGTGGGGCTCTCGTGTCGCCAAGTGTTGCCAGATCATGGCCCATATATGTGGTTGTCGTGCTGCCAAATGTCACCTGATCCAGGGAACAGATCTGCCGTCGTGGCGCTGCCAAGCGTCACCATATCCTCGACCGCTGTAACCACTGTACAGGTATTTAAACTTAAAACCTTATTGGCTTATCCGCTCACAAGCTTATCAGTTTATATGCGTATCTGCCCATAAGTTTATACTCAGATGGGTTTATCGGCTAATAACTAGATAAGTTTATTGGTTTATAAGCATCAGAGCTTATAATATTATAAGTCTTGAAGGCTATCTTTCTATAAGCACCTGGCCATATCAGCGTATAAGTCCAAGAGATTATCAGCCTATAATAACTTATTAATTTATAAGTGATTCGGCTTATGAGTTTATAAGCAGATGTCCTTATAGTCTTATAACCTGATAAGCTTAAAGTTTATAAGCAGTAAGCTTATCAAATTATAAGACCTAGAGCTTATCAATTTATAAACACCTATGCTTATAATATTATAAGCCAAAAGCCTTACTAGTTTATAAGCTTATCATCTTATAATCAGATGAACTTATCCATTTATACGCATATTGGCTTATCAATATATAATCAGAGTAACGTCTCCGTTTATAAGCGGATAAGTTATCAATTTATAATCAGATGTACTTATCTGTTTGTAATCAGATCTACTTATCCGTTTATACGCTGATAACTTAGCATTTATAATCCGACATACTTATCCATTTATAAGTAGTAAACTTATAATTTTATAAGCCCCTGTTCTTATTAGTTAAAAAGCTATCAGGTAATAAGCAGAAAGGCTTATTAATTTTTAATCGGATATACTTATCAGTTTATAGCGTATTAAATTATAAGCCTATAAATCCATTGGCAAATATCCTCTTCTGTTATCGGCTTATCTGCTTAAGCACACAAAGCATGTCTGACTGAAGCGCTGCGGCGGGAGACAGCGACCGAAGCCCAAATATTTCACCCTTTGTCTACCCATTGCAGTCACCAAGATCTGCGGCTGTGGAGTTGCCACATGTCATCGAGATCAAGGGTTGTGGAAATGCCACGTGTCGGTGACATCTGCGGCTATGGCGCTATCAAGTGTCTCCGAGATCAAGGGCTGAGGAGCTGCCACGTGTTGAAGTGATCTACGGCTGTGGTGCTGCCAGGTTTCGCTGAGATCTGCCGCTGTGGTGCTACCAGGTGTCATTAGATCCACGGCAGAGATGTAGGGTTGTGTTGCTGCTAGGTGTCACAAGATCCATGGCCTAGATGTATGGCGCTGCCAGGTGTCACAAGATCCACGGTTGAGATCTACGGCTCTGGTGCTGCCAAGTGTGGCAAGATCTGGCCCTGTTATCCATGTAATCTGTCGTTCAAACAAAGAGCGGAGCATTATGGACTATTAGGTATTCTGCAGAAGCAACTATAGGGAGTATGGGCAGGTGACCAGGTAACAGTGAAGTAAGGAGCAAGCAAAGGATACCAGTGCGGAGGGACGCGAAGTCGGTAGATGGGATGAGTGTTTGTTTCGATTAAAAATGACCTCAATCACTCTCAGCAGTCTCAAGATCTTTATGGGAAGGGACCTTTCGCTCTCACAAGATGTTGTTGACCAAATTCTGGACGACTTGTGCCCAGAAATCGTACATTCTTGCCATCTACCTGTTATTTAACTCGCCAATTTATATACGCTTTGGACGGTCCAGTGCACTATGTGATTTATTTGCGCCTTTGTAGTGCTTTTTCTGCGGCAAGACTAACAGGTTTTCCAATCGGAGTAACAATAGAAATTGATAAGTAAACCATTAGTGCTTCTTTGTATTGTTTGTGTGGTGATTGCTTTTTCAGTGAGGTATTTGTTGAAATTGGTTGAAAAAGACAAATAGACTCCCTTTGTTTGAGGCAGAGTAGATGGCGATTTCATAATTGGGATTTCAAAAGGATCATTGAATGCGAAATCGCCAATTATCTGGTATTAGTTACAGGTAATGGTAAACTCAATTCATTTCTGGACACCGGCAATTGTGGTCCAACGTTGAAGACGTAAACATCAGATGTTAAATTGTGATGGTATCTGTGTTTATTATGGCTCTGTGTTTAGTTAGATAATTGAAAATCTTTGTTTCAGCCAATTTAATGTGTTTAATATACTAAATACATGAGTTGGATCTATGTCCTGTGTAAGATCTGGGCCCCTTTTTTGGGAATGGATGGAAAACAATTGCGGAAGTGTAGCATATAATCCAGTTGGGATTCATGCCAATGAAATCGTCATTGTAATGTGAATCGTATTCTTAATTTTTAAATTAGTTTGATTTCAAAAAGGAATTGCGCTTCAAAATATGTGTAGTTTTCCCTTCATAAACTTGATGTCCATTGCCCAGATTTTTAGTCAACGGAAATTCAAATTCATTGAAGATAGGTTGAAACATATCCAGGGAAAGTCATGAAAAGAGGAGAGATACCGAGTGGATTTTATTTTATTTTAGATTATTTGATTTACCATTATAAATTTGCTTTATATAAATGAGTGAAACCATTCATTCTGATGTTTATGAATTGTGGAAAGAATCAAGCATGAGTTGGAACGTGAATGCACCAGATTGGCGATGCAAGGAAAGTGTAAGTGATACCAAGCTGAAAATGGTGCCATCAAAATATTATTTTTTAAATTATTAAGTATATGTAATATAAAAAATTTACAATGTGTAAATATTATTTGGCAGGAATTAGAAGAGTTTATGGTTTTAAACTTGATATGTATGTTTCGATTCAGGAATGGTTCATTGATTGCAGCAAGAAACAGATCCTATGGCGTAGAATATGCATCATAACCATATGGTTTATCTGGAAATGGTGTAACTCCTGTATCTTTAACCAATCTAATTTTTCTCCAGCTAAAGCTTTTGATTTAATCTCTGCTTATTTAGATTCGCTCACTCAGAAGAAAGATAAGATCTTAAACATATCCCTAGCCAGGTCTTCTATTGCTCATCTTCATCAGCCGACAGCGTTTTTTGACGGGGCAGCTCAAAAGGGCCAATGTGGATGTGGATTCCACATAAAGATATCTGTCACATTTCTCTTCATTCTGGCACGGTGGACAGGGTTCCAATAATCTGGCTGAAGTCATAGCCCTCTCAGGTCTTCTAAAATTTTGTATTTTCCTAGACATTCAGCAGGTGGCTGTCTTTGGCAATTCCAAGCTATGGGTAGATTCAGTAAACAGGGAAAACTCCATTTTGGCACAACATCTGACTGGATGGAGAGATAGGATACACTTCTACTGGACCCGCATGGAGAATTGCTCTATTCAGCACATCAATAGGGACAAAAACTCAACCGCTGATGCTCTTTCAAAAATGGGTCTTTCTTCCTCTTCTGAATTCTGGCATCTTGAGATAGTATCTGATGATACCACTTATCAGATCAATGATTTTGCCTTACCAGACTTTTAAATGCTTCATCTTGCTAGACAACCTCAAATATTCAGAGTTTTTGATTTTCAGACCTATCGGTTTTTGTTATCATAGACAATATGTAATATCTCTATAGATCATAGGTTTTTATTTGCTCAAGTCTTTTTGGGATTTCAGCTCTGATCTGTGGATGTATCTTTCAGTACTTTATATTCCTCATATAATACATATAGCTTTTTTTTTCTCTGAAAAAAATTATTTGATATTTATGGTATATGATTAAGAAAGTATATTTGTAAGAAAAATAGATAGAAAATTCTTCTACAATTTCATATTTTTATTTTTATTATTAAGCAGATCAAGATTTTTCTTATATGGCTTTAAGATGTTATGGGCAATCATGCACTGTAATGAGAGCTTTGATTGTGTTGGTAGCAAGGTGAATGCAAAGTATTTTCATGGTTCATTTATGTTCCTTGAAAGGCCATCACTGCTTGATGGTCACATTGATGTTAAGATGGAATATCATGATGAGAAGTGAGTTTTCCAAACTTATAACCAATACTAATAGCTCACAAGAAATTATGCTAGTGGAGTGGCTGAACAATTCAACTCATTAATAATCAATTTCAAACCTCAATTTGGTAACTAGTAATGGATGGCAACGAGCCTAGTACAACCAACTCAGTGTTAAACAATTTCAAACCTCAATTTGGGATGAACAATTCAACTCATTATTAATCAATTTCAAACCTCAATTTGGTAACTAGTAGTGGATGGCAACAATCCTAGTACAACCAACTCACTCTTAAACAATTTCAAACCTCAATTTGGGAACTAGTCGTAGATGGCGACAATCCTACTACTTGAGCTTTTTAATTTGTTGGATTTGTTTGTTGTAGCCTATGTTTTAAGATGATTGGTCTATCGGTGATTTAGTTTCTCTGGTTAAAATAGTCAAGGTTCAAATTAAATTAAACTAAATTAAAATTAAAGTGCCAACATAATTCATCTCTAAATATCTTAATTTTATGTATTTTATTATAGTGATTTGGATTTATTTTTTTAATTGGAATGAGAATTTCACTAAATTAAAATTAAAGTGCCAACATAATTCATCTCTAAATATCTTAATTTTATGTATTTTATTATAGTGATTTGGATTTATTTTTTTAATTGGAATGAGAATTTCAGGGGAATCCATAACTTTGAAATATCAGTTGCCACTATTACACCCAGATACAACTATTCCATAAATGGTTTTTGGAGAGTTCACCAACCCACTAGAGCAGATTTGACTATAGTGATTGTGAAAGTCGTGAAGTCATGTTAGAAATTACAAGGTCACATTGCAAAAGCCAAAAATGAAATATCCCTCATCAATGTTTTACTTCACCTTTATTACCTAAACCCAATTACCGTCTCCCTTTCAAAAAAAACATTAATATGTAAAATTATTTTTTTACTTAATAGAAAGAAAAATCACAATGATGTCTTAGTATGTGAAATTCCTTTGTAATTCTTTTTTTACTTAATAAAAGGCAAAATCACAATGATCTCTTAGTATGTGAAATTCCTTTTTAATTCTTTTTTTACTTAATAAAAGGCAAAATCACAATGATCTCTTAGTACTTTTGCTAACATTTTGATCTTTGCAATACATATAATTAATTTTTTTAACTTACTAAATAGAGAAATCTTGTAACATAATGAGATGTTTATACTTTGGTCAAGATCTTGATATTTGCAATAAATATAGTTGAAACAATATCTAATTGATTATAAATCTGATGAATTAATGTAAATGAAACTTTATTTATATTTCATTTTATATGTTAATTAATTCATAGTGATTAAAAAAAGAGAGTTCATTTATATATCTTGAATTAATGTAAATGAAAGTTTATTTATATTTCATTCCATATGTTAATTAATTCATAGTGATTAAGAAAAGAGGTTTTTTTATATTCCATAAGTTAATTAATTCATAATGGAAAGTTAGCTTATATTTCTTTTTATATTCCATATGTTAATTAATTCTTAGTGATTAAAACACAAAAAGTTCATTTATATTTTTTTATATTTCGTTTGTTAATTAATTAATTTATAGTGATTTACAAAGAAAAAAAATGGAAAATTTATTAAAATTGATAGAGATTTTGGAAAAAAAATAATTTATGATTTATAAAAATAAGACTTCTATAATCTATTCATAAGTTTATTAAAATGCAACATATTTTTAAGAACAACACACTACCTTAATTTATTTTATGTATTCGAAAGTTTTTCTATCTACCACTACCATTAAGAGAGGGTAAAATTAATGTATTCGAAAGTTTCTCTATCTACCACTACCATTAAGAGACTAAAATATCAAGATAAAAGATACCATTAAGAGAAGGTAAAATATTAAGAAACTAAACAACTACATGCATATTGCTTTTTAAAATTATCTTTAAAATATATTTGTCTTATTTTTGAATGAACTAAGCATGCGTATTGCTTTCTAGGATTATTTTAATAAAATTATCTTTTATATTTCCATAAATGGAGTATTCTTATCTTATATTTTAATAAAAGAAGCATATAAACTTATTTTGTTAGTAATCCACTAAATCCATCCTAACTAGAAATCACCAAGCACCAAGAGAGATCAAATATCTTTAAAACCACCCAATGACCATAACCATAGATGCTCAAATTGAAAAAGAATAAAATCTCATTAAAAAAATGAAATAATACTGATGAGGTGTATAAACCAATGCTACTAGACTGGATAAATCTTCTGCAAAGTACTTTGACATGTAATCTTCAAAGAATACACAGATTATTTACACGGATATTTACAAACAAAAACCATTTTCAAATAAAAAATCAACAATAATGTGTATGCATATATAGATATAGATGTAAAAATTTCCATTAACAGCCCAAGATCATCAATACCAAATATTTCACATTCAGAACTTAATATGTTGTTTAAGATGACATACCTTGACTAACAGCGAAAGATGTAATGGCTGCCATCTTCTGTCTTCTGTCTTCTTCTCAGAATTCGGTTTCTCTCCTCTTGCCCTCACTTCCTTATGTGTTTCTTGATGGAGAAGAATACAACTCTTGTGGGGAGAGAGAGGACCCAATCCTTTATATATATCATTTAACTCTTAATCTGGTACGTCCATCATATACCAATTCAACGCTTTAATGCTTTAATGCATGCTTTAATGCTTTTAACGCTTTAATGCTTCAATTATAGAATGATTTATTTATGACTTAATTAATCGGGTCACATTAAGATTTAGAAACTGCAGATTTCTAACATTCTCCCACTTGACCCGACTATTCATAATATTAAGCGTTGAACATCATACTATGATAAATTGCTGAGAGTTATGGCGGTTGTGCACTATTAATTCAATGCATTCCCTTCCATATACTACAATACCAGCAATCCATCAATTCATATTCATAATTTATATAAAACAGCATAATGGTCCACATAATGTCTTATATCATAATGATTAAACATAATATCTTTATAAGACTCTTTCTTGTTTAAAATTACATAAAGTACGTACTACTACATTAAAACAAGAGACACATAATTGTATATCAGAAACACATAAAAGAGCTCAGAATGTCACACATCAATTATCATTAATACAACCAAGACCCATTCTTTGAACATGTTCCTTAAATTGTTTTGGTTGTAACCCTTTCGTCAAAGGGTCTGCCATCATAAGTTCTGTCCTGATGTGCATGATTGACACTCTTTGTTCCTGAACCTCATCTTTCACAACAAGATACTTCAGATCTATGTGTTTGGCACCTTTAGAGTACTTGTCGTTCTTTGAGAAAAATACTGCTGCAGAGTTATCACAATAAATTTTCAGCGGCTTGCTAATGGTGTCGACAACCGCAAGTCCTGAAATAAAGTTCTGCAACCATAATGCATGAATTCTGGATCCTTATTGATTCCAATATCATAATCTGATTCTTGCATATAAACCACATAATCATCAGAAATAGCTGACCTACGATTTCTCTGAGGTCTTCTTAATGCTACTTGTTGTGGTTCATGCATATCAGTATTATGTAAGTCATTTCCTTCAGGAAGTACTTCTTCATTTATATGTTGTTCATTATCATCATGCTGTTCTACAACAGCTGGAACAACATTTGGAGTAATAGTAGATGGCGGAACTATTCTAGGCAATGTAACATTTACCCTTGTTTCCTTTATTTCTACTATTTCTTTTCTAGTACTCCCACTGACTTCACCATTCTCAATGAATCTTGCATTACCAGTTTCTATTATTTCAAGAAGCTAGCATACAATCCACACATAATTCTAGATCACTAACATTATTTGCTACATTCAACAAGGAATTCGCATAAGTGTCATTCAGTTTCAATTTATATAAACCATCAATTAGAATACCAGAATCAACGTTATTAGTATTCTTATATAAATCAAAACAACCAGATCCAAACATACATCTAAAACCAGAAATATCCAATTTACTTGCGGAAATAAGGTTTCTAGATAATGAAGGTACATAAAGGGTACTGTATAAGTCTAATACATATCCACTTTCTATAAGTCTAATACATATCCACTTTCTAGAATTAGACAATAAGTCCCAATGCCTTCAATTGAAGATTTCATTCTGTTTCCCATTTGGATTTATGGTTCGGATCATACGAAATCCCTCTCTTTTCGAACCAAGCTTTCCTTTTCGGACAGTCACTTTGATAATGTCTTTTCTTTTTACAGAAATGACATTGAATATCCTTTAGTTCCTTCTTTTCCTTATCCTGCCCATTCTTAGCAGGTGCCTTTTTCTTCTTGAAATGACTTGATTTTCCTTTCTTTTCTTTACCAGCTTTATTACTCGCAAAACTTACTGAGTGATTTACTTGATTTTTCAACCGTCCTTCTTCCTGAACAAGTCTACTGGCCAATTCATTAACATTCCATTTATCCTTTATAGTGTTATAGTTAATCTGAAAAGGTCCATATTCAGAAGGTAGCGAGTTCAGGATAAACTGGACAAGAAAAGAATCCTCTATTGTAAGTCCCAGGGATTTTAACCTTGCTGCAAGATTAGTCATCTCTATAATGTGCTCTTGCATAGTTTGCGACCCATCAAACTTCATGGTCGTGAGTTCTGCCATAAGAGTGCCAGCGAGTGACTTATCAGCTGAACGAAAACACTCTTCCACAGACTGCATATATTCCTTAGCACTTTCTGTTTGTGGAATTGTTGACTTGATGTTGTTAGCAACAGTCATCTTAATAAACATAAGGCTCAATCTGTTACTGCGTTCCCATGCTTTATGGTTTGATTTTTCTGCCTCAGTACTATCTTTTGTAAGAGCAGCAGGTTTATCCTCAAGGAGTGCCAAGTCAAGATCCTGAGCACCTAAATGGAAATTGACTTGTTCACTCCATTCAGAAAAATTAACACCAGTGAACAATGTAACAGATGAAGCATGTGTATTCATGGAAACTCCTGCAAAATGAAATAACTATTAGCTCATAACTAACACGATTCAGATGTAGGCATAATAGTATAATATAGCACTCCTTTGGGTAGATACTATCTTATACTTAACATAATTAAATACCAAACATAAGTAGGTAATAAATATATTCAATTAAATAGAACTGACATCTTTGGATGATCAATATTTATTTAATCAAAATATCTATTAAACCTCATCATGTCAACTAGTTATAGAACAAGACTTTCCTTTGGGTAAGTTCTCAGGTTCTATCATTAGTGACGCCAGTTTTTAATTGGTATTATTATAACTGGCAATTTCTATCAATAATCATTATGTCACTTATGCACTAAATGATTATTCTGATTTTGACCACTTTGGTGATTAACAAAATCATAAATCTCATGTGCATAAAGCAAAACAACATTCTGATTTTGACCACTTTGGTGATTAACAAAATCATAAATCTCATGTGCATAAATAATTTATAACACATACCTTATGCAAAACAATCGGTCATAGAGCAATTACTTTTATGCCCAAATTTCAAACGATTATTTTGTACCAGTAAACTTTAATCGTGCAAAGCCAAAACAGTAAATGATGCACGAAACTTAACCCAATTGAAACCCCTTTATTTCATACTTCAAATATTCAGATCATGCATTTCTAAAAACTTACGCTTACCATTAATTCTTTTTGGCATTGAAACCACACATGCACAGACAATTAAAGAATGCACACTTTCAAATATTTGTCCTTGCTACGCGTCACATTATTTTTCCCTTCATTAATTTGTAAACACTGCAAAACTATAATGCAAGCATACACTTTCGTGTAAAGTCAACGTTTCATCATCAAAACTCTTCAAATATTTAATCCTTCATGATCAAAATAAATGTGTCAATAATTTCAATCTGGATTGAAGGGAAGACGCCTATATGAATAGTAACAAGGAATTCAAACCAGATATCCCTGTCCTAAACATCTCTGTCCTAATCATCCTTTTAAACATGTATTAGGGATCGCAAACCCCTATCCGCCAAATTGTTTACTTAGATCGTGTACCGAACTCAAATGGTATTGTTATTGAAATAACTTGAAAACAGCATGGATTCTGCTGTGGCATTAAGCATCACGAATTGAAGGAATGGTTGGGAATCGCAAATTCACAGAGTGGAATTCTGAATGGGATTGAGTAGAAACGCAGGCATGGTTTACGAAAAGAGAAATGATACAGAAATTCCTTCGGGATTTTCATCGCTGGATTTCAATTACTACATTCAAGAGAGCACTGCGAGAAGGCGTCTGCCTTCAGACTTTCATCATCAAAACCGGACTTGAATGTGACGTCTTTTGTCAAACACATTGCCTGCGTCGTCTATGCTTCCGCATTTGACATATACATTAAGAAGGCAAGAGCAGTTGGGCAAAAAGAACCGTAAAACTGTTTTCATCGTTCCTTATAACGATTGAGCACAACGGATGCAAAGGTGAGAACAGAATGAACAACCTCACACATGTATTGATTACATATATCAAATATTATAGAGGACCGATACCTGACATACGCCCACCTATAGCGCATATCACTCTTTGTATATACATGCCTTTGTATGGACCCGTCTTTCATACTTAACGGGCTCAACTTATGGGCCTTGGACACATGATCCACGTAAACCTGACGGGCCTCAGCCCTTGAGCCTATTAGGACTCTCATTCAATGAGCCCACAATGCCTTGACGGTGTGTAGCTCATAAGCTCTACATACCTCTATAATGAAAACAAACGCGCAACCTTACACATACACACTGAATTAACACGTTAATGGCAGCGTACGTATCATTACAATAAAGATAAAAGACATGTTAAAATTTTGTTCTGAGAGAAATTATTTGCCAAAAAATTTTGCAATGTGCCATAAAACATAAAAGGCACAGGAAACCACTGAAAACCAGAGATGCAAAAAAAACAGGGCATATACAAAATATTCAATATCATCATGTAACAGCCGGAGCCCAATCAGTTCATGGCATCCAAAGGACAACGTATAGCTCATGGTATTGGAAGGACCAAAATGACACATTTAATAGGAAATTACACATGACAGCAAATCAAACCCTTGACTTCAATACCACAAACGCAGCATACTTTTTTCCCACAAAACTGTTCATAAATGGATGCAAATTGCAAATCAAAAAATTCATGGCTTCAAACCCAAATATAAGTGAGACATCTAAACCCGTCAGCGGATTTCTCAAACACCCTAGCAAATAACAAGGACCCGACGGTGCATAGTCAAAGGACTCATGAGAATGCGTGATCATTTCATGAAAACCCCACAGTTTCCCGAAGGCTCAATCACATGAGTAAAGCACAGAACAGATCAATTGCAATTATAGGAAATATCCAGTTATTGATTGGCTCTGATACCACATGTAAAAATTTCCATTAACAGCCCAAGATCATCAATACCAAATATTTCACATTCAGAACTTAATATGTTGTTTAAGATGACATACCTTGACTAACAGCGGAAGATGTAATGGCTGCCATCTTCTGTCTTCTGTCTTCTGTCTTCTTCTCAGAATTCGGTTTCTCTCCTCTTGCCCTCACTTCCTTATGTGTTTCTTGATGGAGAAGAATACAACTCTTGTGGGGAGAGAGAGGACCCAATCCTTTATATATATCATTTAACTCTTAATCTGGTACGTCCATCATATACCAATTCAACGCTTTAATGCTTTAATGCATGCTTTAATGCTTTAATGCTTTTAACGCTTTAATGCTTCAATTATAGAATGATTTATTTATGACTTAATTAATCGGGTCACATTAAGATTTAGAAACTGCAGATTTCTAACAATAGAATCACAGAAATAATATGTCATGCACAGAGATACACGAACCAAAAGAGTATGAGTGATAGATATTTAATTTTTTTGAATGATAGATATTTAACAATCCTCTTCAAGGGTGGGGATTGCACTGAGATCTGCAACCTTCAGTATCATAGAGCTTCCACAGAGATTGCATTGAACTCTGCAGGATTTAGGGCACGTCTCAATATATCCAACTGGACTACCCAACTACATTACCAGTTCTCTGGATTACCCAACTCCATTACCAGTTCTCAGAGTTTTAAGACTAAATGCTTTATAATATATTTATAATATTGATAGTCTGGACAATTCAAATTCCACCCACAGAGATTGCATTGAACTCTGCAGGATTTAGGGCACGTCTCAATATATCTAACTGGACTACCCAACTGCATTACCAGTTCTTTGGATTACCCAACTCCATTACCAGTTCTTAGAGTTTTAAGACTAAGTGTTTTATAATATTGATAGTCTGGACAATTCAAATTCCACCCAACTGTTGTATATGCATTGCTGAATTAAATTACATCCAATTACGGACTGCAGTATATACATTAAAATATCTTACATAGTATTAAAATATATACATTCTTGAACTGAAATAAATTATTTCCCATGCCTACTAATATTCAGGGGAGTTGTGTCCAACCACAGACTCCCACTCGGCGCCCCGGGCCGGCGAGAGGATGATCGGCTGGTCATCCAGGAAGAGAGAGAGAGTTCATCGTGGGCATCGTCCCACGTGGCAACCTTGTTGGCGCCCAGGTAGAGCTTGTGGGAATCGAACTGCATACCGATGGACTGCACCCAGGTGAATCGCACTTCAGACCCTCTTTCTTGCTCTTGCCAATGAAATGCCCATTGATATGTAAATTGGTCTTAGAGACAAGGCAGAAATCCAGGTCCTTCTTGCCATGAAAGAACAAGATAATGCCGTCCCCGTCAAGGGAACAGAGCATTTTTCATTGTAAAGGCTAATTGTAGAGGCAGAAAAGGAGGAACGGTTTGAATGCTTCCAAACAGCATCATTTGCAACCTGACTGGCTTCCTCATACAAAACCTGGAATATGATCCCTTTCTATAGGAATAACATCCCAAAATGTTTAAAGCTCTTTAGGAAGAGGAGAAACCTCCTGGTCTACAGTTGAAAGTCCGATTTGTATTAAACCATGAATCCCAATTGAAAAATTGTCCAATTATACATCTTCTAATATGATTTATCAACCATGTCTAGCAATATGTAGTCTGTGTACACTCTTTTCAGGGCCAATGACATTTCTAACCTTTGCATCAGTAGAAAAACCCTACAGGAACTTCACTGGAACTCAACCTTAAAGACCTAGCAGATGAAGGAGAGCTAATATCAAAAGTGCCAACTTCTAGTTTGCTGAAAAAGCTATAACAATACCAGCAGTGATTGTTGAAATATTCTGAACACAATCTTCCACTATACTACGCACTGTCGCAGCATCTGTTGATAATCTTGCACCTATTGCACAAATTTGGAGTTTGGATAATCACCAATATGATATATCTAACGTCTGCCCAAGGCGAATACAAATTTAGTGTTTACTCTTTGGAGTGTTTTTCCTCCCATTAACAAAACGGTAAAAGGTTTGTCATCAATCAAACCATCACTATCATCAAACCATCCAATCTCCTGGTAAACAATCTTGTTAAATGTCAATGATCGTATAGGTCGCACAAGCCTGCCACCAGCAACAGCAAAACAGATGATCTGTGTTGGTCCCATGAGGAGGCATGTCGCTTGCAAACTATATACATAAGTGCCCAGAATCTGGCATCTTTTCGAAGCTTATGTGGAAGTTCGTAAAAACTGGCAATAACACTTGGAAGCAAGAGACTAAAAATAGGAAATGTAACCCCATGAACAACTGCTGCAATGGATCCCAGTATGAACACTAGAGTCTCTGCCTTGCTGAGAGATGCTAGGCGTGAAACAACATTTTTTCCATATTTTAACTGCCCATCCTCGACATCTCCCTGATTTTTGGACGAAAACCAATTCGTGAAACCCTTCTTTGGCTTACTTTTGCCCACTTGAACATTTTCCTGGAGACCAACTCCACCAGGCAACGAAAATGGAAAAGAAACAGAGTTAGAACTACCACCAATTCCCGATGATCTATTGCTTATATAGATCGTCTAGGAGATGACTTTCGACTACTACGCCTGCCAACGGTCCTGGAATCATGCAAATGCATTTCCATATGCTCAGGATCATTTGCATATTGTTCTTTTGGTGGATGTATTTCCTGCAGACATATAAGCTGGGAGAATGGCCCAGATGGGTTCATGATGAGCTGGGAGTGTGAACCTGAAATTAACGTTTCTCATTTCCATTAATAGCTCTGCGTGAGTAATGAGTAACGAAGAAGAGTCACCTCACTAAGCCTGTTGCAAAATATCAAATAATTTTTCTTGCGCCCCCGCACATGTCCCACCAGCATCGTGCGGGCATTGTTCATAGTTTCCTCGAAATCTGTCGGGTTCCCAAATTCAATCGAGATATCCTTCTGAGTAGCCTTCACACACCTAATTTTCCGCTTCTTTGATCCGGGGGCTGATGGATGCTCCGAGAGAGGGTCCGTGTTCTTTGTCTGAGTCGTGGGCTTAGAGACTTGAGTGTTAACAGTAGGAGTGCTGAAGTATCCCGAAGTTCGAACCCCCAGAATTCGACAAGGATCTTGCCCTAGAGAGAGAGGCGGAGCCTCAATACCAATAGCTTCATTCGCGGATTCAGACGAAACCACCGGGGTCAATAGCTGTGCCCTAACTTCCTCAGAAACCGGCGGAGTGAAAACAGCCTTAGCATGGTTAGGGTTACTGAAAACCGTCTGTCCCTCGAACGGATCCTCGGTGAAGTCCACGAGGTCCGTTAATTGTTGATTCTCCATGGCGGTTAGTCTAAGTCCTGTCGCTCACCGTGATCGGTCTGTCGCCCAGATGCGAGGTCAGCACCGAAACAAATGCGGGATCTGTGTTAAACCGTTCCTTGACTGCGGTCTTCGAACGTGCGGTTAGACTCGCCGCTAAATCCCGACTCCGTCAGAGCTCCCCGCCATTCGTTCGTTCCCCCAGCTTAGACCTTTGAACAATATTTGTTAATCATGGAATGGAGAAAAAATGTTTTATAAGCAAGTGGATGTTAGATTGTCGATATCTGTGTTGTTTGTTAATAAAGATTAAAAACTAAAGCATTGCAGAAATTTACCCTTTTCTAACAATACAGCCACGCTGGACGACAACGATCATATCAGCATTTTTGACAGTAGCCAGACGATCTGCAACAATAACTGTTGTTCTATTTCTCGTAATTCTATCAACAGCTTCTTGAACCACTCTTTCAGACTCTGCATCCAAGGCACTGGCAGCTTCATCGACGAGGAGAATTCGGGCATCTTTTAAAATAGCCCACGCAATCGCAATCCTTTGCTTTTGAGCTCCATATAATTGGGCATCAAACCCCTGAAAAGAGTAACCATGACTGTCAACATATACCAATCACCAATAATGAAGATCTATTTCTAGAAACTTCAGGCATGTTACTAATAAATTTTGCCGCATTAGCAAGCTCTGCAGCAGCCTATATTTCCTCTGCTGTTGCCCCATCTTTACCATATGCAATATTCTCCTTAATAGTCGTTTCAAAGAGAGCAGGTTCCTGGATTACAAGTCCAATTTTTTTGCCTTCTCCACTAAATTGTTTGATATTGACACTATCTATAAGCACTTCACCAGCTTGTGGATCATAGAATCGATCTATAAGATAATATAACTTGGACTTTCCACTTCTACTCTCTCTAACTATAGCTGTAGTGGTACCCTTATAGCTGCAATGGTACCTATGGGTATTTCCAGTGGGAACCCAGAAAATATATGAACATAAAGCCGCACTGGAACCGAAGTGTACATCTTTAAGCTCAATATCAACCTGAATATCCTCAAGTACCAATCTATTTGTATCATATACATCAATCTCTGGCTTTCTATAAATTGTCTCAAACATTTTGTACGTTGCAGCTTGTCCAGCTCCAAAGGCATTTAAACATGGCAAGCATATGTTGGTAAAATAGAAGAAAAATAGGAAAGAACTACACACATTCAGTTAATATATTGACCAAGAAAACACCATAACTAACTGGAAACCAAACACACATATAGACACAGGATTTACGTGGTAAAACCTCGACAATGTGTCAAGGAAACATCCACGGGGCAAGCGATTGAAATATATTATTGAACAATGATTCTCCACTCATATACATTCCATGGGCATTCACCAGTTTTATATCATCGACCCGCGTTATATAACTGACAATTCGGTATAAAACTAGCTAATTACATTTTACCCAAAATTACTAATTCGTTGTCAAGCTAACAAACTCCACCTTGACAACAATTTTCCTAATCCCTTGCCCATGCCCATTCATCATCTTTTCTGCAAGCCAAGAGAAGCTAAACTCCACCGCAGCTTCTTTACTGTAACTAGTTTTACGAATATGTCTGCACAATTCTCTCGCGTATGGACCTTTTGAAGAGCTACTTTTCCGCCATCGATCACATATCTCAGAAAATGATACCTTACATCAATGTTCTTGGTTCTGCTGTGATAGGCAGGGTTTGTAGCCAAGTGAATAGCACTTTGACTGTCACATAGTATATTTACTTTCTCCTGCGTTCTTCCAATTTCATCGAGCAGACCCTTTAACCAGATTGCTTCTTTAATGGCATCTGAAGCAGCTATATATTCAACTTCGGTAGTGGACAACGCAACTGTTTCTTGAAGCTTTGACATCCAACTAATTGCTCCATCTGCAAGAGTAAAGACATAACCTGTAGTAGATCTTCTTTTGTCCAAATCACCTGCATAGTCAGCGTCTATATATCCGCAGACTAATCCTTCACTACCATTAAAGACAATGCAATGGTCACTTGTGCCTCTTAGATATCGAAGCATCCATTTCACTGCTTGCCAATGTTCTTTTCCTCGATTTGCCATGAACCTACTGACAACTCTAACTGCATGTGAAATGTCAGGTCTTGTAGATACCATCGCATACATTAAGTTGCCTACAGCATTTGCATATGGTACATGAGACATATACTGCTTTTCTTCATCGGCTCTAGGACTCAAAACCGAAGAAAACTTAAAATGGGAAGCTAGTGGAACATTAACAGGTTTCACATTGTTCATAGAGAACTTTTCAAGTACTTTCTCCACATACTTCTGTTTTGATAACCGAAGCTTACCATTTTTCCTATCTCTGTGTATCTCCATGCCCAAGATATGTTTTGCTACTCCAAGATCCTTCATATCAAACGTCCTAAAGAGTTGAGCCTTTAACCTGTTGATCTATTCCATGCTTTTGCTTGCAATAAGCATATCGTCAACATACAAAGCTAAGATAATGAATATGCCATTGAAACTTTTGAAGTACACACAATGATCATACTCACTTCTTATAAAGTTCTGGCTCACCATGAAGGAATCAAACTTCTTGTACCATTGTCTGGGAGACTACATCAGACCATACAATGATTTCCTGAGCTTGCAAACTAATCTTCTGCTGCGACCTCGTACAAAACCTTCTGATTGTTCCATATATATCTCTTTGTTCAAATCACCACGTAGAAAAGCTGTTTTAACATCTAACTGTTCTAACTCAACATTAAGCAACGCAGTTAGTGCCAACACAGTACGTATAGAAACAAGTTTTACAACTGGAGAAAAAATCTCATGAAAGTCTATACCTTCAACCTAAGAATACCCTTTTGCTACCAGTCTCGCCTTATACCTTTCAATACTTCCATCAACTTTCTGTTTTAGTTTGAAGACCCATTTACATCCAACAACACTTCTCCCTTTAGGAAGCTCTACAAGATCCCAGGTATTGTTCTTGGCTAAGGAGTCATAAGATTGAACTAACCAAAATTCTTCAGGAATTTTACAATCAATTGCTACTGAAGGTGATCTGTTAACTAAATAACAAGCAGTAGATATTGCTTCTGCCCACAACTCCTTTTGCAAGTTGGCATTTTTGATCATGTTTCTGGCTCTTTCAATAAGAGTCCGATTCATACGCTCAGCAACACCATTTTGCTGAGGAGTATAAACAACAGTTTTGTGTCTAACAATTCCCTCATCCTTACAGTATTGTTCAAATTCAACTAAAGTGAACTCACCACCATTGTCAGTTCTTAGACATTTAATAGATTTGCCTGTTCTTTTCTCTACCATTACTTTAAATTGTTTAAAGACATTTGATACATCAGGTTTCCTTTTTAGCATATAGACCCAAACTTTACGGGAGTAATCATCAATAAACGTTAAAAAATACAATGCACCTCCATATGACACAACAGGGGAAGGCCCCCACAGATCAGAATGAATATAGTCTAAAACATCTTTACTATTATGATTTCCAACTTTAAATCTCTGTTTACACTGTTTTCCATACACACAATGTTTACAGAAATCTAAATTCAAGGATTTCAGACCAGGAAGAGATTTACGTTTCATCAATACCTGAAGACCTTTCTCGCTCATATGACCCAATCGCTAATGCCATAGATGAGTACCTGCTTCTTCCTTTTCTGACGCAATCGCTGCTTCACTGATTTGAGTACTTCCTTTTAACCTATAAAGATTTCCGACATTTTCTGCCTTCATAACCACAAGTGCTTCTTTAAAGACTTTTAAGATGCCATCCTGACCTGTAAACTTATAACCATCTGAATCCAACACTCCCAAAGAAATCAAATTTTTCTTCAAATCAGGTACATGTCTAACACTAGTTAATGTTCTAACTGTGTTATCATACATCTTAATCCTGATATCTCTAATCCTAACAGTCTGACATGACACATTGTTACCCATAAACACAGAACTACCGTTTACATTTTTATACGAAGTAAACCAATTTCTATGTGGGCACATGTGATGCGAAGCACCAGAGTCTAACAACCAGCTATCTAAACCCTGAGAGACATTACATTCAGGTGAAGTTTCATCTACCATACATAATTCTTCAGCAAATAAAACTTCGTCTATCATCCCTGAATCGACCTGATTCACTTCGTTCTTCGGGTTTTTGAATTCCTTTCGTTTCCAACAGTCTTTCTTCAAGTGTCCAATTTTACCGTAGTTTCAACATTTTGCCTTACACTTCTTGCCCTTCGATTTTGATCTAGAAGACCCCCTTGATTTTTCTCCTCTTTCCTTTGAGTGTCCTCTAGCGACCATGGCTTCTGACGCAGCTGTTTCAGTGCTGGATTTCCTTCATACTTCTTCAGACAGGAGAGCTACCACGACTGATTCAAACTTCAAAGAATCAGCAGTGCTCAAGTTGATTGAAGTTACGAAGTGATTCCATGAGTCAGGCAGAAAACACAGCAAGGTTATGGCTTTATCTTCTTCTTGTATTTTAATTTCCATATCTGTTAATTGATATATTAGTGTATTAAAAACATTCAAATGTTCTGCAACGTTTGAACCTTCTTTCATTCGAAGACTGTATAACTGTCGTTTCAGATAAATTCTATTGGTTAATGATTTTGTCATATAGAGAGTTTCAAGTTTTTCCCACAATCCTGACGCTGTAGTCTCTTCAACAATGTTGAAGAGAACTTCATCCGCTAGGCATAACCGGATGGTACTGAGAGCTTGGGCATCCAAGTTCTCCCAGTCTGAAGTAGTCATGGTTGGAGGTTTCTTAGTTGCCCCATCCAATGCCTTGTGCAACCCTTGTTGCACAAGCAGATCCCTAACCTTCAGTTTCCAAAGAGCAAAATTGCTCTTTCCGGTGAATTTCTCCACCTCGAATTTCGCATTCGACATCTTGGCCATTTTGTTCTTCTCCTAGGGTTTCAGTCTTTCAGCTATCCTTTTCTTAAAAAAAACTTTGTTTCCCTTTTTCTTAAAAAACTGAGCCTGCTTTTTAAACAAACAAATTTTACAAATTTCTTTCTACAATTTTGAGCCTTTGTTTTTCTGCAATATTTTTTTTTTTTTAGAGAAACCCTTCAACAAATTTTACTGAAAAATAAAACTTGTTATTCTTACTGAAACCCTGCTCTTTATCAGTTTTGGACAACTTCCTTTTCAACTGGTTTATGAACCCAACCCAAAATATTCTGGGTAAACAAAAAAAATTGTCTTCAACAAATAATTTCTTTTCTTTAAAAAAAATATACCTAGATCTCATGCAGGCTCTGTCACAAGTCCTCTGCAACTTTATGTAGGCCAGTAGGAGATAACGCAGGCTCTCCTTTTTTTTTTTAAATACACGACAGTCTGGCTCTTCACGCAGGGACAACACCAGCAGTCTGGCTCTTCACGCAAGGTTTTGGACTCACAAACGCCTCACGCGCAGCCTCACGCCTCCTTCACGCAGGGTTTTGGTCACACAGGGACAGCACCAGCACTAGCACTGGAATGGTTCTTTGGCAACGATTCTGCACTCCTTGACGCAGAGCACATACAACCCTTCACGCCTCACGCTGATACACGCAACAAGATTCGGCTCCACTCCTTGACGCAGAGCAATTACAGCCCTTCGCGCCTCACGCTGATACATGCAGCAAGATTCGGCTCAGCCTCTCGCCTCCTTCACGTAGGGTTTTGGTCACGCAGGGACAACACTAGCACTGGAACGGTTCTTCAACAACGATTCTGCACTCCTGGACGCAGAGCACATATAGCCCTTCACGCCTCACGCTGATACACGCAGCAAGATTTGACTCCACTCCTTGACGCAGAGCAATTACAGCCCTTCACACCTCACGCTGATACATGCAGCAAGATTCGGCTCCACTCCTTGACGCAGAGCAATTACAGCCCTTCATGCCTCATGCTGATACACGCAGCATGATTCGACTCACGCCAGTCAGGTTTTGGACTCACGACTCTCACGCTGATACAACCACACGCCCAGGTTTTGGACTCACGACTCTGATACCACTTGTTGGTGAAATAGAAGAAAAATAGGAAAGAACTACACACATTCAATTAATATATTGACCAAGAAAACACCATAACTAACTCGAAACCAAACACACACAGACACAGAATTTGGTAAAACCTCGACAACGTGTCAAGGAAACATCCACGGGGCAAGGGATTGGAATATATTATTCAACAATGATTCTTCACTCATATACATTCCATGGGCATTCACTAGTTTTATATCATCGACCTCAGTTACATAACTGAGAATTCACTATAAAACTGACTAATTACATTTTACCCAAAATTACTAATTCGTTGTCAAACTAACAACATATACATCAATCTCTGGCTTTTTATCAATTGTCTCAAACATTTTGTAAGCTGCAGCTTGTCCAGCTCCAAAGGCATTTAAGCATGGTGACGCCTGTCCCAGAGACCTGAAATCCAGCAGAACATTTATCATTGTGTTCTCTTTAATTAATGTGAATTTATCTAGTTTGAATAAGTGCAAATCCCTATAGTCAAATTTCCTCATCAAGTGACAATAATGCATGTCACAATGCAGATTCAAGTCACATGCCTCCAGTGAGAACTGCAATGATGACATTAATCACACTCCAGAATATCCTTCATGAATAATTAACCGTTATCAATACCAAAGAGCCAATGCAAAGGTGGAGAACAAAATAAAATGTAAAGACCCAACGCCAAAACTAGCTGCCAACCATTGATAAGCAGCCAACCATTGATGAGCAGTAGCCATGTAAGCAATTGTAAGGGAATTTTCATAGTCAGTAACAACATTCTTCTCCCCGATAAAAGCAGCAGCCTGAAATGTAACTAAAATGTGTTATTAATCTGTATAGATTATATACAATAGAACTGGTGCTCGTATGAAAACACGGTAACCCTCAATTTCAGATCTAAAGAAACCTGGTTTTATGACATGAAAAGGCGTGGTTTGTGTTATTGATCACATACTTCGGGTCCTAAATGAACCAGTTGTCTGCTCCATAACATTGCCCGCTTCTACATATGCTTGCTGGCCTCAGCTTGACATCTTCGATATTATCATAGCCATAGCACTGCCCGCCAGTGCAAGAAGGGGAATCGTACATAGCATTACTAGGGTAAGTTTCCATCCTTTGATGAAGGCGACAACAAAACCTCCGAAGAATGTTGACACGACCTGGATGAATTTCCCAACCTGAAAAAACAACGGCAAATATAAAAATATGAGAAAGGTTATTATACATTCTTATTCGGAAAATGCAAAATAAAACTATAAACATATGATAAAGGTTATTGTACAATCTTCCATTAGAGTAATATAATTACACTGTTAATTTGCACTTCAATTACAATTTTCACTAGTTACATAGTTAATGATCAGTTATACCATTGTGACTTGTATCACGAATATAGAAGACATGTTGATGCTGTGGGAATTTAAATATCGATTTGCATTTCATTTTGTTAATGGGCTTTTACTTGTGGCTGCAGCCAGAGTCACTGTTTCGATTAACACATTGATATATTGACATCGGAGCCAGAAAGGACGTGATCTGTATCCATGTGTGTGCAATGTATGAAAGTGCGGCATAGGAGAGTTGTTTTCATAGGTCAACGCTGCTTTATGAGGGATGCCTCCGGAACTTTAAACCTAAGTTCCACTTGAAGGAGGTAAACTAGGTAAGGAAGATGTTGCAGTAAAGAAAGGATTAAGAAAAAACCCAATGTGAGGCCACTTGTAATATTTGGTTGAACTAGAGGCCCAATTCCAATAAAGAAGACCCATAGCGAGGCAAGTTCTAAAACTTGAGTGAACAAGAGGATCGACTGTTTGCAACAAGACATTTTATTTTGGACAGACGCTTAGGAGAACAAAGCCACCATTACAGCCCAGTTATTGCATCACTGAAAATAGAAATTTAATGTTGGAATGATCACCAATATGACATATCTAATGTAATGTATTCAGAACTATATGATAATCTTGCACTTATTGCAAGACTGAAAATAGAAATTTGAAATTAGTTTGATCACCAATATGATATATCTAATGTAATGTATACAGAGGAAAATGCAAATTTAGTATTTAATACAAATTTGGTATTTGCCCTTGGAGTGTTTTACTCCTGTTACCAAAACAATTAGAGGTTTGTCCATCCACTGGCCTTGAATTTTCACTATTATCAAACCATCCAAATTGGTCCTGCCTCTTGTAACTGCAATTACAAATGTTCTCTGCAAAATTAAAAAAGCAATTACAAGCTTGATAATTATTAAGCTGGCATATAAAGCAATTACAAGCTTGATAAGACCTTGAATTTTCACTATTATCAAACCATCCAAATTGGTCCTGCCTCTTGTAACTGCAATTACAAATGTTCTCTGCAAAATTTAAAAAGCAATTACAAGCTTGATAATTATTAAGCTGGCAAATAAAGCAATTACAAGCTTGATAAATATTAAGCTGGCATATAATTTGTTAAGGATTCCACCAATTGATAATATGATCATATACACACACCAGTTTTTATAAGTTGTTGGGGAAATATTTCTTAATCACCCTGTGATTTTTTGTTGTCTTTGTGGAGCCTTTTTAATTGCAAACTTTATAATACAATCATTGTCTTTGTGGAGCCTTTTTAATTCTGAACTTTATCGAGATTTTTAATTCTGAACTTTATATCTCAATAAAGTAATGCACGATTATACTAACACTCAAAAATCTCAATAAAGTAATGCACGATTATACTAACACTGCATGCAATCAAGCTAACATCTATAATTCAAATCAATAATACATTGCAAGCTTTATAATACAATCGTTGTCTTTGTTGAGCCTTTTTAATTCTGAACTTTATTGAGATTTTTAATTCTGAACTTTATATCTCAATAAAGTAATGCACGATTATACTAACACTGCATGCAATCAAGCTAATATCTATAATTCAAATCAATAATACCTTCACTGATGACTTATTGGGTAACTTCCTAGTACCATTGTTCTATCTAGTAAATGGACTTTTGGATTGAAGGAAAACTGATGGAAACTGCCAAAATGAGCATAACATTCAAATTTTGACCCTGTAAGGTTTTAGCTAAATTCCAAAAACACATACAAAGAGTGCTTGTTACATTGTTATGTATTTAATAAAAGGAAAAATTGTTGAGTAGAAAGAACAAATCTTAAAAAGAAAACTTGCTAGGCTTAAAAATAAACTGAATTAGCTAAATCTAAACACTATCTAAACATTTAAATTGGACTTGTTTTAACTTTGTTGGTAGCATAACTTCATTATAATTATCAAGTACATAAGTGAATGGGCCATAATATCCAAATTTTGACCCTGTGTAAGGTTTTAGCTAAAGTCAAAAAACACATACAAAGAGTGCTTGTTATGTTATGCATTCAATAAACAGAATGAGGAAATCTTAAAAAGAAAGTTGTTGAGATTAAAAATAAACAGAATTAGCTAAACCTAAACATTTAAGATGGACCATCTGATTATTGGTTCTAAACTCATTATAATTATCAAGTACATAAGTGATGGACTTGTTTTAAGTTTGTTGGTACCATTTGATTATTTGTTCAATATCCAAGAAATAAACAAATTTAAGGACCTATTCGAAATTTGTGGGTGCCATTTGATTATTTGTTTAATTTCATTATAATTATTACCAAGTACATAAGTAAATCAATAAAGCTCTTATTAGAAACAAATTTTCTATGTCATGAATTATTTTTCTTTTACGAATGATTTTTCATTAAAGTGAAAAATAAACAAATTTAAGGACCTATTCAAAATTTGTGGGTGTCATTTGATTATTTGTTTAATTTCATTATAATTATTATCAAGTACATAAGTAAATCAATAAAGCTCTTACTAGAAACAAATTTTCTATGTCATGAATTATTTTTCTTTTATGAATGATTTTTCATTAAAGTGAAAAAACCTCGTTATCTCTTGGAACAAGGACTAGGATTATATGACTAATATTGATTTCATTTGCTGAAAGAAACTCCTGAACCACAAGGATAAAGCAATCAACCTATTATGTACCTCGTTATCTCTTGGAACAAGGATTAGGATTATATGACTAATATTGATTTCATTTACCGAAAGAAACTCTTGAACCACATGGATAAAGCAATCAACCTATTATGCACCTCGTTATCTCTTGGAACAAGGATTAGGATTATATAACTAGTATTGATTTCATCTCGTTATCTCTTGGAACAAGGACTAGGATTATATAACTAGTATTGATTGATTTCATTTACTGAAAGAAACTCCTGAACCACAAGGATAAAGCAAGCGACCGATTAATTAAGAGGGATGAATTTGAAATTTTCTTCAGATAAAATAAATCCATTTTTTTGGGAAAAAAAGGATTAGTTAAAGGAAAAATTAGTAGTGTGTTTTGTAGGGTAGAGAATTATGACAAAAAGCGAATAGAGTTTAAAATGACCTAAAATGACCAAAAAGGACAGTATCAAAAATAGAACCACAATCTCATTTTCAAAATGGTGTATAATTTTTTTAGCGTTTTCGTGTTTTTCGTGTGTGTGTTTTTGTTTGAACTTTACAAGGTTTCCAACATGGAGGAGAAAGAGAAAAAATAATCTGGCACCCATATCCTTATACTTACCCAATTTCTCTCAGTTGATACTTCTCCCTCAAATTCCTTTTCACATTGACCCACATGATGTTGTAATTTAATATCTTGGAAGAAGAGAATCTCGTCTTTTACACTAAGCAACAAGAAGTGAATTAACAATGATCTAAAGAAGGGGATACTTAAATACTAGAAACTATTCTATCCATTGTTTTATTAAAGATATCATGACATCCACAGAACAGAAAGTGTGATTTGAATGGCAACATGTAAATAAAAGAGAACATATTGTTTTATTAAAGATATCATGACATCCACAGAACAGAAAGTGTGATTTGAATGGCAACATGTAAATAAAAAAGAACATAGGGGGCACCTACAATGGTATTCATTAGATTGTTGTCCTGCTGCTTCTCCATCATTTTCGTCCACTAGCTACATTGCTGAGCACGTTACTAAATTCTTCCTTTCTCAAATGGCTCTTGAGAATCTTTTCAGAATCTTTTCACTCAAAGAGTTCCTGCTCATTATAATTATCAAGTACATGAGTGAATGAGCCATAACATCCAAATTTTGACCCTGTAAGCTTTTAGCTAAAGTAAAAAAACCCATACAAAGAGTGCTTGTTACATTGTTATGCATTCAATAAAAGAAGCCCATTAACAATGATCTAAAGAAGGGGGTAATTAAATCCTAAAAACTATTCTACCCATTGTTTTATAAATATATCATGACATCCACATAACAGAAAGTGTGATTTGAATGGCAACATGTAAATAAAAAAGAAGATAGGGGGCACCTACAATGGCATTCATTAGATCGTTGTCCTGGTGCTTCTCCATCATTGTCGTCCACTAGCTACATTGCTGAGCATTGTTACTAAGTTCCTCCTTTCTCAAATGGCTCTTGAGAATATTTTCACTCAGAGAGTTCCTGCTCATTATAATTATCAAGTACATAAGTGAATGATCCACAACATCCAAATTTTGACCTTGTAAGGTTTTAGCTAAAGTCAAAAACACATACAAAGAGTGCTTGTTACATTGTTATGTATTCAATAAAAGGTAAAAATGGTTGAGCAGAATGAGAAAATCTTAGAAAAAGTGCTTGTTACATTGTTATGTATTCAATAAAAGGTAAAAATGGTTGAGCAGAATGAGAAAATCTTAAAAAGAAAGTTGTCCGGCTTAAAAATAAACGGAATTAGCTAAGCCTAAACATTTAAGATGGACTTGTTTTAACTTTGTTGGTACTATCTGATTATTTGTTCTAACTTCATTATAATTATCAAATACATAATAATTATCAAGTACATAAGTGATGGATTTGTTTTAACTTTGTTGTTCTAACTTCATTATAATTATCAAGTACATAAGTGATGGACTTGTTTTAACTTTGTTGTTACAATCTCATTATTTGCTCTAACTTCATTATAATTATTAAGTATGTATGTGAATCCATGAAGCTCAGTTACAAGAAACAAACAAATTTATGGACCTATTCGAAATTTTGTTGGTGCCATTTGATTATTTGTTTAAATTAATTATAATTATTATCAAGTACATAAGTAAATCAATAAAGCTCTTACTAGAAATAAATTTTCTAAGTCATGAATTATTTTTCTTTTGGGAATGATTTTTCATTAAAGTGAAAAGACCTCATTATCTCTTGGAACAAAGACTAGCATTATATGAGTAGTAATGATTTCATTTACTGAACTCCTGAATCACAAGGATAAAGCAAACAACCTATTAATTCAAAGGAATGCATTTGAAATTCTATTAAGATAAAATCCATTTGTTTGGGAAAAAATGGATCAGCTTAAAGGAAAAATTAGTAGTGTGTTTTTTAGGGGACGTAATTATGACAAAAAGCAAAAAGAAATTTAGAGGGATGCATTTGAAATTCTATTTGGATAAAATCCATTTGTTTGGGAAAAATGGATCAGCTTAAAGGAAAAATCAGTAGTGTGTTTTTTAGGGGAGGGAATTATGACAAAAAGCGAAAAGAGTTCCTGCTCAAGTCAAGATGTTTTAGCTTCATGAAACCCCAAATTTCTTTGGGAATGCTACCAACCAGAAGATTGTTGGTTATATTCAAAAGCTCCAAATCCTTCATACTCCCGAGCTCTCAAGAAATGGAGGCTTGCGGTTCCATATGTACAAGAGGGAGAAATATTACAAAGTCTCTCATGCAACTCACATGCAGGGAAATGAGTGATTCTTCAACTCACATGCAGGGCAATGAGTGATTCTTCTGTTGAAATTTCTAAGTCTGACACATTAAAAACTCCTATTGCATTATCTGGTTTATTTCACCTACTTGTTTATTCTTTAACAAGTTATTTAACCATATAAATACTGAAAATAACCACAAATGTAGTCTCAACTCATATACAGATCATCAACTGAAATAATAGACAAAAACACAAGGGACACCATTATTTTTGGACAATCATCCCTGGAAAAACACAAATTTGGGAAAACCAGTGCAACAATTCTGAGAGTTTTATTATTAAGCAGCTTTCTTGAGTACAACTAGGATACCAAACTGGCTCACCAAACAGAGATTTCTACTTGGCAATAATAACTCTTCTCGGAGATAGATATTCAACAAATTTGTCCCACGAAAATCCTTCCAGTGCTTCTCTAAGGCTCTGCGTCAGCCTTCTTCCTCTATGCATCAGCTTTCTGGCCTTCTACATCACCCACGTAGGCCCCTCAGCCTCTGCACAATCACTAGCTGCCTCTGCGTGGCTCCCGCTACCTCTGCATAGCTATGGCTTCTCTGCGTAGCCCCTCTACGATTGTGCTGATCCTCCGACACTGTCTCTGCCTCTCTGTTATGTACTCAATGCCCTTCGCTGCAACTCAGATCTCTTGTTCAAATTTTTCAGCAAACCTCGCTCTAGAAAATTGAGCTGAGTGATCAATCTTGGGGTATCTCCAATTGACCCTCAAGCTTCCTCTTATACTTTTCATGTGAGATTAAATCTCTAATCAATGGCTAAGATTAGGTTTGGCTTGATCCATGCCATTTAGAACATTCTCACCTAGTTTTATATTAATACCCATTAATATTTTAATTTTCCTAAGTTTAGACTTAGGAACTCCATTAAAAATATTAATTATTTTAATATCTCTCTAACCAGGTGGAATTTCCCCAAACCATTTCTGGGTCTTGGAGATTTCATGTGCTTTAGCCTCCACCAATTTTCATGGCTAGAGCACATCTAATGCTACCACAAATCAACACTCCCTCTTAGTGAGGAATGTGTTCTAATAATGCTCCACCAGTGAACATCACACTAATTCTCCAGCACCAGTACCTATGTTGATGCTTGGCCTGCTGCCTAGCATCCTCTGCATTGCTACCTCCTGTACTACTTCCCATGGCTCTGCCACTGCCACTGCCACTACTACATCTGTACTGCAGCTCCCTCTGCATCCATGTTGTTGCTGGTCCTTCCTTCCAACATGTTGCATCGTGTTGCCCATAACACTACCACTGCTAACTGTTGCATTGCAACTCAGTTACTGAGAAGTAAGTAATTGATCTACCCAACTACTGACATCCTTGTCAACCTACCTCTGATGCTATCTTGTGCCCCCTTTGCTGCCTTCGCACTGCTGCAAACACCTTTGTGCCTCTCGCACTGTTGCAACCACCTCTATGCCTCTCTCCACTGCTGCAACCACCTATATGCCTCTCGCATTGTTGCAACCCCCACTGCGTTGTTGCAGACCTCTGCACTGTAGCACTGCCTTGTCGCTCCATCCACATCTTGCTTCTATCGACATCGGTCATCCTACTACTGTCATTTGGGGCTCCCGTAGCCGAATATTATCCAAGAGTTTGGGTACCTCGAGGATCCTACTGCTCAACTTCTGTAGTCCTGTTGTCCAAAATACTTAAATGAATGGGGACCCTTAGTAAGCAATTAGGAAAAGCAAGAGTTTCCTTTCTTCAAAATAAGGTTACCATCATAAACTTAGGAAGATCTTTTGAATATTTTAAAACCTAAGTCGATGATAAGGAAAAGATCTTTAAAGCCGCGTTGCATAAAGTGATAGAAAAACACTTCCATTTGAAGTATAATCCTGGTACGTACAAGACTCTCATACTAAGCAATATATCGCATCGCAATAAAGTAATACTCATGAATGAAAAATCTTCAAGATTTGCCGATTTGCGATGACGCCGATCACAAGATCGCACATCGCAGGAAACAGGCTAACAAAATTTGGCAAAAACAAATTTTCTGCGATCTGCGATGTTGCGATATTGCGATCTGCGATGTGGCGATATTGCGATCTGCGATATTGCGATCTGTGATGGCGCGATCTACGATGGTGCGTAAGCAAATCATAAAATCACTTCATTGCGAATCCTTCGGCCACGTTATTCAAGAAAAGCCACTTACCATAATCTGACTCAAGATCATGCATTTTTAATGATAGTAAAGGGATTAGTTGTCAGCTATTAATGAAATGTGGACGCGTGCTTTTGTAAAGAATTACTTCACGTAAGGTGGCATATTTGATATATCTGCTGCATTTAAAACTCTCCCATCACCTTTCTTGATCAGTCATTTCCATTTCATTCGTGAGCTACAGGAATGGAGAGCTAATGACGATTCAAAGCCATACGCACGAAAAAATGGGAAAGAAAAATAAAGCTCAGGGCTCTGAGGCGAAGAAAATGGTGCCTTTGTATACAGACACAGCCTGTAACAGAGATGCAGGGATATCGACGTGGGAAGGCATGTACAGACTGCTTGAAGAGGAGAATCCCATAATAATGAAGGTTACTGCTGGCGCAGGCTCACAACGCTCTTCCAAAGCATCTGTAGAAGAGCTAGCATGCTCATTTCTCCATCGGATAGCAGCAAGACCCAAAATTCTACCATATAAGGATATGATCAAGTGGATACTTGACAATGCAGAAATGAACAATAGACAATTCAAGATTCAAGGACATGGGCTCATCGGATCATTCGCTGCACAAGATTTAAAGCTTATGTATCATCTTCTTGAACCGCAAGTGACTTACAATGCACAATTCATTAAGAAATTTGTGGCGGAGAACCCAGACCTATCAGAGACAACCAAGGATTGGTCCAGAAAAGAGGAGCCACTCAAGAAAGACAAAAACGGTATGTACAGCGCTGGCTCCCTCACCTCTCCGTATTGTTTTGCTGCGGCCATGCTTTGTAGATTATTTGGGATGCCGGATATCAATAAGTTTTCGTCTGAATGGTTACCATCAATAGATGCTGCTACAAACACCGATATTATAGATTGGGCCAAGATCTTTTTTGATAATCTATACACGGCTATTATCAATTACCGGTCTAAAAGATCCTTGTCTCTAAGGATCTATCCTCCTTTTTATCTATCCGCATATGTTATGGATTCTATTTGTTATGTGTCTAAATTTTCCATTATGGGGTGGAAATGGAAAACCCAGGACCCATTACCCATCCATGTTTATCATAAGATATTATGGGATTCTCAGTTCATTCCACATTTCTATCAAATTTGCCATGGACTTATCCTACCCCTGTACAAAATGCTGTATGATGAAGATCCCCCGAGGTGCTCGCCCGAAGCACAGATATATATCATCCCCATCGCAAGATGGTTTGGAGAAGAACATTTCACCTATGTTAGAGTATTTGGAAGCACTGTACCTCCTCACGTTCTGCCTCTATATGTCCCCGACAAACTGCTGGCTAGAGAAATTGCCTATCAAACCTGTTCAGAAGGCGGCCTGACCAAAGACCTAAAAGACAAAAAGACGGCCATATGGCCTAAGTTTCCTATAGCTTGTGGGGCCTTTTCATTGTTTGATGTAGGTCACGCGTTCACCGAAGTGGAGAATGTAACATGCCTACAATTATTTAAATTCCCGGCAAGGCCATTCGACCCAAATGAAGTTGCCCAAAATTTCACAACGAACGTCAAGATAAAAATATTCGTTGGAAAGAAGGATTTATTTGATGATTTATTTCAGAATAAAAGCTCACTCCAGGGAATTTTGTGGGAAGCTCAATCACGATTGTCTCCAGATGACCTCCAAAGATTCATGGTATACAGAGAGAAGAGACTAGCCAGTATTCCCCTAGAAAAGCTGCAACTGCCTGCCAGAGAAACTACTCCAAGAATTAGCCTTAGTGAAAATTCAAGCGCTTCCGGATCTAAATCTAAAACTGAACAAGAGATGCCTGAGCATTCTAAAAGGTCTTGAAGCGACCAAAGAAAGAACGAAGAGGCAGCTAAAGACACAGCTCAGTCAAGTGAAATGTCGCAATAGCAGGTTATCGTCTCCCCACCAAGAGATGTTCCCCCTCTCGTCATTGAAGCACCACCCGCCACAACAGAATTAGACAAGGAATGGGAAACCTTCAACGAACTGATCAATCTTGAAGGACAAATCCCTAAAACACCTGTGAGCAATACACAGGTAGCAAAAGAAGTGGTCTCATCCATAGTCAGTAATGTCACAGAAAAAGAGCATGTTCCTATCGCTCCATCTTCTGAGCTTCTACTGAATGTAGAAGAAATTCCCCCACTGGACGTATTTTATAGTCCCCAACATAAAGTAGTTGTAAGAAGGCAGAGGAAGAAAAGAAAATTAGAAAATACACTGTCACCAGATGCCGAACAATTGGATGTCTTATGGAAAGACCACAAAAATAATCCAACTGAAAACCTCACTAAATTGTTTCAGATTGCAGGAGCATATGCTTCTGCAACTATCGACAAGGCATCGGAAGTTCAACAACTGTTGAAAGAACAAGAAGATCAAATACAGCTACTGCAACGACAATTGCAGCAAGCCAATGCTAATACCGAAGCACACAAAGAGCTCGAAAAGTTGCAGGAAAACTTTCAGCAGATGCAGATAGGCTATCAGAAGAGCTTGGACGAAAAAGGAAAACAATTACAAGTTTTACAAGAAATGCATAAAGATGAGCCTAAGCTTACGGAATTTATTTCAGAGTCTATTGGCTTAAATGAACAACTACTGCAACAACAAGAGGTGCTGGGACAAAAGATATCGCAATGGAATTATTACTGCGAGATGAGTGATAAAATCACTCATCAGGTAGTCGATTTACGCAGCGATTATGATCTGGTTGAGAAACAGGTGACGGATTATCTGACTTGGCAGGATGGAGATGAAGGGAAAAGAGCAGGTGCACCCAGAATAAACGAAAATCATAAAGAACTGCTCTTTAATAAATGGGATGATCAAATCAGAGAAGCAGAGAAGGCGGCAGAAATGGCAGCGACAACAGCAAGCATTCTCATTGACTGTGTAAATGAAAATTTGCACAGAGCAAACCTAATCACAGAGACCACCCCAGGGTATTTACCAAATAAAATGCGACTAGAAGCAGAATGGAAGCAGAAGACACAGGAAAAGGGAAAAGAAATCCAAGCACTAAACCGGTTAAATTGGGAGTGCTACTGGACCTACTTAGTGAAGCCGCATAGTCAGTGGATGACTGTGAAATGTATCATTAACGCGGCCGAGAAAGTAGTGCCAGCTCTCATAGATTCTGTTTTCTCAGCCTAGCTCAAAGCAGAAGTCAGCCAACTGACTCTCCTCAAGTCAATGTTGAATACATGCAGCTTCAAAGACCAGATGTAGAAATAGTTTAGGAATCTTGCTTTTCTTAAGAATTAGATTAGAAAAAGGAAGGTCATTTGAAAACCACATCCTGATTTTTTGTAACTAAACTATTATTAGAATTAGGAAGTAGTATTTTAACCCTTCTCATGCATTTAGAGAAGGGTCCAGAAATTTGTCAAAAACTCATCCTTAGAACATGCACTTTTGCACCCTCAGAGGAGGTTTTGATGAATGAATGGATCAAGGTTTATTAATGTTTGCATTTTAATGTCTGCCACTGATGTTGCACTTCTGTACTCTTGGTAGATATTAGAACAAAGAGAGATAGACCATTGTTGCTTGAAGCTTCTGAGTAGGACCAGTCATAAATGATAATTTTATCTCTTGACAATTTCTGCTTATATTCTTAAAGTGATATAGAGTTTTAGTTGTTTATATGTTATTGCATGAATGTTTGAGTTACCATTTGGCACTTTTGTACGGTGGAGCCACTTATTTATGTTTGATATATGAATAACTTATTATGCGATACACTGTTCACAACTATTTTGCCTAACTTTTTATGTAAAATGGTTCATCTTAATTGATTTATGTTCTTATAATAGCTGAATGATCTTTATTACCAGTTATTGTTCGAAATCTCTTTAGATCGCATAATAGAGAAAATACACCCAGGTTAGCATAGATTAGATGTGTTGTTTTCATTAGATTACAATAGCATAGAGTTAGTTTAAATGTTTGAATTAGATTAGCTTTATGTACTCTTAGATCAACAACATCCAATTTTGCACACACACACCCTTAGATTGTGAAACTGGTCCCTTTATCCCCAGTCGGACCCGCTATACCAAACGGATAAGGAGCTGCCAACCAAGGTCCGGACCGGGTGGGTATCCCCCTTGTTGTCGACCTGATTTTCGGGGCTTCAACATATTTGGTGCTAGAAGGAGGGCCTGAACACATTGTCTGTTGGAATGGTTTGCAATTGTAACATTTGAATCAAGATGGATGCTCACAAACTTCCCATTTGGAGTTGCATCCATGTTCCTGCCTCTTCCAAAACTCCACCTGAAGTGGTAAGACTTTTGTCTCAGGTAAAATTAAATGGTAAGAATAACTCTTCTGCTTTCATCATGCTCTTCAATTTATTCAAAATGTTTCAAATTCCAATGTTCAAGGAATTGATGAAGGCGTTTTATGCAGAATTTTTACTCTCACATTCACGGCGGAAGCCAGAAACTGGTGCAAAACCCTCCCAGTTGCCTCAATTCACAGCTGGGACCAACTTGTCAAGGCTTTCATTTGTAAATTTGATTGTTATGACTATGACCAGGTATATGATGAAATTGATTATTTGCGAAAAGACGATGAATCTGTTAGGAATTTTAATATGCGATTTCATCTTGATTGTCTAAAATATGATCTCGAAAATGAACTCATGAATGAAGAATCTTTAGATTATGATGACCATTCCCTGCCTCCCATGTCTGATCCATCAGAAATTAGTCCAAGCTTTGTCCCAGTTTCTTCTAATATGAATGAGAATTTCAATTTGAATATACAGATCAGCCATGATGAAGAAGGTTCCCAAAGCTTAGGAGACATGCATGCTCTGATGCAAGAAGACAAAAGCGAGAATGTTGGAGGAAAGACTGCCTTGGAACCAGAAGATGACTTTGATACAAGGTTAGAACAGCAAATGCCAAGGTTAGAACAACAAATTCATTCTCTTTCGAAAAGTATCAGTACACAAAGGTATGATCTAAAGTCCGATGTCTATGATGAATCTGATGAACAAGGATTTTTTTTCGATGATAGTTTCAAATGCATTGTTCCAGAAACACATTTTTCTCTTTATCCTGATGTTTTTAGTGATGATAATTTTCCCCCTCTCAGTATTAAAGATATCTCAAAAAGTACAGAGGATTACTCAAATGAGTCATCATTAGGTTTTCAAGATAAAAAGACAGCTATAGAACATCCTTTGATCATTTTCAAACAAGAACCACTTGACCTTCCTTGTCTGAAAATATTTGATGAAAAAGAGAAATATAGGGAAACCTGTAGAATCATTTATGATAGCTACTTTGAAGATGATGATGTTGTTGATTTATCTCAAGTAACTGAACTGAGCTCAGATAATGAGAGATGTTCGAATTCAAGAATCATATCAGTCAAGCCTCATTCCAGAGCGACAGATTATTTGCATAATTTTACTGTCCAAGACAACATTCCGATCTATGATTCTTATCATGAGCAAACCCCCATGCCTGTTCCAAATCATAACTTGTTTTCTGATTCACAAGACGGAATTCGAAATTGCTCGGATCCCATAATTCTGGCCAGTTCTTGTAAAAAAGAAGATAATTCAAATCACTCCCAGTTGTGCTGTAACATTAGTTGTACAGATAACCATTACATTCTTTCTCGCTTTCACTCATTTTGTACAAAACCAGATTTTGTTTTAAATTTTCACATTTTTGATAAATTACAGGCCGTTAAAATCAAAAGTTCATATTCACAAACTTGCCTGTCGTCTGCCCTATTGATTGATCTCCAATCCATAACAGAAATTCATCTTGATTTTTATGATCCAATAGGCATCCAGTTGGAAAAAAGATTTCATGAGAAAGAAATTCCAGACAGAATTCCAACTGAGGTTACACTTTCTTATTCCACGTCCAATGTTAACAGTCTAAGAAAAGCTTTGTTCTCAACACTAATGTTTAAAAGGTACATACGTGTAGGAATAAAAATGAAAAGATGGTTCCACTGGAAATATCATTTTACCTAGTAAATTTTTCTGTGTATAGTTAGAATAGGAGTAGAGGTAGTTTAGCTAGGTTATCAGATGGATAATTTGTTTTTTTTTAAATATTGATAGGCAAAATAAGAGAAGAAATTATCCCTATCATGTACATAATCCAAGGGTATAGTTACTTCTCATTTCGTTAAATATTTTCCTCCATAATAAAATTTGCAGTGATTATCAACATTTGACATTTACTAAAGGCACCATTTCTCTATCAGATTTTGAACTTCTGCTTGTATAAATAGCGAATCTTTTGGAAACTTGATCTTTATTATTAATAGATACAGTTAAAAACTTTAAACTAGATATGATACTAGTTTCAACTTTAAGAAATTTGATGAAAACAGTCTTAGTGAAGAAATTGTTTTATATCAGTACAATGAAAGGTATCAATAACAAAATAAGGATTCCCTGTAGAAACAGCCATTTCCAAAAAACTCTATTATTGTCGTCCAGAGCTTTCTTAAGGAAAAAATGAATTCCTCCCTGCTAAAGAAAATCGCAGCATTTAGAGAAATAACCCAAGGACACACTATATCTTGAAGAATAAGAGGTCTCATCACGAGCCGGCTTATCATGATCACAGATATTATAACTTGCTGACTTTGCCATTACTGCCCACCAAAACAGGGCAACGACTTAAGATTATTGAAATCACAAGACAAGGGGTCTCATCACGAGCCAACTTGTTCAGCAAAAGTGTAAATCAAGTGAATCACTGTGTCATAATTTGGCTACCAAACCAAGACATTGTTCTTTAAGAATAAAAAAAAAAGAAGTGTCAATCTGGGTTTTTCTTTGAAAGTTGTAGATCACCTTAAGCAGGATAAAGGATCATTACTGGGTAATAGGTAACCCTGTCGAGGCTATGGACGCCTGCTGGCAGCAGAGGCTCTACCTATGACAAAGGAGCATATTTAAAAAGCTGCTACACAGGGAAGACTTTATTTTATCTTTACAAGACCAAGTAATGACTGATGTAAATGCAAGAACAAGCTGAGGAAACAAACAGTTAAAATAGAAAGAAGTTGAAACAAAATATTATTGACAGTTTGGAGTATAATATACTTTATCTTTTTATAATAAAGTTTAAATTTTCTGAGAATTTTTTGTTTTGGAAGTTTGAATAATTCAATAGAAAATCAAAGATAACTGGTTCTCCCAAGTGAATCGCCAATTGTTGTGGCCAGCAACAACCCCCCCTTTTTTCTCATTTAAGTGTTGTCCAAAATACTAAATGAATGGGGACCCTTAGTAAGAAATTAGGAAAAGCAAGAGTTTCCTTTCTTCAAAATAAGGTTACCATCATAAACTTAGGAAGATCTTTTGAATATTTTAAAACCTAAGTCTATGATAAGGAAAAAATCTTTAAAGCCGCGTTGCATAAAGTGATAGAAAAACACTTCCATTTGAAGTATAATCCCGGTACGTACAAGACTCTCATACTAAGCAATATATCGCATCGCAATAAAGTAATACTGATGAATGAAAAATCTTCAAGATTTGCCGATTTGCGATGACGCCGATCGCAAGATCGCACATCGCGGGAAACAAGCTAACAAAATTTGGCAAAAACAAAATTTCTGCGATCTGTGATGTTGCGATATTGCGATCTGCGATGGCGCGAGCTGCGATGGTGCGTAAGCAAATCATAAAGTCACTTCATTGCGAATCCTTTGGGCACGTTATTCAAGAAAAGCCACTTACCATAATCTGACTCAAGATCATGCGTTTTTAATGATAGTAAAGGAATTAGTTGTCAGCTATTAATGAAATGTGGACGCGTGCTTTTGTAAAGAATTACTTCACGTAAGGTGGCATATTTGATATATCTGCTGCATTTAAAACTCTCCCATCACCTTTCTTGATCAGTCATTTCCATTTCATTCGTGAGCTACAGGAACGCAGAGCTAAGGACGATTCAAAGCCATACGCACGAAGAAATGGGAAAGAAAAATAAAGCTCAGGGCTCTGAGGCGAAGGAAATGGTGCCTTTGTATACAGACACAACCTGTAACAGAGATGCAGGGATATCGACGTGGGAAGGCATGTACAGACTGCTTGAAGAGGAGAATCCCAGAATAATGAAGGTTACTGCTGGCGCAGGCTCACAACGCTCTTCCGAAGCATCTTTAGAAGAGCTAGCATGCTCATTTCTCCATCGGATAGCAGCAAGACCCAAAATTCTACCATATACGGATATGATCAAGTGGATACTTGACAATGCAGAAATGAACAACAGACAATTCAAGATTCAAGGACATGGGCTCATTGGATCATTCGCTGCACAAGATTTAAAGCTTATGTATAATCTTCCTGAACCGCAAGTGACTTACAATGCACAATTCATTAAGAAATTTGTGGCGGAGAACCCAGACCTATCAAAGACAACCAAGGATTGGTCCAGAAAAGAGGAGCCACTCAAGAAAGACAAAAACGGTATGTACAGCACTGGTTCCCTCACCTCTCCGTATTGTTTTGCTGCGGCCATGCTTTGTAGATTATTTGGGATGCCGGATATCTATAAGTTTTCTTCTGAATGGTTACCATTAATAGATGCTGCTACAAACGCCGATATTATAGATTGGGCCAAGATCTTTTCTGATAATCTATACACAACTATTATCAATTACCGGTCTAAAAGATCCTTGTCTCAAAGGATCTATCCTCCTTTTTATCTATCCGCATATGTTATGGATTCTATTTGTTATGTGTCTAAATTTCCCATTATGGGGTGGAAATGGACAACCCAGGACCCATTACCCATCCATGTTTATCATAAGATATTATGGGATTCTCAGTTCATTCCACATTTCTATCAAATTTGCCATGGACTTATCCTACCCCTGTACAAAATGTTGTATGATGAAGATCCCCCGAGGTGCTTGCCCGAAGCATAGATAGATATCATCCCCATCGCAAGATGGTTTGGAGAAGAACATTTCACCTACGTTAGAGTATTTGGAATCACTGTACCTCCTCACGTTCTGCCTCTATATGTCCTCGACAAACTGCTGGCTAGAGAAATTGCATATCAAACCTGTTCAGAAGGTGGCTTGACCAAAGACCTAAAAGACAAAAAGAAGGCCATATGGCCTCAGTTTCCTATAGCTTGTGGGGCCTTTTCATTGTTTGATGTAGGTCACGCATTCACCGAAGTGGAGAATGTAACGTGCCTACAATTATTTAAATTCCCGACGAGGCCATTCGACCCAAATGAATTTGCCCAAAATTTCACAACGAACGTCAAGATAAAAATATTCTTTGGAAAGAAGGATTTATTTGATGATTTATTTCAGAATAAAAGCTCACTCCAGGGAATTTTGCGGGAAGCTCAATCACGATTGTCTCCATATGACCTCCAAAGATTCATGGTATACAGAGAGAAGAGACTAGCCAGTATTCCCCTAGAAAAGCTGCAACTGCCTGCCAGAGAAACTACTCCAAGCATCAGCCTTAGTGAAAATTCAAGCGCTTTCGGATCTAAATCTAAAACTGGACAAGAGATGCCTGAGCATTCTAAAAGGTCTGGAAGTGACCAAAGAAAGAACGAAGAGGCAGCTAAAGACACAGCTCAGTCAAGTGAAATATCGCAACAACAGGTTATCGTCTCCCCACCAAGAGATGTTCCCCCTCTCGTCATTGAAGCACCACCCACCACAACAGAATTAGACAAGGAATGGGAAACCTTCAAGGAACTGATCAATATTGAAGGACAAATCCCTAAAACACCTGTGAGCAATACACAGGTAGCAAAAGAAGTGGTCTCATCCATAGTCAGTAATGTCACAGAAAAAGAGCATGTTCCTATCGCTCCATCTTCTGAGCTTCTACTGAATGTAGAAGAAATTCCCCCACTGGACGTATTTTATAGTCCCCAACATAAAGCAGTTGTAAGAAGGCAGAGAAAGAAAAGAAAATTAGAAAATACACTGTCACCAGATGCCGAACAATTGGATGTCTTATGGAAAGACCCCAACAATAATCCAACTGAAAACCTCACTAAATTGTCTCAAATTGCAGGAGCATATGCTTCTGCAACTATCGACAAGGCATCGGAAGTTCAGCAACTGTTGAAAGAACAAGAAGATCAAATACAGCTATTGCAACGACAATTGCAGCAAGCCAATGCTAATACCGAAGCACACAAAGAGCTCGAAAAGTTGCAGGAAAACTTTCAGCAGATGCAGATAGGCTATCAGAGGAGCTTGGACGAAAAAGGAAAACAATTACAAGTTTTACAAGAAATGCATAAAGATGAGCCTAAGCTTACGAAATTTATTTCAGAGTCTATTGGCTTAAACGAACAACTATTGCAACAACAAGAGGTGCTGGGACAAAAGATATCGCAATGGAATTATTACTGCGAGATGAGTGATAAAATCACTCATCAGGTAGTCGATTTACACAGCAATTATGATCTGGTTGAGAAACAGGTGACGGATTATCTGACTTGGCAGGATGGACATGAAGGGAAAAGAGCAGGTGCACCCAGAATAAACAAAAATCATAAACGAACTGCTCTTTAATAAATGGGATGATCAAATCAGAGAAGCAGAGAAGGAGGCAGAAATGGCAGCGACAACAGCAAGCATTCTCATTGACTGTGTAAATGAAATTTTGCACAGAGAAAACCTAATCGCAGAGACCACCCCGGGATATTTACCAAATAAAATGTGACTAGAAGCAGAATGGAAGCAGAAGACACAGGAAAAGGGAAAAGCAATCCAAGCACTAAACAGGTTAAATTGGGAGTGCTACTGGACCTACTTAGTGAAGCCGCATAGTCAGTGGATGACTGTGAAATGTATCATTAACGCGGCCGAGAAAGTAGTGCCAGCTCTCATAGATTCTGTTTTCTCAGCCTAGCTCAAAGCAGAAGTCGGCCAACTGACTCTCCTCAAGTCAATGTTGAATACATGCAGCTTCAAAGACCAGATGCAGAAATAGTTTAGGAATCTTGCTTTTCTTAAGAATTAGATTAGAAAAAGGACGGTCATTTGAAAACCGCATCCTGATTTTTTGTAACTAAACTATTATTAGAATTAGGAAGTAGTATTTTAACCCTTCTCATGCATTTAGAGAAGGGTCCAGAAATTTGTCAAAAACTCATCCTCAGAACATGCACTTTTGCACCCTCAGAGGAGGTTTTGATGAATGAATGGATCAAGGTTTATTAATGTTTGCATTTTAATGTCTGCCACTGATGTTGCACTTCTGTACTCTTGGTAGATATTAGAACAAAGAGAGATAGATCATTGTTGCTTGAAGCTTATGAGTAGGACCAGTCATAAATGGTACTTTTATCTCTTGACAATTTCTGCTTATATTCTTAAAGTGATATACAGTTTTAGTTGTTTATATGTTATTGCATGAATGTTTGAGTTACCATTTGGCACTTTTGTACGGTGGAGCCACTTATTTATGTTTGATATATGAATAACTTATTATGCGATACACTGTTCACAACTGTTTTGCCTAACTTTTTATGTAAAATGGTTCATCTTAATTGATTTCTGTTCTTATAATAACTTAATGATCTTTATTACCAATTATTGTTCGAAATCTCTTTAGATTGCATAATAGAGAAAATACACCCGGGTTAGCATAGATTAGATGTGCTGTTTTTCATTAGATTACAATAGCATAGAGTTAGTTTAAATGTTTGAATTAGATTAGCTTTATGTACTCTTAGATCAACAACATCCAATTCTGCACACACACACCCTTAGATTGGGAAACTGGTCCCTTTATCCCCAGTCGGACCCGCTATACCAAACGGATAAGGAGCTGCCAACCAAGGTCCGGACTGGGCGAGTATACCCCTTGTTGTCGACCTGATTTTTGGGGCTTCAACAAGTCCTCCTGACTACAACTCGATGTCACCCCACCTCTTCTCTAGAGGTTCATGAGCACTCATGGCACAATCGTCATCCGTCTCGACTTCTGTCTCCACCTTAGCTGGAGCTGCCTTGGAGTCAGAAGCCTCTCCCTTATTCTTCTTCCTGGGACACTGGGTTGCATAATGATCCAGCTCCCCACAATGGAAGCACTTTACCTTGGAGATGTCCTTATTCTTTCTCTTCCCCTGATGTCCCACAAATGCCAAAGCCGCATACTCCTCCTCTTTTTTTATTCGACCTCCTTTGCTGCTACTCCCCGCCTTGATCAGTCGTTTGATCTCTTCTTGGCGAAGATCTACCCACATCTCTTCCCATCCTAGGAGAGTCGCTTTGCCGAAAATGCTTTGGACAAATGTCTCCCAATCCTCGGAGACTGCATTCAAGGCGGTCCTCACCATGAACTCCTGATCTGGTGTGGCTCCTATGGAAGTAAGTTGGTCTCGAATCTCCTACAACTTGTTGAGATATAGATGTATTTGCTCCCCCTTGTGCATATGATACGACTGCAGTTGATTCTCCAGTAACATCTTCCTCTGCACAGAAGTGCCCTGATACAATGTCATCAAAGTATCCCACATCTCCTTTATCGTGTTCTTCTTAGCAATATGTTGTACTACATGATCCTTGACCCCATCAAGAATTATGCACTTTGCCTTTGCCATTGCATCCTCATACTTTTCATTATCAGCTGGGTCTTTTGGGATAGCCACTATTCTCAAGGCGAAGCCCTTGATGCAATGTTTATCCAGAACAGACAGGATCCTGGCCTTCCAGATGACAAAGTTGGAGGCCCCGTCCAACTTGTCCTGATCCCTCAATCCGTTCATTGCCATCTCCACTCTTCTTTTCTGGACTCCCTCTGAGTCTCGACTTCCCTCCTGGAATTTCTCTCCTTGACTCCCTTTAAGTCTTGATTTTCCTGCTGGAGATCTTCCCTCTAACTATCGATCCGCTCCTCTCTGATCCTCTTTGCAATTGCAACTTGGATCTGGATTTCTTGGCTAGAAATCCCTTAAGGCAACAACTCCCTCTACCTTGGTTCTGTCCCATTAGGTATTGTTCTACTTCGATAGCAGCAACGCCCCACCAGCTTCCCAATCCACAATTTTCCCACAGTGCCCTAGGCCCCAACAACTGAAGAAACTGGGCCTCTTAGCTCTGTGCAATCCCGGCAAGGCTAAATCTCTCCTCTGGCCAACTGTGTCAAGCTTACCTGGCTGAGTAGGACAATGTGGCTCTTCGTGAGCCTCTTCTGCCTCTCTCTGCCTCTGCATTGTCCCTTTCTCAGCTTGAAATGATGAAGCAAGCCCTTTGCGTCATTCCTTCTCTGTTGCCTTTTGCTTAGGAACAACTCTATCTCTTGGGGCAGTTGTTTCTGCTGCAAATTTTCTAATTTCAGCTAGTGCCTTCAGTTCTCCTATGATCTGCAATGTTCTGATACCATTTTGAAATTTCTAAGTCTGACACGTCAGAAACTCCTACTGCAATATTTGGTTTATTTCACCTACTTGTTTATTCCTTAACAAGTTATTTAACCATATAAATATTGAAAATAAACACAAATGCAGTCTTGGCTCATATACAGATCATCAACTGAAATAATAGACAAACACACAAGAGACACCGTTATTTTTAGACAGTCGTCCCCAAAAAACCCAATTTGGGAAAATCGGTGCAGAAGTTCTGAGGGTTTTATTATTAAGCAACTTTCTTGAGTACAACTAGGGTGCCAAACTGGCTCACCCAACAAAGATTTCTACCCAGCAGTAATACCTCTTCTCGGAGACAGATATTCAGCAAATCTATCCCATGAAAATCCTTCCAACGCTTCTCAAAGGTTCTACGTCAGCCTTGCTAGTCCCAGCATCACACCTGAACCCTCAGCGTCAGCTTTCAGGCTTTATGCATCACCCACGCAGGTCCCCCAGCCTTTGCACAATCATTAATTGCTTCTGCATGGCTCATGCTACCTTTGTGTAACTATGGTTGCCTCTGTGTAGCCCCTCTACCACTACGCTGATCTTCCAACACTATCTTTGCCTCTCTGCTATGTACTCACTACCCCTCGCTGCAACTCAGATCACTTGTTCAAATTTTCTCAGCAAACTCTGCTCCAGAAAATTGAACTGACTGATCAATCTTGGTGTATCTCCCACTGACCCTCCAGCCTCCTCTTATACTTTTCCTGTTGAGTCTTGAATGGCCGAGATTAAATCTCTAATCAATGGCTAAGATTAGATTTGGCTTGATCCATGTCATTTAGAACATTCTCACCCATTTTTATATTAATACTCATTAATATTTTAATTTTCATAAGTTTAGACTTAGGAACTCCATTAAAAATATTAATTATTTTAATATCTCTCTAACTGAGTGGAATTTTCCCAAATTATTTTTGGATCTTGGAGTCTCATGTGCTTTAGCCTCTCCACCAATTTTCATGGCTAGAGCACATCTGATGCTACCACAAATAAACATCTTAAATAAACATCTTCTAGTCGGCAAGTCAATAAGGAAGGAAAAGTATTTTTCTTGAATATTAATAATGCATCAAAATTAGAGCTTTCAACATGGCTTACTGCCAATAATGTCACTACCATACAAGAAATATATTCACGATGATCATCTTGGAAAATGTTATGACTCCATAACACAAAATCCTCAATTGTGCAGATAATTGAAGGCAATGTATAAGCCAAACTTCTATCATCGAATAGACAAACACATGAATATTGACACATGAAGTATCTAGTAGAATCAGACCAAAAATTGTAAATATACATATCAGTGGCTCTGAATCCTGATACTTATGCCATGATCAAATCTTAACAAACTCTAGAAACATGAAGAACATGCTTTTACCTAGAAGACCATCAATAAAAAGCATGAAACCCACGCTTTAAAATAATAACTCTTTTCTTTTCTTCTTTTGTTTGTTACATAGAAACATAGAATACATATTGAAATGAGTACAACAACAATTATGAAGACTGAAACTAGTTACATTTCCAACAACAATGCTTATGTCTATTATAGTCAAAAAATTGAAGATTATCTCAAAACAATATTCCTCTCTTCCTCTTGATATCAAACATCTTGCTATAGGACACAAATCACTACAAAAGAATCCACACTTGTAGTGCTCTACAACAACATTATTAGGATATGTTTAGCCCTTGAATTTATCTATCGATGATTCCAATTTCAAAATTGTTTGTTCCAAGCTAGCCCTATACCCATAAAACTTGAAAGGAAGTTATAGATCTTGTATGCAAGATGTAAAAGAAGCTACCATAAAACTTGAAATGAGGTTATAGATCGTGTATGCAAGATGTAAAAGAAGCTACCATAAAACTTGAAAGGAGGCTATAGATCTTGTATGCAAGCTGTAAAAGAAGCTACACCGATAGATCTGATCTAAATCAAGCATTTGTAACATTAGTTTAACCTATGAATAGTAGCCAACATACTAAGAGTGAGCCCTATTATCCACCAAAAAGATGGTAAACCATAGGAGAAATTTTTCTCCTCCTTAGATAAGTAGCTAGTCAGTCGACACCTGATATGATGCCATGCAACCTCCACATATATGCTCTCATAGATTTCTTTCTCCTATTTGAAATTTCTTCTTGAAGGAAGGTGGGTCATCCATTGATAGGTACTTTTACCATTTTGTAATCATGTTCTTATTCTTTTGAGGCATACTAATGATTGATTGATTATATTCTTGTTCCATCGCTTCGGTTGACTTGGGTGGTTAGTCTGTAATCCCAGTCTATTAGGACCTCCTTTAAGGCCTCAGGATTATAGGAAGGATTCGGCTGACCTAGGTGGCTAGTCTTTAATCCCAGTCTATTGGGACCTCCTTTAAGGCCTCAAGATTATAGGAAGGACACTACAAGGGACACTCTGATTGAAGTGTTGATTTGGGGTAAGCATCGGATGTGCTTTTTGCCTCAAATTTTGCAGGGAGGCTTGGGCACATGCATTCCAAAGAACCCAGAAAGCGTTTTGGGAAATTCCACCTAGGGATGATTATATTAAAATAATTAATATTTTTAATGGACTTCCTAGGTCTAAACTTAGGAAAATTAGAATATTAATGGGTATTAATCTAATTGTGGGTGTAACTTATAGAAAAAGACTGATATCGAGTCAAAGCGATCTAAGCCTTTGATTAGGAGTTAATCTAGGTCGTTGGTTGTCCAACAAGAAGATATAAGAAGGGGCTTGAGGGTCATTTGGAAAATAAACCAAGAGAGATCAAGAAATTGATTTTCTAAAGTGAGAAGTTCTCAAGAGGAAAATTTGATTGAGGAGATTTCTTGTAGTTAAGGGGCAGGGATAGTTGGGTTTGAGGATCTTCTCTAGAACAACCCTGTATACTCAACAGAGAGGTAGAGAAGCACCAGTGGAGGTAGCGCATACCCAAGAAGGATTGACGCTGGGCCAGGAGGGCCCACACAGTGCTTGACGCATAGCCAAAAGGGCCAACGCAGAGCTAGGGTTGTCTTCCAGTAAAAGTCTGAAATTGCTAAGGAGCTGTCGGATTAGCCAGGAGGGTTGACGTCAGAGATCCAAGAGGCTGGGAGACCTAGCGCAAAGCTGATGTACAGCCTCATAGAGCTCCACATAGGCCCACGCAATTACTGCAAAGGGGCAGCGCAGTTGCAGCCGAGGATAGTCAGTTCATTTGCCAGATTAGAAGGATTTGTTGGGTGAAGTGAGGTAATCTCACTAAGTTTTTTGCCAGTGCCTTTTTCTTTGTAACTGGATTGTCGGAAGGGCATCCAGAGTTGTATTCAAAACTACTGCTTAATATTAATAAACCCTCGGAGTTGCTGCACTGATTTTCTTGCATTAGGTTTTTCTGGGGACATTTGTACAAAAATAATTGTGTCTATTGTGTTGTATTTTCTTTCTTTCTCGATCTCTTGTTTCCATATAATAATTAATTAAGTGAAGGCTGCAGTAGTATTTACTTCGATATTTACCGTAGAGCACAGTAAATAACTTGTATGGATTGACAAGTAGGAGAAGTAACATCATTTTTCTGCAGTAGGGGTTCCTATTGTGGAATTTTCACATGGTATGAGAGCTTCACGTGAAGCAAGAAGATTAGAGCCGATAGATCTAGCGTTGAGCAAAAGAAGGAGTTCAAAAAACGTTGCACGAGGCAGTAGTTTGAAACCCCAAGAGGGTAGACGCAGTTCCAAGCCAAGAAGGCAGATTTTTGAGGCAGTCTCCTCTGAGTGAGTCAATAGAGAGAAGGACTTCCAGTTTGAAGTTTTGCAAGGGTAGAGGGAGCAGTACTTAAGCCTCAATGTGAGAGGGCTAGTGGGATGCAGATTTTCAGAAGGTTGTTTGCTTGGCTGAAAAACATCAGAAGAAGAGAAGCACCTTGAGGGAACTTTTCCTTTGCAGACTTCCTGCCGAGAAGTTCGTTTTCTCATTGGCTGAGCAGCAACAATGAGAAATAGAGGGGATTTTCGACATTTTTGGTAGATATGGCAACCAATGGCTTGAGGAATTGGGACAAGTTGGACAAAGCATCCAACTATGTCATCTGGAAGGCTAGAATATCTTTCTTTCTAGATGAGCATGCCCTCAAGACATATGTTGACAGTGTGTCGGTTGAACCTACGGATGTAGATCCGCTAAAAAAGTAGAAGGCTGATATGGCAAAGGCCTAGTGGATGATCCTGGATGGAGTCAAGGATCATGTGGCGTGTCATGTTGCTAGCAGAACGACTGCTAAGGAGTTGTGGGATGCCTTGTCCATGTTATATTAGGGATCTTCCGAGTAACAGAAGATGTCCTTAGAGAAAAAACTAATCTCTGCTCAGATGCGGAAGGGAGAGCATGTGGATTCATTCCTCACGAAGTTGAAGGAGACCCGTGATGAATTGTCTGCTGTGGGGCATACACCTCAAGATTCAGAGTTGGTTAACTGGCCCTCAATTATGTCTTAGATGAGTGGAAAGACCTTGTCCAAAGTATCCTAGGCAGAGCAGAATTGTCTAATTGAGATGAGATGTGGGCATCATGAAACAAAAGGAGCTAAGGAGAGACCTGGTCAAGGTCAAACTTGACAGAAGCATCAGCAACAATGGGTCGAAGCCCAAGGAGTAGGAGGACAATGCAGCGCTTGCATCAAAGGGGCAGCGGGGGAAACAAAGATGAAAGAAGGACGTCTCCAAGGTGAAGTGTTTCAGATGTGGCGAGATGAGCCACTACACATCGTAGTGTCCTTTGAAGAAAAAGGACAAGAATGAGAAGCATGATCCTAAGGTTGCAGCCACAAAGATCGAACAGGAAGAGTTCACCATGACAGCCGAGATATCTCCATGAGGGAGGTGGGTTGATTTGGAGTCGTAGTTCGAAAGAGCTACAGATGGGCAAGATCCTTGAGGAGTCCACCTCTTGGATCAAGACCTTGCTATGGAAGCCCAGTTTTGCAATAGTAGGATGGACTAGTGTTGGATGGCGCCGAGGAGTGTTGGGGAGACAGTTGTAGTAGCTAGGAGCGCGAGAGACTGAACAACATATAGCAGAGTTGGTAGTAGTGCAGATGGCACAGGGCAGAGGTCAGCAACAACACAGTAGATTCAGAGGGTCAGCACAGAGACGAGCAACAGTCAGTTCCAGCGTTCATGTGGTATCATACTGAACGCAATTAGTTCACTAATTTTGGATGTTTTTCAATTGCTTCTATCAGCAACTGAGTTGCAGCATGGATGCAGTGTTAGTAGTGGTAGTGCTAGCAGCATAGCAGATGCAACATTTGAAAGGGAGTTGTAGTACAGATGTAGCATTGGCAGTGTCAGTGTGAAAGGCAACAGTACAGTTACAGCAGCAGTGCAGTAGTTGGTAGACAACATTTCAGACATCAGCAGCGCAGACGACGATGCTTCTGAGTCAGAGCAGTATGTAGCAGCAGTGTATTGCTAGAGCACATTCATTGCTAAGAGGGAGTGTTGATTTTTGGTAGCATCGGATGTGCTGTAGGCCTAAAAATTTCCAGGGAGGCTTGGGTACATGCATTCCAAAGAACCCAGAAAGCGTTTTTGGAATTTCCACCTAGAGAAGATTATATTAAAATAATTAATATTTTTAATGAAGTTCTGAAGTCTAAATTTAGGAAAATTAAAATATTAATGGGTATTAATCTAATTGTAGGTGTAACTTCTAGACAAAGACGAAGATCAAGTCAAAACGATCTGAGCCTTTGATTGGGAGTTAATCTAGGCGGTTGGTTGTCCAACGAGAAGATGTAAGAAGGGGCTTAAGGGTCATTTGGAAAATACACCAAGAGAGATCAAGAAATCAATTTTCTGAAGTGAGAAGTTCTCAAGAGGAAAATTCGATTGAGGAGATTTCTTGCAGTTGAGAGGCAAGGATTGTTGGGTTGGATGATCTTCTCCAGAACCCTGAATACTCAACAAAGAAGCATAGAAACACTAGTGGAGGTAGCACAGACCGAGGAAGGACTGACGTTGGGCTAAGAGGGCCCACGCAATGCTTGATGTAGAGCTAGAAGGACTAGCACAAAGGTAGAGTTTCCTTCCAACAGAAGTATGAAATTACTAGGGAGCTATTGGATCAGCCGGGAGGGTTGATGTCAGAGCTCCAAGAGGCAGGGAGACCTAATGCAGAGATGATGCAGAGCCTCAGAGAGCTCTACACAAGCCCATGCAATTAGTGCGAAGGGGAAGCACAGTTGTAGCCAGGGATAGTCAGTTCAGTTGTTGGATTAGAGGGATTTTCCAACTGAAGTGAGGTAATCTAACTAAGTTTTCTGCTAGTGTCTTTTTCTCTGTAACTGGATTGCCGGAAGGGCATTAGAGTTGTATTCAAAACTATTGCTTAATAATAATAAACCCTCAGAGTTGTTGCACCGGTTTTCCCGCATTGAGTGTTTCCGGGGACACCTTTCCAAAAATAACGGTGTCTATTGTGTTGTATTTTCTTTCTTGCTCAGTTCCTTGTTTCCGTATATTAATTATTAAGTGAAGGTTGTTCTAGTATTTACTTCGATATTTACCGCAGAACACATTAAATACTTGTATGGATTAACAAGTAGGAGAAGTAACATCATTTGCCGCAGTATGGGTTCCTATTGTGGAATTTTCACATGAAGTAGCATACATGTGATATTCCATACTTGCCACTTTCCATCATTCCCTCTATTCGATATCCATTCTTCGAGCAGGTGGTCAATAGTCATGGGATTGGCACACTCTCATCCTCATCGTAGTGTTTGGGCTAGAAAACATTTCCCTAGAGGTTGATGTGACTAGAAAAATGATAAAAGCAAAGAAAGGCACAATAAAGGAAAAATGCAAAAATGGTTGAGATAAAAGTTATCGTGTGGGCAAAATCCTAGCATAAGCTCTACCCCCCTCCCCATTAGCCATCACATGATTCCTAGAGTGCTTGATGCTCCACACATGAAAAGGAACCCCTGTATTGTCCCAACCCTGATGAGCAATAAACCATCTCATATTAAGAGTTAATAAATTCTAAATCTCTCAAATGCAAGCTTGGCCTCTTGAGCTACACATCCATATAAAAACATTATGATAAAGAAGTAAAAGGCGCACTAGAGATGTGAAAAAAGCAAGTCAAGGAAAGGGATAACTCATGCCTCCACGACTATTCCCCCCTTGAATCTATATACCTAGGATGTTGGACCACCATTAGTTGGTCACTTGGCTATGGCCCTTGGCCTTGAAGTCTTTCGCACTCCATTACCATCCTCTACGCATGCACCAATGGATTAATGGGGCCTATCACTTCCCCTTGGGAGTTGGAAACACCTAAGAGGATTATCCATCTAGCAATTTCAAACATAAGAGAGGAAACACCTATATGGGACTTGGTCTAGTTAGATATTTGATGGTGATCTTTGTGTGAAGTATTGGTTGTGCCACTAACTTTAAGTATGGGCCACTATGATACATCTATGGTTTTTAGGTTTTTAGTTACCTAATGATTGATTGATTTACACTAGATCTTGACGAGGTTTTGTTAGGTGGTCCACATCACACAACATAGGCTTCTTGAGGTGATTGCCCCACCTCGTCAACACACCAGTAGAAGTTGTACTATCTAGTACAAAGAGAGATCAACTTTGTTGGTGCATCATTGCCTACCTAGAGAAGAGTGTTGGGCTATATAAGGACTTCACAATGATGCTTAGTGTTGGGGATAATGATGATGTTCCTAGTGGACCCAGGATTCCCCCAGGCTGGCCTTGACACTATTTGATGGGCATCACCAAATCTAGAGCCTAGATGGGTCATCCTTGAGATGAAAAATATGGGGTTGCACACCACCTTAGAGCCCCAACACTTGAGATATTCTGATGTCATGTCATTCATTTTCCTCTTATAAGAGTGATGTACGACACTTTTGTTCATGACATATTGGCATGGAGACTTTTGATGGCTTGCACATGATCCTTAAGGCACTTCATTGAGTATGGAGAAGTCCTTAACATTGCATGACATATTGGCATGGAGAATTTTGATGGCTTGCACATGATCCTTAAGGCACTTCATGGAGTATGGAGCACTACTTAACATTACCTCACACTTGAGGACTTATTGAGCTCATTTGGAGGGTGACATCACACTATTAGAGTATTAGAGCATTTGTTGTCCTTGTAGGTTAAGGCACTAGTCTATAATTGTGCTAATCAACCTTTAAACTAAATTAAATTCCCCTAAACCCTCTCTCTCTTAAACATCTAGGGTAATCACTAGGGTTTTAAAAACAAATTTGTGCATAATGTGTTGTTTTATTACATAGGGGTCATTAGTCTAACCTTAGAGAGCATGAACCCTAGCTTTGAATATTTTGGTCATATTAGGCCCTACCAAGCCCTCCACCTATCTCGGGACCTCCCAAAAAAGTCATCTTGAGCCATACTATTAGAATACCTTGTAGGTGGCATAGGGAAGCCTCCCTTGTGGTTTAAATCACTAAATAGTATGAGCAAGGTTGTTGAGGTAATACTGGCAACCCTTCCTCATTTTTGCCATAGACTTTGGCCCTATTCCCGGTGAATCCATTCACTGGACCCACTAGATTTTGTGGCAATGAGCCCAGGGAAGACTTTTTTACACAAACAAGAATATCAACCTATTTCATGAGATTAAAGGTGTCTAAAAGGAAAATGTCTATCATACCTTACCTACAAAATTGAAAAACAACAATTGGTTTGGGGAAGATGGGTTCATTGTACATAGTTTATGCACATTGTTTATGTTGACTGACAACCTCTATGGCTTCATGTTAAGTTTATGCACATTTTTTATGCTAAATGGGGCTACCTATTTAGCCATTTCCAATTGGTGCACTATATTTAGCTACAACATGTTATTTTCCATCATTCACTGCATAATTTTCACTGCAAAGGGATTATTTAGCTACAACATGTTATTTTCCATCATTCACTGCATAATTTTCACTACAAAGGGATTATTTACACATAATTGCATGCATTCAATTGAAGATTGGCCACTTGAAAGGTTGAAAGACACACATATGAAAGAGGTTTGACTTGCACATCTTCTTATGCTAGCGAGTTGTCCACATATCTTGTCTATCTTGATTGAATAACTCTTCTAGAAAAGCACATTTTAAGGTGAGGTTATTACTACTATTTGGGATATTTGACTTGGGACCATGCTTAGAAATGCAAACAAATAAAAGACATGGGAGTGGCACAAAAAAAAAAACTCACCCTCTATCCCAAAAGATAACTTACCCTCTATGACATGGCAACAACCTTTGCTATAGTGTCCCAAATCTCTCTCACACAAAGATATCCAATCACTTCATCAGTGGGCCTCCACCTTCATTGCATTTAAATTTAAACAAATGATATAATTATAAAGCAACAAATGAGTTTAATTAAAACAAGCATGGAACCATATAGTTATGTACTAGCAAACAAGTAAATTCCTCAATACATACCTCCATCGCCTTTTCCCACTACACTTTTGGAACTAAACCCAAATATAGGTTGTAAAGACCTGTTCAATTTCTCCACCCACTAAATCCCAAAAAAAGGGAAAGAAGAAAAATAGATGAATAATCATATAAGAAAAATAAAATATCACGTAAGAAAAATAGATGAAAGAGCACATAAAAAAAATAAAATATCAAATAACAAATTAGCATGGCCATGCTTAAAAAAAAACACGTAAAAGTTATTTAAACAAAAAAGCACACAACAATAACGAAATATGCAACCAACAATAGCAAAAAAACAACAAAACTAAACAAACAAACAAAAAGAAACAATAGATGGAGACATTGAGTAGTAATCCCAAAATGCGTCGATGGCCAACCAAGGACACCCTGCACACGAAAAACATATTATGAATAATATATTTAATACACAAAATGTTCTAAGAGACATGAAACAAATATCTTATGAGAATATCATGATTGAAAACAAAATGTTTCCTAAGCAATATTATGCAAAAATACATCTTATGCAATAAAAAAAAATCATAATTCCTTAACAAGAAGGGAGAAACAAGTACCTTTGCATTGGAATGAGAAGATATCCTTGAACTCACTTTCTAGCTCTACACTCTCCTACACATCTGTAACTTTCTCACACAAAAATATTTATGTAGTTTCATCAATTCTCCTTTGTCTTCCTTTACCTACATTTGCATAGTATTTATTATATACATAATTCCCAAACAATATAATATGAATTCAGTTATACCTTTGTTATGGTGTCTCACATCATAGATAGATATTCAGTAGTTTCACCCATGGTCCTTCACCTTTCTTGATCTGCATTGCATCTAAATTTGAACAAACACACATGATATAACAATGAATCAATAAATGAGTTAAATTAAAATGGAAATAAAAACCATATAATTTAGTAACAAACAAGTAAGTTCCCTCGTACATACCCCTTTCACCTTTGCCAATAAACAAGTAAATTTCTACACACATACCTCATTCGCCTTTGCCTGCTACACTTGTGGACTCCTACACATCCACAAGTTTTATCAATGCTCCTCCACGTTCTTTTACCTACATTTGCATAACACTTGTTATATAAATAAATATAAAAAATAATATAATATGTATTCAATTATACCTTTGCTATGGTGCCTCACATCACAAACATATTCAGTAATTTCACTAATGGTCCTTCACCTTTCTTTATCTGTAATGAACTAAATTTCAACAAAACATACATGATACAATGATGAAACAACAAATGAGTTCAATCAAATATGTAAGAAACCAAATAATTTAGTAACAAACAACTAAGTTCCCTCATACATACTTCTTTCGCGTTTGCGAATGAACAAGTAAATTTCACCATACATACCTCATTCGCCTTTTCCCACTACACTTGTGGACTCCTACACATCCACAAGTTTTATCAATGCTCCTCCACATTTCTTTACCTACATTTGCATAGCACTTATTATATAAATAATCTCAAAAATAATATAATATGTATTCAATTATACCTTTATTATGGTGCCTCACATCACAAACACCTTTGTTATGGTGTCTCACATCACAAACATATTCAGTAGTTTCATTAATGGTCCTTCACCTTTCTTGATCTGTATTGAACTAAATTTCAACAAACATACATGATACAATGATGAAACAACAAATGAGTTCAATTAAAATATGCATGAAACCAAATAATTTAGTAACAAATAACTAAGTTCCTCCATACATACCTCTTTTGCCTCTCCCCATAAACAAGTAAATTCATCCATACCCACCTCGTTCGACTTTGAAACAAACATACATACCTAAAGTGCAACAAACATAAATGATACAATGATGAAACAACAAATGAGTTCAATTAAAATATGCAGGAAATCAAATAATTTAGTAACAAACAATTATGTTCCCTCGTACATACTTATTTCGCCCTTGCGAATAAACAAGTAAATTTCTCTATACATACCTCATTCGCCTTTGCCCACTACACTTGTGGACTCCTACACATCCACAAATTTTATCGATATACATACCTCAATTGCAATAAACATACATGATACAATGATGAAACAACAAATGAGTTCAATTAAAATATGCATGAATCTAAATAATTTAGTAATAAACAACTAAGTTTCTCCATACATACCTCTTTTGCCTCTCTCACACTTTTGGAACTAAACCCAAATATAGGTTGTAAAGACCTATTCAATTTCTCCACTCACTAAATCCCAAAAAAAGGGAAAGAAGAAAAATAGATGAATAATCATATAAGAAAAATAAAATATCACGTAAGAAAAATAAATGAAAGAGCACATAAGAAAAATAAAATATCAAATAACAAATTAGCATGGCCATGCTTAAAAAAGAAACACGTAAAAGTTACTTAAACAAAAAAACACACAACAATAACGAAATATGCAACCAATAATAGCAAAAAAAGAACAAAACTAAACAAACAAACAAACAAACAAAAAGAAAAAGAAACAATAGATGGAGACACTGAGTAGTAATCCCAAAATGCGTCGATGGCCAACCAAGGACACCCTACACACCAAAAACATATTATGAATAATATATTTAATACACAAAATATTCTAAGAGACATGAAACAAATATCTTATGGGAATATCATGATTGAAAACAAAATGTTTCCTAAGCAATATTATGCAAAAATACATCTTATGCAATCACAAAAAATCATAATTCCTTAACAAGGGAAAAATGAGTACCTTTGCATTGGAATGAGAAGATATCCTTGAACATCTATAAGTTTCTCTCACAAAAATATTTATGTAGTTTCTTCAATTCTCCTTTGTCTTCCTTTACCTACATTTGCATAGTATTCATTATATAAATAAATCCCAAACAATATAATATGCATTCAGTTATACCTTTGTTATGGTGTCTCACATCATAGATAGATATTCAGTAGTTTCACCCATGGTCCTTCACCTTTCTTGATCTGCATTGCATCTAAATTTGAACAAACGCACATGCTATAACAATGAATCAATAAATGAGTTAAATTAAAATGGAAATCAAAACCATATAATTTAGTAACAAACAAGTAAGTTCCCTCATACATACCTCTTTCGCCTTTGCCAATAAACAAGTAAATTTCTCCACACATACCTCATTCGCCTTTGCCCACTACACTTGTGGACTCCTACACATCCACAAGTTTTATCAATGCTCCTCCACGTTCTTTTACCTACATTTGCATAACACTTGTTATATAAATAAATATAAAAAATAATATAATATGTATTCAATTATACCTTTGCTATGGTGCCTCACATCACAAACATATTCAGTAATTTCACTAATGGTCTTTCACCTTTCTTGATCTGTATTGAACTAAATTTCAACAAAACATACATGATACAATGATGAAACAAAAAATGAGTTGAATTAAATATGTAAGAAACGAAATAATTTAGTAACAAACAACTAAGTTCCCTCGTACATACCTCTTTCGCTTTTTGCGAATAAACAAGTAAATTTCACCATACATACCTCATTCGCCTTTGTCCACTATATTTGTGGACTCCTACACATCCACAAGTTTTATCAATGCTCCTCCACATTTATTTACCTACATTTTCATAGCACTTATTATATAAATAAATATCAAAAATAATATAGTATGTATTCAATTATACCTTTATTATGGTGCCTCACATCACAAACACCTTTGTTATGGTGTCTCACATCACAAACATAGTTAGTGGTTTCAGTAATGGTCCTTCACCTTTCTTGATCTGTATTGAACTAAATTTCAACAAACATACATGATACAGTGATGAAATAACAAATGAGTTCAATTAAAATATGCATGAAACCAAATAATTTAGTAACAAACAACTAAGTTCCTCCATACATACCTCTTTCGCCTCTCCCCATAAACAAGTAAATTCCTCCATACATACCTCATTCGACTTTGCAACAAACATACATACCTAAATTGCAACAAACATACATGATACAATGATGAAACAACAAATGAGTTTAATTAAAATATGCATGAAACCAAATAATTTAGTAACAAACAATTAAGTTCCCTCATACATACCTATTTCACCTTTGCGAATAAACAAGTAAATTCTCTATACATACCTCATTCGCCTTTGCCCACTACACTTGTGAACTCCTACACATCCACAAGTTTTATCGATATACATACCTCAATTGCAACAAACATACATGATACAATGATGAAACAACAAATGAGTTCAATTAAAATATGCATGAAACAAAATAAGTTAGTAATAAACAACTAAGTTTCTCCATACATACCTCTTTCGCCTCTCCCTCATTTGACTTTGCAACAAACATACATACCTAAATTGAAACAAACATACATGATACAATGATGAAACAACAAATGAGTTCAATTAAAATATGCATGAAACCAAATAATTTAGTAAGAAACAACTAATACATACCTCATTCAACTTTGCAACAAACATACATACCTAAATTGCAACAAACATACATGATACAATGATAAAACAACAAATGAGTTCAATTAAAATATGCATGAAACCAAATAATTTAGTAACAAACAATTAAGTTCCCTCGTACATACCTATTTCATCTTTGCAAATAAACAAATAATTTCTCTATACATACTTTATTCGCCTTTGCCCACTACACTTGTGGACTCCTCAACATCCACAAGTTTTATCAATGCTCCTCGACATTCCTTTACCTACATTTTCATAGCACTTATTATATAAATAAATATAAAAAATAATATAATATGTATTCAGTTATACCTTTGCTATGGTGTTTCACATCACAAACATATTTAGTAGTTTCATTAATGGTTCTTCACCTTTCTTGATCCGTATTGAACTAAATTTCAACAAACATACATGATACAATGATGAAACAACAAATGAGTTAAATTAAAATATGCATGAAACCAAATAATTTAGTAACAAACAAGTAAGTTCCCCCATACATACCTCTTTCACCTTTCCCCATAAACAAGTAAATTCTTCCATACATACCTCATTTGCCTTTGCCCACTACACTTGTAGACTCTGCATCAACCCCAAACCCACACTATGGTTTGTCAAGGTCTTCCATAATTTTCCCACCCATTGAATCCAGGAAAAACTATTAACAAAAGAAAAATAACTCACCTCGTGAGCATGTAACAAAAGAAAATAAACTCACCTCATTCGCCTTTGCTCACTACACATGTAGACTCTCCATCAACCCCAAACCCACACTATGGGTTGTCAAGGTCTTCCATAATTTCCCCACCCATTGAATTCAGGAAAAAATATGTAACAAAAGAAAATAAACTCAAAGGACACGAAAAAACAAAAGACCAAACCATAAGTTAGCATGGCCATGCTCATAAATACAATGATATAAGAGCCACAACATTGAAAAACAAAATAAAATAACAATAGAAAAATGCAACGAAAAATACAAAGATATAAGAGCCATAACATTTAAACACCAAAAAAATAACAATAGAAATAAAAATGACTGACATGTAATGAAAATAATGAAAGAAAAACATAAAAGTCAAATAAAAGATAAAATTTGCATTACAACTGCAAAAGCACCCATAGCCAACAAAGGCGACCCTGCACACCAAAAAATAAAAATGTATTAAATAGAGACTAGAAAATATTCTAAGAATATTAAATACGCATGAAAAACTATGAGAAATATGAAACATATATCCAAATATCTTATGTGAATCTTAAATATAGATTGAAAATCTTATGAGTGATGTTACGCACTACAAAGTACATCTTATGTAAACACCAAAAACCATAAATACTAAATAAGTAAGGATGGAGAAAACTATATTATTTGAAACAAGAAACATTAAATAGCATATCCTACATGAATTTCGCACCAAACGAAAATTGACCTGCACTTTACTACAATGTCTCATGAAAATATTTCAGTAGCTTCATCAATGATCCACCACATTCCTTTACCTGCATTGCATTCATTAATTAAACAAATGGCTAATAATGTAAGATGGCTAAAATTTAAATAAAATCACATATGCCACAACATTGACCTTTACCCACTACAACTACGGAATCATGGGTTGTTAGGACCTACCCTAATTTCCCACTCAATGTACCAAATACAAATAAAAATAAACACTTAAATATATTAGGAGAATATCATAAATGAAAACAAAATGTTTTCTAAGCAATATTATGCAAAAATACATCTTATGCAATCACAAAAAATCATAATTCCTCAAGAAGAAAGGAGAAGGGAGAACCATTGTACTGAAATGAGAAGATATCCTTGAACTCACCTTCTGGCTCTAAACTCTCCTACACATCTGCAACTTTCTCACACAAAAATATTTTTGTAGTTTCATCAATTCTCCTCCACCTTCCTTTACCTACATTTGCATAGCATTCATTATATAAAATAAATCTCAAATAATGTAATATGCTAAGTCACCTAACACGGAGATTCAGGATTCAAGATTCGTGGTGTCGGATTCGGACATGTTGACCCCCCGGAACAAGACACATAGGATTCGTATATATATATATATATATATATATATATATATATATATATATATATATATATATATATATATTAAAAATTAGATATTTCTTACACAAATTTTAATTAGTGACACAAATTTATTGATTTCAAATATAGATCTTCATCTATAGCTATTAGCATGCATAGTACATACAAAATTCAAATACATGTCAATCTATTATCTATTTCTTATGCTTGCCCCTCTTGCCAACACGAGAAATGTCTAATTTTTTAGTCTTGTTGGAAAATCAGGATCTTTGTCATTAATATCACCCTCTAAGCATTAATATCCAGAGGTATCTTTGTCATTACCTCTGTATCTGTATAGGGATGTTTGTCATTAATATCACCCTTTAAGCATTAACATAAGATAGAACAAGCATAACATGTCAAGTCAAGATTTTGTTTGAGTGACGCATACATTTTTAGGAGGGTCATGATATAGCCTTGTAACTTTTGATTCTTGACATCTCCCAACTGAAAGGATCTTTAATATGAAAATCAAGTATATGACAATATACCTTAATAAGCTCCAACAAGATGGATTGTTAGTTTTTTATCTGAAAATTCTGTTTCTGAATCAGAGCCACATCATTTTCATCATGATTATTGCATTGATTTGTATAACCATCAGTGCTTGTAGTGTTGGCTTGAAGCGATCTTAGTCGTATGATGCTTTACACTCGAGGTTTGGTCAACCATGATATATTTGATCTCAACATCTAACAGTCTAGGAATCCCCATCTTTTCTACTGTTGTTGAGTCTTGATATCCCCCAATATTTGAATTTGAATCTCTCCTATCCCTCTCTTTAGTGGGGCATTTGTATTGTAACTTTTGGCAAAATATTCACAAAAAAAAAACTATTTTGGTTGATTCCAAAGAATGGTTACCTCAATCTACCAATCATTTACCTTTCTCTGACCCTTCTTAGGGAATGAGGTATTTGTATTTCTGTCAATGAGAGATGTTCTTTTCTCTGTGCTACTAATAGAAATGGTATCAGATGGAGATCTACTGACAACAAAATTATTTTTTGTCAAAGATACAGAAGCAGGCTTATAGGAATGAGAAGGCTTGAGGCCCACTGATAAATGGCCAACATACATATTTTTTGCAAATTGTAGGTAAAGTGCTCAAATATGAACAAGCATTGATATCTAAAAAATAAAGGTGAATCCTAATCCTTGTGACTTGACAGCAATAGCTGCAACCTTCTTGCTAAACCAATTTGTATATATCTATAAGAAAGAAGAGGAAGATCAGCCACTAGAAAATCACACTTAATCAAATTTCTATGGTAATCTGATTATAAGAAAAGAAAATTATAGGGAAAAAAAAACATGTAATATGACAAAAATGTGCCAAAAATTGTAAACATATTTTCTTCCAAAAGGTTTAAAATCCAATGCATAAAAAAACCTATAAACCCAAAAATGTTGATAAAAGTATCCATTTACAATGCAATATAATAACTTATGTCTACCAAAAAACATTTGAAATTTACAGGAAAGGAACCTCAAAGATGAACTTAACTATTACAAAATACACAATCTCAGGAATATTACTGAAAAGAAAGGACTAGAACTACCGCAACATAACGCCAAGGAAACATCAAGAAAGCTACTTCAAGAAAACAATATGACCACAATAAAAGGACAAACATTACAGGAAAAGAATTCATGAAAAGATTACGAAAGATTAACATAATACAATTTTACAACCAAACTACCTTCAAAAGGTTTATGTTCCTATTAGCAAAACCAAAAAAATTTGTTCAAATACATGAATACTGGATAGTCCCTGTAGGGAAAATCTGTACCACATCACAACAAGCTATATGAAAAATTGCTTGGGGAATTCAATAATTTACCTTTTACAAAAGATTCAGCTGATGGTAAATTCCCATTAGAATCTGGAATGCTCCAAGCTTATAAATTATGAATGAAGGAATCACAAGCCGGTTTGACCTAAATGCCCAGTTTAAAATAAGAAAACCAGAGCAACAAAGGGAAGTAACAATAAAAACCTAAACTACATTTCCAGCGCTGAAGTAGAAATTACAAATATTGGCCATGATAAGAATTTCAAGATGTCAGTGAGCATGAAAAGCTCGAAACAAATACTCATAATACAATATTTATTCAACCATCATAAAATAATAACGATGATGATAATAATCTAATGACATCCCTACAAGGAGCAAGAAGAGCCATGGTGCAAATAGGATTCTATTGAGGAGCCAAGCCCTATATCCAGATCTTGCCACCTACAATGGGAGGTCCTTCAAGGATGTTGAGAAATTTTCCACTGACCCTCGACCATCAGTCAGAAAGATTCACAGTGGGCCTTGACATCTTCTTTGTTGCACTCAACATCACCTTGTTTCATTTTAGCATTCTTCATTTTCATGTAATCTTTACATTTTCTTTTAGCTAGCTACCTTGATTTTTATTTGTCTTTGTTAACATCACTTTAGGAGTTGTTATTGCACTCCCACTATTTACTGGCATTGGATGTACTTTTTAGTCCCATTGACCTACTTATTTAATCATTCATTGGACATTAATTATTAATACTACTATATTATCTTACCTATCTTATGCAGAGAATATGGATTCAATCCTGGCTCTGAAAATTTCATATAACAAGGCTTGGACTAACATCAAGTCCTAGAATGAAGATGCTTTGATTTGTTGTTTCAAAGGACTCTGGCCAAACACCAATGCCCTTATGGACCAGATCTCTTTGAGCTCATCCAAATACATCTTAGTAAGATTGTGTGGCAAGGTTTTATTTTTGTGTTCCATTTTGAAAACATAGAAGATGGGAACGCAATTTTAAAGATTGGCCCAATTCCAGTGTAGAGAAGGCCTCTTCTTGAGTTCTTGGGTCCTGGAATTCAACCCAACTAGTGTGATTGTCTCCTCATCTCTACTTTGTGCAAGATTGCCAAATCTAACACTTCACCTCTCAAAATAATAGAGAAAACAGGCAACTACATAGCTCAAGATGATTATAGGTATCTGTACTTTCTTTAGAGTTAGAGATATAATTTTTCTATAGGACCTTATCTCTTAAAATTGAAACTGAATTTAAATTGAGAATCGATCTCAAAATTTTGGTTTATGTGAGATAACAGATGATACAATACTTCAACTTCTCATATTGATCATTCATTTTAATCCAAGATAGGAACATAAAATTAGAAAAAAGGCCCTACTTTTGGTAGATCAAACCTCTTCCTGAGTCTTGTCACCCAACACCCCAAAATTCAACCCAACTAACATTAAAGTCCCCCCATTCCCCCTAATTTTTGTAAGACTATCATAACTAACACGTCAACTCTGTGAAGACGAGGTCATGGAGAAAATAAGCAACTCTATAGCTCTGATTATTTATGTTTATCTTTATTTTTTCAAGTTAGAGATCTACCTAGAGTCTTTATGGATCTCTTCTCTCATAATTATAATTGAATTTAGCCTGAGAATTCATAAAAAATGTGGGTTTTCTATTTAAGGTTTTGATTTTTTGGTTCAAAAGTTCAGTTTAATCGCTATATTAGATAATAGATGGAAGGAAACACAAAAACTTCATTGTTCATTTCTGTTATGGGCCCATCAATTAGAGAAGCAATTCTTGACTCATTGCCTACTTCCCTAATTATCTAAAATGAATAGTAGAAAAGTGTATTTACATATATAGAACGAATGAAAGAGTGACCAGTTAATCACCCTTGGCTCCTATGGGAAGAGGAGGTCCAAGAGAAAGTAGGCAACTCCATAGCTCCAATTGTTTGTGTTTATCTTTGGTATTTTTTAAGTTAGGTATCTTCCTCTTCTCTTGGATTCAAAATTGAATTTGATTTGAAAATTGATCAAAGAAGTTGGGTCTTAAAATTTTGTTTCCATTTCTCGGCTATGAAATTTCCTAACTCATTTTGGTTTTTGTGGGAAAAAACATGTTCCAACACTTCAACTCTTCGGATTGAGTTTGATCAAAGAATATAGGAAGCCAATTTTCTAGTAGAACAGGCCTCTTCCTGGCTCCTTCGATGTTAATATAACTACCATAACTTTTTTGTCCTCATCCCAATATTGTCAAGATTGTTGAGTTTTTAAGATTTTGTTTAAAGTTCGGTTACAAAACTTTCTCGCTCATTTCAGTGTTTGTGGGATAAAATACATTGCAATAGTTTTCAAATTTTTATTTCTATGTTTTGTTTTGAAATTCACATTCACTTTTCCATCATTGATTAGAAAAAGGCCAATGTCTGATAGGGTGTTCACATAGGGATTATTTTTCTGAGATTTCAAAAAATGATTTAAAAAAGTTTTCAAACCACTAGTAAACCAATGATTATTTAGAGAAGCATGGTGAGTAAACCAAATGGCGTGCATGAATGTATTTTTCCACACTTCCCTTGTAATTTACCAATAGGAGACCAAGTATTCTCTAGCAATTAAAGGGCCCAAAGATAAAATAAAATTATGAGGTTGTATTGATTAAAATGGTACCACTACCCCAGATCAGGGTGCAAGCCAACTTTAGTGGGCTTTTCCAGGCCCATGGATTAATGAGGATCTTAACAATCATCCCGACCACCCTCCGCATGCAACCAGAACTTGGGGCGGTGGAGGCAAGCATGCCAGCTTTAATGCCTGAAGGTGGCAGAGCTTTAAAGACAATTGGAGGGGGAAACATTTTGTTTGGATTGTTGAGGAAGGTGGCTTGGACGCTCACACTCCTGTGGACTTGATGTGCAAGGGGAATTCAAGGCATACGGAGATCGTCGAAATCTTCAGATATTGGCAGTGGTTCCTGGTATGTTATCGGCCTTAACCATGCAAAATTTGTTAGAATGGAGCAGTTTATCCAACCTCAGCTCAGGGAATTGAATGTATCTGGGCTATGGGATAATGGGCACTGGAAGTGCCAGAGGCATGGCCTCATTGGGTTCTAGGTCAGGTTTGTGTCCATTGTTCTGCTAGTCCTAGTGTCAGTAGAGTTTGGGATATGTGTTGAAAATAGCAACAAGAAATGATAAAAATAGAATCCATAATATTCTAATTTTAATTTGTCCTTGAATTAAAATTGTGAATTAAAATCGAATTTAGTCTCACCAGCTACTTGGAAATAATTAATTAATTCATTATGGATTAATTAGTTGGAGAATTTCAAGTTAGAATTCTTTCTGTAGTCATGCAAGAGTTATCCCTTAAATTAAGGAGAATGTCCCTTAATTAAGGAGATAAGATTGAGTTGTATTTGAGTTGTAATTAGTTAACTCAGTTTACTAAGTTAAGTCCAGTTAAATTAGTTCCAAACTGTTTGAGGAACTAATTGTGAGTTATCAGTCAGTTGATGCATGCATGCACTCAACTAGTGTACTCCAGATCACTAAAGATTCCCTCATCAGAAACTCATGCATGTCTATTTTTAGAAAGACCCAGTTGAGCTAAATGTCAAGGACAATGTACTATCAGTTGCATGTGTTTTCCTATAAAGGAAACTCATGCACGCATTTAAGGTAAGGTTCCTTGAGGATTGCACAGTTCTGATAGTTTGTTAGAGCAGTGTTCCACTGGGTGAAGGAGAATCATCTTAGAGGAACTGCACAAGGAAATAGGAGCTTGGAGGGTAGAGGAGAAGGCTTGTGAGAAGCTGTGATTTCCCGTGAGCATCCAGGAGGATTGTATTGAAATCTGGCTAGCCGTGAGAACTAAGGCTTTATATAATTTTGATGTATTTCCACCTTGTATGATAATACAAATAGTGGGGTTTTTTAGATGAGGCTTTCCCCAAAGTATTTTCATGTGTATTGTGCATTGATTATTCTTCTTCTGGTTATATGTGTTCAACTCGATCTTTCTCAATTTTAAGCTTCCGCAAATTTTGATAGTAGAAGTAGGTTATAGTAACCGGTTGTTTGAATCAGACTTCCATTTTGGTGCAACGAGAAGGATTTTGCCACTGTCAGTGCAGTGAAATTCGTGGAACCAATCATGCCTCTACGCGTGTGCCTGGATACATAGGCTGACTGCTGAGCCCACTCTGGCTTAGCCGCACCGTCTTTGGTATATTGCATTATTGGGTTAATCTACAGTCAGATTTTCTACATGGTCTTAGAGGTAGATTTGTACAGAATTTGCAGAATTTATACATGGTATCAGAGCTAGCTGATCTATAGAGAAATTTCTACATGGTATCGGAGCTAGCTGATCTATAGAGAAATTTCTACAATATGTCTGTCTCGCATGGGTGCATGCAAGGTCGGGGTGATAGAGGTTTATGAATGTGGAAATTCCCCTCATGAGGATTTGGAAGAGTTGAAAGGGGGTTGGGTCTACAAAGAATTGGGGGTGGATCCAAATTACCTCAGCATAGAGAGAGCCAGGGATTCAGGGAACTCCATATACACCCTCTGGTGACAGAGGGGTGAAGGTGTAGAAGCCCTGTTAGCCAGGTTATGGGTTGGTCCAGTCCCGTGGACTCGAATACCTCGAGTTAGGAACCTTTGTTTGGAAAGAAATCAAATCTGGTTTCGATGTTGGGTATGACTTGATGTCGAGCAATGGAAGTTGGTCATTGTGTATGGGGTTTCAATTCCCACAGTCTGGGAATTCTGTATGGGGTCATGTAGCAAGGGGTTTGATGCGCTATGGGCTCAGTTCTGCAGTTGGCTTGAATCCCCTTTCAATTCTTGTTACTATGTTTGGTTGATGAAGTTAATTATTGATGGAAAGTGTTTCTATAATACTGAGGCCCTAGAAAGGGTCGGCACAACTAGGTTGCTCGACTCGCATTGGGCAGAGGAAGGAAATTGCAAACAGTGGAACTATAATCTTGTGTTGGCATCCAATTAGTCGCAATAAGTGGAGTGGGTTCCTTACTTGGCTGGTTTCATTTTAATTTGAAGCAGTGCTTCGGTGTGGGCGTGACCTTTTGTAGCGTCAAGCACCCAAACTGCGGCCCTGGGTGGGTGGAAATCTAGTGGTGGGAAACGACTAGTATTTGACAAGCCACGACAACAGAATGGCTCGAGCAAAGGGTACAAATAAAAATGGCGGTGGAAGTTGAGGACGGGGAAAGAAAAGAAAGGCAGTGATGTTATCGGGAAGCCAACCCATCTCTTCCAGTGGTGCAGGAGGGACAATCCAAGGGCGTAAGCCAGCTTCACGTATAATTGAAGAAGTGTACCAAGCTTACCATGATAGAAGATCCAACCCAATTAGGCAATTGATTGCAGAATGGGAAGATGAAATCCATCAGACCGTGGAAGATTTTGATTTGGACATGGGTGAGTGGCAAGCAGTGGCCCCGGATCCATGCCATATTCGTGGAAGAGTAACCCAATACAAGCAAATAGTGCACCTATTCTGGATGATGAAGAGCATTCTAGAAAAATCTCTAGAACAATTCCCTCCTGACATGCATGTAGCCCCCGGGGGCAATCAAATTACACCAAAGAATTGCAAAAAATTCAGTTCTAATTGCAACAACGGAGTGGTTGGTTGAGCCAAATTGAGCAACACATCCCTTGCATATCCCACTTGGAGCTGCCAGGTTCCACTTTGAAGGACCCTACTCCGGTGGATTCTGTTGATGATTAGTGATAATGCAACCGTGTTTTTACATTTTTCATGCTATAGTTCTATAGTTTTAGACTTATTATCAGTTATTTTTATAGTTATTTAGAGAATAGGAAGTATAAATACTCTCAAGTTTATATAGCATGGCTAGACAAACTTATTATTTTTTGCTTATGGATGGCATATTTTGCGGTTAGGTGGCCAACAGACCTGGTTTCCCACTGGGTAGGTTGAGGCCACCTAACTCTCAGACATATGGATGTAACCTGCTTTATTTCTAAAAATTAATAGAAAGGTACCACCAAGCTTACAAAAAAAATGGCACCACTAAACATGACACCTAATAGGTGTACGGTAACATGCATGGCATGTCAACGGAGCCGAATGATATGTAAAGGAAGAGTTTCAAATTATTTATATGTTGCAACCATCTGAAATAGAAGTTGAAATGAATTATCTTCAATCTGATTCAGTGTTGCTCCAGGATGGCCTTCCAATGCCTTCATAACATGCACTATGCTTCCTTCGACCTACAAATTCAAGTATAAATTAATTCTCTTAGCTCAAAAGAACTTTAACCAAATTTTGTAGCTAAAACGACTTCCATGGTATGAATACATGTGCACATGATATAGAAACACCAACAAATACATTTGCATTTTCAACAAACATCAGCAACAAGAGCAATCCACTACCCAAAAGTACAACAATTCAAATAGAATAACTAGCTTTGAATGAAAGCTCACCAAGGCTCTTGCACAACCAACTTGTGCTCAACTATACAATATAACCAGCACCACTATAACATAGTAATAATAAAGTCTCAAATGCTTTTCTTTTCACTCCAGAGTCCAAACAATAGGTCACCCACAGTTCAGGCAGTGTTACCAAACTCGGCTTGGCATAAAATCAAAGTCAAAGCAGTGATATCAGCTTGGCTTGTTGAAACTCAAGAAATCCTTGAACAAAAAAGTAAATACGATAGAGAAAAAAATATATTGAAAAAGGCACTGGAGAAGATGAGCAAAAATCATTAGGGATTGGAAATAAATTTATCTTCATAAAAAGTATAGGAAAGAAAAGGTTGTCAAGGATCTAATCAGGTGACAGCTTTGAGCCTTCAATGGAGAAATAATGAAAATATTCTCCTAAAACAATAGGGAAATGGGTTGTAAATATTAAATTAAATATTTAAGAGATCTTTAAAATATAAGAATCCGGCCATCCTACTCAAACAAGAAACAAAGCTTGAAGATGGATAAATACTAGAAATTGGTAGCAAACAATGGAAGGAAAGTCCATGAACAATAACAAACTAGATGGGAGCATCTGGGGGTATACAAACCCTTTGGAATTGATCCTTATTTGAGATTGTTTAGTCCAAGTCTCCAATATTACTCAATATTGGATCCTTAAAATGCTAGTATGTAGAAATACAAGTCAACAAGTTAATCTATTTAACATTTACGCTTATGTTCATCATAGAGAGGAATTTGAGTGCTGACAGTATGTGAAATTAAGGGCCTTATTTCTATAGATAATAGTATTATAGTAAGATATTTTAATTCATTTGCATTTCAAAGGTGAAAAAATAATGAGAAAGCATTATCTGGGATCAATTTAGAGAAAAGGTGCACTAGATTTTAGACAAGGATCTAGTAGATATCAAGTCAAAGAGGTGAAAATATACATGATCTTATAAAAGGGTTAGGTCAAGAGGAATTGTGGCCATCTTGGATTAGTTCTTGATCTTTAGTGGGCTTCTTATGAAGAAAATGGAAATAACCTCCAATATAATTCCTTATAGAGCTCTAGATCATAGGCCAGTTTCTCTTTTGTTATAGTGGACCCAAAAATATGGCTCTCCTCCCTTCTGATTTAATCCTCCATGGCTTCAAGATTAGAGATATCTCGCCATTATAAAAGAAACTTGGAAACAATAGGTTCAAGGATCTCCCTTCTATGTTTGGGAGGTAAAAATAGAGAAAAAAAATCAACATTAAAATAATACGCAGAGAACTATTAATCTCCTCTACAACATTAAATTCATAACATTGAAAAATGATGGTGTGTTTCCAACTAGCCCTCAATCATTTCCAATGTTCCCAATTCACTATGGTATGCCTCACCTGAGTGTCATGTCAAAGCCAGTTACAAGTTTCCCATGAATTTGGAAAAATAGATATTCATCACACCTAGAGCCTAAAGCTTGGGGAAGCCCTTGTTATGCAATGCAACACCAGCTCCAAGTCATGTTTTTCTTTGAAACTTTAAAAAAACCATAAATAAAAAATGAAAATTAAATAAGATGATGCAGAGAAGACACATAATGGGCTCATCTCCAATAAAATTATTTAAAACATCGATATAAAAAACAAGCAAGGGTAGTGTTATGCGCCAACCAGACAAAATAGATATATGTGTATACTAATTGTATGGATAGTTTAGGGTTCACGCAATGGGGATGGGTTACGTCTAGCTCTGCATTTTTGAAGTGATGCGAATAACATAATCGTGTGCATGCACGATCACACAGAGGCCATCCTAATACTCAACTCCATCCAACATTTATTATGGACATTAAATCGTAATGCTAATGGATTATTTCTAATAGAAGAAAAGAAAAAGTGATGAAAACATAATAACCTGCAAACTTCAATGTAGCAAGGGTTTTCTGGTAAGAAGCTGAATTTTATAAGCATCCATACACCATAGAACTTGGTAATAACAAACTAATTAGGCCAAATTTCACACAACAAAAATTTCTAAATAGAAATAGTTATCAGCAAAAGCATGTCTAACCTAAAACAGGGCCTCTGTCGGTTTCATCGATGCCCATTACACGGCTCGCAGGCCCAATCAGGTAGAGAATTCAGACCCATCACTTCTCTACCAAAGTACAACTTCCGCTTCTCCCTCTTAATCCACTCGTAGGCCCAATCGGGTAGAGAATTCGGGCCATCACTTCTCTGCCAAAGTACACACTCTGCTTCTCCCTCTTAATCCACTCGCAGGCCCAATCGAGTAGAGAATTGAGACCATCACTTGTCTACCAAATTATGCCCTCTGCTTCTCCCTCTTAATCCACTTTTCCCTTAATCAAATTTCCTGCCAAATCCCCCACATTGCAACCAAACTACCAGCCAAAACATAACATAACCATTTAAACTACGAATATAAATTTTGGGACGAATGGAATGTCTTCTCTTATTTTATTTTATAGATTTATAATTTTAATTATTTTAACTATTATGTTTTACAGATAATATTATTGTGTTTTATATGGAAAGTTGTGTAATGCATCATCAAGTTGTATGGGGTTGGGTTGGAAGAAATAATTTTTATTCTCTCCACCTGGATTCTATTCTCACAAGTGACGTGTTGAGCTCATATTAAGCATATTGTTGTAATGGCTTCAAGCCTTTTACAAGGTCTTAAGTATTGATGGATATCTTATCCTTGTCTACTTGAAAGTACATTATACTTAAAAGATAGTTTAATTATGATTCAGAAAGATCATTTAAAAACAAGGTGGTAGGTGAAGAAGGGGCTATATATAACCTAAGGGAATAATAACATATATCTATGAATGGTGTATCAAAGTCATCACTAACAAAATAACACAAACTTACACTAGACACCAATCCATAAATTAGAAAACTAATTATTATTGGGGGCTCAAGCATCCTCCTAAAACACATGCTTTCAAACACTCTTCCATTTAACTTTTGTCTAGCCTCCATTTTGAAAAAAGATAAGAAATACGTGTGGCACATTTGAAAGAATGCAATGGTTCCATATTCTTGAAAAGAATAACCATGTGACCAATTCAAAAGCTAATTTGGCTACAAGTAAAAAAGGCAGGACATTAATTATTAGTGAATGAGAGTGATCTCATGATTAACCTCTAGTCACAATTAAAATGACTAACATAAAAGTTTGATTCATATTTCTGTAGTACTTGCTAGGTAGTCGTATTTTTGTTCCCAGACTAAATCAGTGATTTTTAGTATTAATCATTACCTAGTCATATATTTTAACCTCTGACTAAATTAGTCATTTATGTTAGTCATTGTTAGTTGGGTCACTTAAGATTACTCTTTCTTGGTAGTATTTCACTTGGAAAAGCTACGGTGACTAACGTTTCTAGTCATCTAGTCACCAATTTCTCATTTTCTACTAGTGTATAAACCCTCAAACTGGTAGGAAAACTAGCTTTGACACAACTGTAATATCCCTCTGCTAAAATATGCTAACACAACTTGCAAACATTTTAAATTTCTCATTTATGAATTTTGACAAACATTATGTGTGCAAGATTGTCATTAGAGAAATTTTGATGTTTAAAATGGGCCTCCTAATAAATATTATAAAGTAATAGTGTAAATAATAAAATAAGATTAGGTTACATCATGAAATTTTAGAGGGAGAAAAGAAAAAACTATTTTTCAACTTATCTCTCTACAGTTTTACTCAAATTTCGAGTGAGATCACTCGTTGGATGCATAATTTAATTCCTCGTCCAAAGAGTACCCATGTTGCATACTTTTGATGAATCCTGTTACATGAAAAATGAGAAATACATGAAAAAATGTTATTGCAATCACAATTTTCATGTATTTCTCATTTTGCATGTAGCAATGTCCATCAAAAGTATGCAACATGGGTACCCCTTGGATTAGTGATTAAATTTTGCATCCAACAAGTGTTCCTACTTGAAATTTAAGTAAAACAGTAGGGAGATAAATTGAAAATACGAGTTGAAAAGGTAGTTTTTTTATTTTTTAATTTTTTTACTTTTTTACTCCAAAAATGGTGAATCATCCCCCATGGTTGACATGATTATCTTGAATCATATTAGTTCTTATAAATTTTATTTTGGTTGCACACTTTTTTTTAGGCCCATTTTTTACCTCAAAATTTCTCTAATGATTTGAATGCTATGTACGCTAAGAAATAAACACTTATAGTAAAGATATTTTAAAGGCACAACTAGAATTTTATTAAACTTATTCAGGGAATTACATACAAAATATCCATATGTGGAACCTGTAAAACATCTCTAGCAGGTAGCTCGATTTCCTTCAAATTAATTCGGCCCTCAAGAATGATGAATTCAATCCTCTGCAAACTAACTTGGCCTCCAGCAATTAATCTCAACCTCTGGCTAATGAACTCATCCCCAGCAAGTGAACTCAGTCTCAATAAATAAAACTTGGGCTACAACAATTAATTTCCACCTCCAACAATTGTGTTTGGCCCCAGTAAATGAATTCATCCTCCTTCGGCAAATAAACTTGGCCCAGCAAATGAACTTAGCCACCTCCAATAGATGAAATTGACCTCGAGGGAATAATCTCGGCCTCAATAAATTAATTCGGCCCCTAGCAAATGATTAGAAAATAAACTTGACCTCAGTAACTAATCTCGGTCTTCAACAACAAATTCGGCCCTCTAAAAATTATGGAAAATGGAACTCAACCTAGCAACAACAATTCAACCTCAATAATTTGATCGTAGTAATAACTCGACGTCCAAGAAATATTGATAAATTTGATCCTATGGAAAACTTCTCTAAATACCTACAAACTTGAGCAAAAATGGAAGATCTGAGTGATCTCCCCACGAGCCAACTAGGGTAGCACTATAGGTCCACTGAAATCAATTGAAAAGCCAAATAGGGTGGCACTTTAAGTCGATTGAAGCAGTTTAAGAGTTCCGCTTGAAACCCTTGCACCAAACTCACTTTAGCCAAATCGATCCTTCAAAAATGATAGAAAAATAGAATGATTGAGAAGTGACTCCCTCTCCCTTTTAAAGATTTTATAGATCTTTCTTCAATCTTATAAAAGCACCTTATTATTTTTATTTTTATTTTTATTTTTAATCAATAAAGTCACCAAGTGATTTTTTCTTATTTTCTCCAAGTGACTTTTGCCTCTTTTTTATCTTTTGTTTCAAATAAATATAAAAGAAATTTTCATTTATGTTATTTAATAAGTGACTTTTTATTAACTTGTTAAAGTCACTTTTAATCTCGAAAAATGCTTAATTCACCACGATGGCTACTCATGTATCCCAAAGCCCATTTTCATCATCCTACCTTATAGATCTTTTCATCCTGATTCCAATGAGCTATTACGCTAAGGTGTTCATCTAAATAATCAGCCCCAAATAACAACTTAAGTGTAAATTATTAAGTTATGCCTCGTAATAACCCTATGTTATGGAAATTGCCAAAATGCAACAGAACCAAGATCTAATTGTGCAGAACTGATCTTGGGGATTGAATATGACAAGTGATCTCGATCAGACCCTATAAAATTCCTCCAAAACCCTCCGGGTCCACCAATAATATAACCCCACTCTTATGACCTAGCTGATACAAGCTCTATAAATATCCCCTAACCACGTCACAAGGTAATCCAAAATTGAGTACATTACAAATACCATATATTTCTTGCAAAATCTTATCGAAGTGTTTTAAAGTTTTAAACCCTATGTGGTATTAGCCTTGACAAAGTTTTAAACCCTAACAAATATTTGTGCCTAGTGAAGAGCCCCAAATTTAGAATGATAAGCATGAGTTTGGGTAACGTCTTTTACATGGTAAGTATCTCACAATGAAATGAAGTCAATGTTGTTCTTTACTCCCCATGTTAAAATGACAATGGTGGCTACCTCACTCAGTGTTGGTAGATCGATGCAAACTTGTGAGGTATGCATCGTAAACAAGGAGCTAACAAGTGTAACTATGTTTTCCACAAGACAAACAACATCTTGACCTCTCATTTTTGTAACCTCAAGCTAGACGGAAGTGGTCTCACTTTGAGTGAAAAGGAATTGGCCAATGAATATGGCATCACCTTGTTTCATTGCCTGGGAAACTCTTGCACAGTTTAATGGTAAAACTTCTAATAAGGCCTTTTTTTGTTTGAATCTGGGGTCAAAGTCACAAAAGCATTAGTCTTCAGTTCAATGGGTGTACCGTTCTTATTGAAAACCCGCAACTCTAGACCCAGGGTATCCAGCATGACAACACAAACGTTCTTAGTCTTCTTCACGAATATTTTTGAGATTTTCAGGAGTTTCTTGATGATATTCACCATTTCCCCAAGAGAAGTCTAATCGTGTCGTTATTTTCACACTCTAAGAATCACTTCAATCTCTCATTCATCTACATGCCTTAAGAGGAACATTGCCCTTAACAAACTCATTATACTCTATGAAAAAAAAAATCTTTACCAGAGTGTATAACATTATCAATTCCCTCACAAATACTGTCCTCGCCATTTTCAGACTCTAGAATACATGCGAAAATCCCTGTATAAACTGGTGGATAAGAGTGAGCACCAACCTCATCGAGACGAGGATGAAGCAATCAAGGAGGTGCAAATGCTACTTGTAGGCTGTAATGCCATGGAAAAGGTACCATTAGAGAAACAAGCCAAAGAAATTGGATTATGATATTGAAGACGAGTGGGAAGAGGTGGCCCTTGGAGAGACATAGCAGCTTGCTTTTGAAGTTGTGAAAAATTTGATCCTAAGAAAAATCCTGGAAGAACAAAATTGTGTGAAAAATAAGCTTGCAAGAGAAAATTGCATATTTGTGAAAAAAATTGCATTATGGGGAGTTGTATGGCACAAGGTACATTGGAATGGCACAAAGGGCACTGCAATGTGGGGAGCAGTATGGCACCAACGAGAGGCACACAAACTAGAAGAGGTAATCTAGACCTTGTAGAGATGAGAATGTGGTCATGAAGGAGGTGAAAAATATACTTGCATTCTTGGATGCGTTGGAAAAGGTCCTGTAGAGAAACAAGCTCAATGAATTGCCTTATGAAATTGAAGATGCGTGGGAAGAAGTTTCTCGTGAAGAGGCACAACAACTTGGTTTTTGAAGCTATGGAAATGTTGACCATAGGGCAGTAAAAGACAAAATACTAAGATGTGAAGATGTTTGCAGCAAAGATGACCTATGCAGAGTAACAAAAGAAAGATAATGATGGTTAGCTAAATTTAAAACCAGCTGAAGCAAAAAAAATCTCCATGTTAAAGAGGAGATAGTTGAAGATAATAAACAAGACATCGATCACAGGCCTGAAGACGATGATGACGAAGAGGAGGAATTTGTAGTAGCAAGCATGCAAAAAAGAATTTCCACTGGATATGACTGATTGCATGCTTAGGAAGGAAGAGAAAATGAAAAGTGAATTCGTTGTTATAGGAAATCAAGAAGGCTTGTAGTTGCAACCAAGCAAAGAAGAAGCACTTAGAAGAAATCAATTCCTTTGTTGTCCCTTGTGTCTCGACCACAAGGGCCAAGTTGCAAAAAGGTGGAGCAAAGGAAGCATTTCCAGGAGAAGAAGAATCTGCAGGATTCCTTGATTCCCTTAGATTACCTTCCGTTTTTATTGTAGGAACAAGAATCATGTGTAAAGTTGCACATGATGAGGAAGAGCCCATTGAGGCAAAACCTTATTTTGAAGAAATTTCCCATGCAAATATGACAATTGATAAAGAAGCAACAAAGGATGAAGCAGTAAACGACATTTCATTAGAGATGAAGGTTGTAGTATTGGAGAGCGCAACCAAAAGAGCAGAGGAGAAACACTCTGAAGGAGTGACTGTGCCTTGGATTACAAAGGTAGAAGAGGGCTATCAACAATTGGTTAAGAAACAAATTATCATTGGCGACAATTGTATAATGTAAAAGAGAAAGAAGACATCATAATGACTCAATAATGTCATGCAACGTCATGTGGGAATGATGTTTGAAGATGTAGTGACCCAAGAGGAAGAGGGCGTGGCACTATTGAGTACAAATGTTAAGAAGAAGAGCATAGGAGGATGTGCGGAGTTGGACATGGAGGTGCATTTCTCCATGAGACTGCACATTGCAACAAAATATGAACTTGCAACCATGAAAGTTATAGTAATGAAGAAAACAATGCCAAAGAACAAAACATGTGCAAAAAGACTCCAACAGGTTGTCATTCAAAGAGAATCTATTGAAGGAAAATCCACTAGTAGTGATGGCAGTGGAAATATCTCAGCCAAGGAGATCAATAAATTGACCATGCATCAAAAGTTGACGATAGAGCACGTTGCAAATGGTGATTCCTGAATTTGATTTATATTAGTGTGTTGATAGAAGGAGCACCTGTGGAAGAGCCGCATGTGGGACATTTGATTTCCCTTAAAGATTGTCATGTTTTAATGGTAGGGGTTGGCGTTGTATATAACCAGTATAGATCTATTTTAATTATGGATCTAACATGAGCCAAGATTCCATGATATAAATATTTAGGCCGATAGGCTTTCCTTTGAGTGAGCTTTTTGTCTACACTTTGTTTCTCTGCTTGACAGCTGGCGTGCACCTTCAACTGCCATATGGTTGACATTTGTCATGCAACTCCATTTCTGTTTCTCCTCTTCAGCTCTCTGCTCTTCCTGTTTTCTTCCATGACCATTTCTGTTCCTCCTGTTTCCGCTTTCTGCTCTTCCTGTTCTCTTCCACTCTGCTGCAATAATGTTTTCGTGCTCACCACTAACTGCTGCAATGATGTGTCCAGTTTCTGCTATGCAATTTGTTGTGCAAGACCTAGCCATCGGTTATTTCAGTATAACCTGTTTACAGCCTCGTTTTACTGTTCAGAAATTGTTTGCTCAGGTGCTCATAGTTCTTTTGTTCAAATTTCAAGTTAGTGCTCTCAAAAATGGGGTTTCTGATCCCATTCTCTCTCATTTTTCTTCCAACATTTTAATCTCAGTCCAGTTTTTTCTTATCGGTTTTTTTATGGCAGGTACAGCTCCGTTTTCCTGTTCAGACATTGTTCGCTCAGGTGCTCAGAGTTCTTCTGTTCAAATTTCAGGTTAGTGCTCTAAAAAATGGGTTTTCTAATCCCATTCTCTTTCATTTTCCATTCGCTTTGCTGTGGCAGCAATTGGTCAGCAACTCCTTATGAAGGGGAGCTCCACTTCTAAGGTTTCTGTTTTCTAACTGCGTTCTTTGTTTCAAATTTTCCCTATGCTGTTAAGATTTTGGTGTCAAATTGAGATAAATGGTTAACTTCATACTGATATAAGCTCTAACCTTTGAAGATGAGCCAGGGTTTTTCTGTCAAATTGAGATAATGGTTAACTTCATACTGATATAAGCCCTAATCCTCAAAGATGAGCCAGGGTTTTTCGTTATTGTTATATGATCCCTTTCCATGTCCACCACTAACCTAGGCACTGGTTCTCCTTATCCCTCTTCATTCAAGCCTCGCCTCGCGTCCCTTGCTAGCGCTGCATTCTGAAAGGCCAGGCCGATCAGAGTGACCCATCGTCTCGCTTTATCAAAAGAATGGAGGGATCCCATGTTTTTGGTGAAATCAGATAGGCCTGTAAACATGGTTCCCCTCATCCCTCTTCATTCAAGGCTCCTCGTCCTTTACTAACGCTGCAACTAAAAAGGCCAGGCGAGCAGAGTTATCTATTTCCTCACATCTGCTAGACCTTCTAATATCATTGCATTTGATTTAGTGAAGGGTACTTGGAGTGAGGTCATGGTGCCAAGGCCTGAGCAGCTCATATGCTCCTTCCTTATAAAGAGAAGAGGCCGGCTTAATCTTGTGGGAGGATTGGGTTCTCCCAAGAAGTGTAGATGCTTGAATATCTGGGAGCTGCAGGGGGATGGGTGGCCGGAGATGGAAACGATGCCTGGTGAAGTCTTCAATAGATTTTTTGGAGATTATAAGTGTGCTGGCAGTGGGAATTGCCTGTATTTTTTCAGGGATTATAGTTTCCAAGATTCTCGTTTAGGTGCGTGTTAGTTCAGCCAAGTTGGGATGTTTTCCAATAAGAACTGGAAATCTGGGGATGTTTTCATAGCATGGAAGCTTGCCACCACTGGGCACGCAGCTTTTCAGAAACCACTCTAGACAATACCCATTGTCAGCCCATCATCACAAATCAGTGTTTTCATGTCAAAGGTTTGGATTTAAATTAAATATCTACTCAGGCAGTCTACATTGGATGATAGTCGTCTGCAACCACATCCAAGAACTTTCGTCCCAAAAAGAGTATGTGGTTCACCGATTTTCTCTATCTTCTTCTAGATGTAGGCTCTTTATGGGATATTGAAGTTAGCTTCAACCTAATATCCATGTCATGATATCTAAAAGCTTAGTTTCATTGTAAAGTCTGTGCTTATTGTTATTTTCTTTCAGGATTGAGATGCTATCTTTGTACATTGAAGTTTATTATGTACGACATGCTTGTCAATGCTCATTGTTAGTTATTAAGGATGAGTAGAGCAATGTGTTGCTAAAGTTTAGTCGTCATGGAGATGAATTACGTTTGATGCTTCATGTCTTTTGGTACTTATGAAGTGGAGTTTTCTACATGATAAACCTGAAGTCCTTAAAATTCACTAAGAGCAGATCCAAAATCTCATTTAATTTGGATGGCTAATAGAACAATTCTCAGTAAATAGCCAAGTACAACCGTGGGAAAGATCCGTGAGGGTTAGCTACCATGGAAAGCAGGGTAAACCATAAATACGAATTGCTTATGACTTTAATAATGTTTCAGGTCAACTGTTCTGTAAATACATTCTTTACCACATATCTTTTATGAAACAATTATTGTGAGGTGTGATTCTGAAAGAAGGCACACAATTGTAAGACCGAGTGCAATTTTGGAAACATTTTCTAAGGTTTTCTCTGTGCAAAACGAATGGAAGGCAACGCATAATGAATGAATAAAACACAGTGGCGTATACCTTTTTCTAATGTTATCACTGTGATTATTTGGTGCGTTATCCTTTATCTGCTCAACTGTTGTGCGCATATGCTCTTTTATAGAGAGATATTCGCTGCCGTATCTCTATGTTGGATGTGGTATTTGGCCTTACTAATGGCTATAATAAAAAAAAGCCATTCATAACCCAACTGATTCTTTCGTTTCAACAAAAACCCCATTCTTATGAATATGTCTAGTTCATCCTCCATATGAAGAACCATGTGAAAGGAAAAAATCATAATCTGGATGTTTCACCTGATGTAATCTCAACCATTGATCAGCTGACTGAAACAAAGAGTTAGCCTGTTGTCGTCCACACTGTCCCCTTCAACTTGTAAGAAGCGAGACCAAATACTGGTAAAGCTATCTTTCGAGAACCCCCAGAATTTGCTTATCGAAGTGACAGGAACACTTTTCCCTCCAGTACTTACATGAATACTGCCACCATCTGCCAAAACATTAGTTAGAGATCAAATGCGGAGTGAGAAAAGCAGAATTCAAAAAGCATCAACATGCTTTACTGATATGAAAACTATGTGAACAAACTAGCAACAAGATGGAGGGAACAAAAATAGAAAACAGATGAATCAAACCTTTTAGTGGAGTTGAAAGGGAATGAAAAGTTAGGAAGCAGGGAGCCAGGTCTCGCAAGGTTGGATCTGTTGGTATCCTGTATATCGGGTACCTGTAAAGAAATTCTTGTTTTAATTAGATAGCGGTAGATAATGAACATTCATCTAGATGTTACTGATCGCATTGAACAATATCCAATAGAACAGGGATGCTTACTAACTAACTGGCCTCCACACCAACTTAATAAACTATGAAACTAAAAGCTCTGCCCTGCCTCTAAACTCAGTTTATTGTTTTTTTCTAATTCAATGTGTTTTTTTATTTATCATCTTTCTGACGACGTATCATCTATACGGTCACGTAAGTCAATCTGTTTTTATTGTTCAATACGTTGAAAACAATAAACCATGAAGCCAAAAGCTCTGCCGTGCCTCTAGGTTGGCTGGGAAGAACGGGGCAGAGTAGTGTTCCTGGCTTGAAACTCAGTTTATTGTTTTTTTCTTTTAACACAATGTGTTTTTTTATTTATATCTTTTTGATCTATCATCTATACGGTGATATAAGTCAATCTATTTTTATTGTTCAATAGCTGGACAACATTAAACCATGAAGCTAAGAGCTCTGCCCTGCTTCTAAGTTGGTTTAGAAGGACAAGGTAGAAAAGTGTTCCTTGGCCTAGGACTCAGTAGTTCCTTTTTTCCTTTTAAATCCAATGTGTTTTTTTATTTATTTGTACGAGACTTGTTACTTTGGACATCTGGTTGGCCGAAATCTTTTTGAGGAAAGTTTCCACTTTCAAAGTTTCATTGCAATCCCTTTCATTGTTTTCTTCTTACAAGTTACAAAACCAAAACTCAATCATGTCACTGGAGAGGTAATTATGAACCAGGATTATTCATGGAGCTTTCTTTGAGGTCCAAAACACTTTTGCAGTCTGTGTTTTGTGTTATTTACTATTGAGGATCACTATTTCACTAGTAAAGCAATTCAGGGTATTGGGACCAATAGCGAAGGTGAATTTAGACATTATTCTTCATTTTGAAGTGTGTTTTAGAGAAAACCATTACGCAACTACAGACTATCAAATAAATCCACAGTATTGGTCTTTAACAAGTGCATTACATTTGAAGGGTATCTTTGTTAATTTTCAGATGAATAGTTTTACTCGTATAGAACCAAACAATTTTGCCAATTCAAAATCTCCGATGGACTCAATAACCAATGCAAAATCCAAACCTCCCTTTGATCGTATTAAAAAAGGCTACAAGGATATTTATAAATACACGATTGGAGTTCATTATTTCCATTACTCAGCCAACAGAAATCAATGAAATGTTCAAATATCTTCGCATTACCATATTATAAGTTGGTATATGGGCTTCTATAATAGACTAGAGATCATAGGTCTCCATTAATTAGTCAATAAAAATTAAACTCAGGGCAGTGTGAATTAAACAACGCCCTATGTGTATCCACTTTGGCTACGGTGAAGAAGGCAGATTCAGCCTTTAAAAGAGGTCTGCAAAGGGTAAATTAAGTGAGCGAAATACATGGCAAATGCCTGGACTGAAGGAATGTGTGAACTTTCAGATTCAATAGCTCTACCCTTTCATGCATCAGACTCACAAATTTATTGAAAGCTATACATAGTGTTTGAATAGCGTGTTTGTCATATGCAATGGCCACTATTCGACATATGTTTGATGGCCTATATTCTTACTTATATATTTAATTTCTGTAAGCCAACTATGCATATTATTAGCTCAATAGATTTGAGTATTTTCCCTCTACTGAGGACAGCATTGAATATTCTCTAACAAATTTTCTAATAGTTTTAGAGAAGATTACTGAAAGTGATTCCCTATAATGTGCAAAACTGCACAAGCACAGTGAGTACAACCAAATATAGCCTAATAAAAAGAAATTTGTGGATTGTTCAGAAAATAGTTAAAATATCATGAATTATTCACAAGATTCACAAAAAAAGTAGACTGCTTCCAAGTGATGGGTCTCACACTGCCTGCCCTAAATGTGGGCACTTTATATGGTTGCCTACACTAAGTCGCCTAAATATAAAGTACAATGCCTTTGAGCTAAAACACAATGACCGAGGCCTACTAATATGGACCACTTGTTAGCCTCCTATTACAATAGGTTTCATATTTCATGATTGACAGTTAAAAGTGCCAAATATGTTCATCTTTCCATGCTGCAAAGGTTCCATATTTCCTAGAAAACTCATAAAACTTAAAAAATGTAAAGAGGGTATGCCCTAAAAGAAAAATCAAAGGGTAAGAAGAAAGAATGGGCCAAAGAGAAAAATGAATGAAATGAACCCCAACAAAAGGCCAGGAAAGTGTGCTAGCTCAAATGCCACTACTGTATTCCATTTTTGAAGAGCTATTCCATTTTTGAAGAATGTCACAGTTAAGGGAAGGCCAAACAGTTTAATCTTGGCCTCCCTAGGTTTAAATTGCTTGTTTTAGAAGATAGAGAATAACAGTCTGTCCAAACTGTTTAATCTTGGCAGATAATTAGATAGGTAGAGAATCAAGGGTGCTCAACAGCTTAATTTGAGCCCCTGTAAGAAATAAGGGTAGATTTAGATAGGAGGATAGCTAAAAGAAAAGAAGAAAAGCTGGGTTTGCTAGTCTAAGTGCACCCAAACAAAAAGAAGAGAAAATGTTAGGTAAGTAGGTTGGGTAGGCAGTTTTGAGGTTACAGAATGATGAATTGTGATCAATTTTGTGTTTCAAAGTGTTCAATTTGCTTCAGATCACAAGTGCAAGGCAATTTTCCCTTGGAGCAGCTCAAGCCAGGCATGACTAACTTCCCCTTCTTCCTTTTCTCTAAATCATTCACTAATTTCCCCTAGGGATGTTAAGATCTGCTTAACATCACTAAAGTTCATCATATTCCATAACATTTGCCTAAGTAAAGATTTGCTTTACTTAGGGGTGCTCATATTTCTTCTATAAGTTCTATTTTCCCTTTAAAACCTAAGATTTCTATCCTTAGCGCTTTCTGATAAAAATCCATACTAACTTCTAACTCTAGTATATAAATCCCCATGATTTCCCTCTCCCCTTACTAAAAATATGTTAAATAGCCCCTCTATATACATATCCCCTCCTCTGGTTGAAATATAACCATAAATATTGCTTGGGAATTACTAAGTTTGCTTGAAACTTAGTAAGAACCTTCATTTTGTTCATTTAACCATCTTCCAATGCATTTGGACCCCTTCCAATGCATAAAAGCCCTTATCACTTCATAAAAAATCTCTTCCATGTGATCGGACCCCTTCCAATGCATTAAAAAACCTTTCCAAAGCACATAAACCTTCCTCCGATCTCAGTTTTCCCTTCTCCGATCATAAAAAATCCTTTAAAGGCATTAAAGCCTTTTTCCATTCATTAAAACCCTCCTCCGATTACATTCCTCCCCCTCCAACGCGATATCGCTGTCGAAGGTCACAACATTCAATTATCGGCCCCTTTGCATTATGCCGCGGTATAACCCCGCCTATGTGATTATTGCAATCGGCAGTCGCAATACATATGTGCCCGTTTATGCCTCCACTCCATTTCCACCGATGTGATATCGCTATCACACTCGAAAGCGATATTGCTATCACGAAACATTCATACCGCATTCTCCCTTTTATCCGCATATCTTCGCTTTCCATCGTTTTTCCCTAACTCATCGTTTTACCGCAATTCTTCGTTTTTATCGCAAATCTTGGTTTATTCATAAAACCCCGCATTTTCGCCATTTCTCCCTTTATAGCTATTTCGTTATCGCTATCGCAAATATATAAGTCTCCGCCCCCATGTTCCCCGTCGACGCGATATTGCGATCACGCGACAGCCGCCTGATCATCCCCTTCATCCAATGGCCCATATCTCGTTGCATACCATATATCGCATCGCTCCCATATCGCATATCGCTTTTCGTTATTATATAGCCATCGTTCCTCTCCACCCCCAATATGCGATCGCTGATCCGATATCGACGATCGCTATATTGCAAGCCATATGCATATATAAGTATCTGCCCCCATGACCCCGCCGATTGCTATTTTGCGAGTTAATCGCAGCCGTTGGATTTGCTCGCGCTAGATCCAACGGCCCAGATCTATTCAAAGCTACAGTGATCGCTCCTGCCCCATTTTTCATGAATTTCATGTATAAAGTGGTTTTTTGCCTTTTAAAAGGTAAAAGGGCTTTTTCCTCATATTCTTCAAGTTGCGCCTGCGTGCGCTTCCAGTTCAAAAGAAGCATAGCCATTCTTCATCTATTTTTCATCGCTTCAGCCTAAATCAGCTCCGGACAGCGAGCTCGGCCCCAACACAGTTATCTTTTTGCAGATCTTCTGCCAGTTTTCAATATTTCTCCTGTTTTGACAATATTTTGATCGGCCAGCGCCGAAACTCCTGCAAAAGCCCACAGAAGCACCACAACAGCTCTTTTTTGCCAAAAAGTGGTAGGCAAGGGCGATTTTTCAGCGTTAAAGTGTATAAGTAGAGAAAAGGAGCATAGATTCAGCCGAAAAGTGTATCAGATCAGCAGAAAGAGTATCAGTTAGAAAATATCAGTGGGAATCTTAAAGCCAAAGCAGATAAGCAATAAAGAGCCTCCAGCAAAGTCAAAGAGTATCAGTGATGGAGTTTAAAGCCATTAAAGGCTCACCAGATCAAGATTTATGTATTAAAGCCACCTGAGGGTAGCGGATCAAAGCCCAATGCACAATTACGGCAAAATGAATAGCACAGAGCCAAAAGGACGCATATTAACTCATGTTTTGATGGAGCTGCCTCCAGCGCAACCTAAGATAGATATTTTTACATTTCTTGCAGTAGAAGTTAGGTTAATCTAGATATTTTTCCTCAGATCTTTTCAAAGATCTTGTTTGTAGATATTTTGCTTATATATACCACCCTGAGCTATGTAATAAGGGTTGGTTGGTTGATAATCTCATTCTAGACTTGCGCTGTATACTTTGAGAACTTTTATGAACAAAGATTGCTGGAATGTTATGCTTTTGAAATGTCTGGTGTGGATTTGATGGCTGAAGAGTAGATTACAGAATTCTAGTGCTACTTCATGGATCAATAAGTCTTTCTCACTTGTCTTTCAGTTTATATGTTTAGTATATCATCTATGTATCATGATCTAGATTGCAGGAAAGAAGAATAGCTCAGATGTTACTTAGTTGTACTCTGTGCTCAATTTCTGTGGTTTCTCTATGTTTTCTTCAGAATTAGGCATGAATGTGAATCCTTTATTGCTCATATTTACACTAATTCTTCATATATGAATGCTGTTTAGGAATACTTGATTGCTCCTAGATGATATTTTCTCATTCTCCCTCTGTTAGCATAATGAAATCTACTTAGTTGCCTTTCATCCCCTGACCTCCATTTCATCCTTATTCCAACTTGAAAAATTGTTTCTTGTTTAGCTATCTTGCTCTCTAATCCCCTCTTTACCAAAGAAAACACATCCACCAGCCCTTAATCCTTGACTCCATGCCCAATGGTCTGAACTTCTCACACTTTGCATGCCAAATCTGTTTGAAACATCATCCATCCCACCAAAATCAAACAAAACCCATGTACATCATAACTAGCCTAAAATCACCCAAAACAATGCTAAATTATAAAGAGAGAATCCTCTCTGATTGCAGGTAGGCTAGGACCTGCAAACCAAAGATTGATTTGTGGTTACCTCGGTCGTATCCCTTAAGGAGCCAAGGGACAACCTGAGTGATAACATCATTGGCGACTCCGCTGGGGACATTTTCAGAAAATTCCAAAAACAAGCTAGAAGTTGGCTCCAAAGATAAAATATCGTCATACTAGGTTGAATCCAGACCCAAATCCCCCAGCTGCTTTTGAAAATCCAAATTTAATCCCAAAGTTTCTAAGGAAACAAGAGGGAAAAGAAGATATTGCTGATTCGAGTCCTGAAGCAATTCCCCAAAGTTATATTCCAACCCCTGTTAAAGTTTCACTTCACGCTGGTCCATCTTCTCCTAGTTCCTCATCCACCTCTCAAAGAACCTTTTTTGCACCTCCATTCACTGCACATACTCCTCCTATTACCACTGTTGTTACAGTTGTTCTAGTTGTTCCATTTCTTCCTGTTGTTCCATTTATCCCTGTAAATATGGCTAACAGATATGCCCCTTTACAGTTACCTGCAAATCCAGGGGCTATGCCTCAGGATTATCAAACTAAAATCACTTATTTTGATGATACTGGTTCTTGCATAGCCCTACAACATACCAAGAAAATGCAAGACTATTTTGAAAACTATGAAATAGATGATGATGGTGTAAGAATGAAAATTTTTGTCCAAAGCCTCACAGGTGATGTAAGGCCCTGGTTTAGAGCTCTTCCTGCAAATTCCATAGCTGACCCAAATGCTCTTTACCAAACATTTCTCAACAGATGGGAGAAAAAGAAAGATCCGCTGCACATATTATCTGAGTATGACACTATCAAAAGAGGCCCTCAAGAAGCTGTCTTAGACTATTGCGCAAGATTTAACAATGTTTACAATGCAATCCCACAGAACCTTAGACCTCCACCTGATCTAGCTTTATACAAATTCCCTGATGGATTTGATTCCGACATGGCATATCAATTAAGGGAAAGAGCCCCTCAAACCTTAGCAGACATGCAGAATGTAGCTGTTAGTGTGGAGGCAAACCTAATTGCCAAGAGAAATAGAGCAAGAGCTGAGAGAAGAACCACTTTTAAGGAAGAGCCTTCAGCTATTGAACAAAAACTAGATGCAATCATGAATAACATGCACAGTCTTGGAGATAGAATGGGAACTATTGAAAGAAAAACATCATGGGATGGACAACAAGGTAATACTATCAGAAACCCAAATTTTAGAAAAAATCAAAACCCAAACGTTGGAAGGGCTAGCCTCGACCATGATATCAGACCTCCTTTCCAACAAAACTATGCTGAAGCATCCACATCTAGTGAGCCAACCGAGGACACTCATATCAACTTGATGGGTTTGAAGAGTGAACAACAAGTTTTTCTAACCCAAGAAGACCAAGAATATTATGATATCAATCAATTTCAGACCAAGTCTGGTGAGTCTTTTGACTTCATAGAAGGCTATGATGTAGCAGTATATGAAGTTCACAAGCAGTACAAATTGAGGACTAGAACCATAGATGTGCCTGAAACTATCAAACTAAAGGATACCAAACAGCCTAAGAAGATTAAAGACAAAGCTGTCCTCACAGAACCTACTGAAAAAATAATCCCTAACCCAAAAGAAGTGACTGTAGAGGATGTAACAGATGCACAGGCCTCTAAGAACCAGCCTTTGGTATCCTCTTCCTCAAAAGAGAATATAAGCAACACTCCTAAAAGCCTTTCCAAATCAAAAATACTTCAAGATAACACTGATAACCAAGAGAAAACCGCTGATAATGCAGTTGAAAAAGGAAAATCTGCTAGTCACAGCACTAAAACCCAATCAAAGAAAGCATTTGATTTAGAAGCAGAAATTGGTAAATTAAAGATATCTATCCCTCTCTCTGAGCTTGCCAAACATGATGTATACAAGCAACAAATCAAAAGATTGCTGCAAATGCTAGAGAATAGGGATGATGTTAATGTCCTAGATGACCAACCTGAGCTACTTTTTGGTCCAGAAGTTGATGACAAATCAGCAAATGGAGTTGTTCTACCCTTTTATGTGAGTTTACACATCCATGATAAAGTCTTGCACAATGCAATGTTTGATTCAGGTGCATCACACAACCTAATGTCCAAAGCTGTAATGGAGAAGCTAAACCTAGATATCACTAGACCATACAAAGACTTATTCTCATTTGATTCTAGTCAAGTCAAGTGTTTAGGCTTAATCAAAGATTTATGTGTGTCTTTAGTCCAATACCCAAACAAAACAATCCTAATGGATGTGGTGGTAGCTGATATCCCACCCAAATATGGTATGCTCTTATCAAGATCTTGGGGAGCCAAACTCCAAGGATCTTTGCAGTTAGACCTCTCCTATGCCACTATTTCAGTCTTTGGGCAACCAAAGATAATGTACCGAGAAACACTAATGAAATATGTGGTAAGTAGTGAGGAGAAGCCCCAAAACTTTCCTATCTATTCAATCCATTCTGATATGGATTCTTTTATTTTGTGTAATGCTGATAGCTGCCCTCCGACTGATGATAAGCCTTTGGCTTTAGAGCAAGAAATATGCATAAATGAAGAATCGATTGCCCAAAACCAAGAAACTGCTGAAACAATTGATGCAACCAGCACACAAGACACACTACATGAAATAGAAAACTTAAGTCTGCCCACTTCGAAAATGATTACAATTGCCAATACTGACCACAAGCAAGAAATCCTATGGTATCTGTAATTTGATGGTTCAGTGAATAAACGAGGAGCAGGGGCAGGAGTGTGGATCCACAATAGGCAAACCAACCATGCTGAGGGTCATGCCTATAAACTAAATTTTAGATGCACAAACAATATGGCAGAGTATGAAGCCCTCCTATTAGGTCTCAAACTGATCAAAACTCTAGGAGCCACAAAAGTCTCAATTCTAGGAGATTCAGATCTGATTATACAACAAATGAAAGGCAATTTTGTCACTAATGATCAGAGATTAAGGGTTTATAGGAAGGCATCCACTGAAATACTCAATACCTTCTCTGAATCCCAACTTACTAAAATCTCAAGAAGCCATAACTTATGAGCTACTTTTTCTAGCACTTGCAAGCTGCCATTCGAGCCCAATCACCATTTCACTGCTGAAATAAAGCACAGGCCTACTGTCCCAAACAATCTCAAAGATTGGCAAGTATTTAAAGATGATGCGCAAATAAACAATTTCTTGACTTTGCAGCAAGAATTTTCAAGCCTAAACATTGATACTGATGCCATGGATGAACAATAGCAAATGAGCCAAGATGAGCAGACTATATCAGCTGAAACAACAAAACAAATGTTGCACCCAACTGTTTTTTATAACAAAGACATACAAGAGCTCAAGAAAATGAATCTTGATGAAATAGCTGCTGAAGCAGAGGCTGAAGCTATTGAGCTAAAAGACAACTTTCTGCCCACAAGCCTGACTCCCTTAGAGGACATATTTGATGTAAATGATATCCCTAGAAAGCCAAAGATGCAGCCCCTAAACGATGCTATTGAAGACTGCAATATTGGGACAACAGAAAGCCCCAAAATGATAAAACTGTCCAAATCTTTGCCTGCTGATCAAAAGCCAAAATATATTGACCTGTTTAAAGAGTTCCAAGATGTATTTGCCTAGAGTTATGAGGACCTCAAGTCCTATGATACTTCAGTCATCCAACATACCATTCCTTTAAAACCAAATCAAAAGTATTTCAAACAGAAACTAAGGAGAATCAATCCTGTGCTTCTCCCCTTGATTGAGAAAGAAGTAAATAGAATGTTTGAAGCTGGAATCATAACATCCATTAGATTTTCAGAATGGGTATCCAACTTAGTGCCCACAAGGAAGAAAACAGGTGAGATAAGACTATGTGTTGATCTAAGAAATCTGAACCAAGTCTCTCTTAAAGACCACTACCCATTGCCAAAGATGGATCATATTCTACAAAGGGTAGTAGGGTCTTCTAGGATTTCACTACTTGATGGCTTCTCAGGTTTTAATGAAATATTAGTTCACCCAGATGATCATGATAAAACAGCTTTTACAACACCGTGGAGAACCTTTAAATATGTAAAAATGCCTTTTGGACTTAAAAACATAGGTGCTACTTTTCAAAGGGAAATGAACATTGCCTTTGCCAAAGAAATCCATGATTTCTTAGTGGTCTACCTTGATGACCTTACCCCATTTTCAAAATCTGATCAAGAACATCTAAAACATCTAAGGCAAGTGTTCCTAACTTGTAGGAAATTTGGCATATCTTTAAATCCTAAGAAGTCCCTATTTGGCCTAGAAGAAGGCAAATTGCTAGGTCACATTATCTCAAAAGATGGCATTAGAATAGACCCAGAAAGGATTCAAGCTATCCTTCAAGTCCCTTTTCCAAGAAACATCAAAGAACTGCAAGCTTTTTTAGGAAAGATCAATTTCCTAAGAAGATTTATTCCTAACTCGGTCGAGCTGATAAGACTGTTAAACAACATGCTCAAGAAGGATTCTAAAGTAAAATGGACATTAGAAGCCAAACAAGCCTTTGAGGGCATAAAAATTGCCTTAACACAAACACCAGTCCTTACAAGCCCAAGATTTGATAAAGATTTCATCATTTTTTCCTTTGCATCCGATCATACCATTGCTGCTGTCTTATTACAAAAGGATGACCAGGGAAATGAAAAGCCCATCACTTTCTTTAGCAGAGCCCTTAGGGATGCCCCCTTAAAGTATCAAATCATGGAAAAGCAAGCATATGCCCTTGTCAAGGCCATCAAAGATTTCAGAGTTTACATTTTATACTCCCATGTGATAGCTTATGTTCCAAATGTTGTTGTAAAAGATATTCTAACTCGAGAAGGAATTGAGGGCAAAAGGGGCAAATGGATTGCCAATATCCTAGAATATGACATTGAGATAAAGCCCACTAAACTGATAAAAGGACAAGGCCTAGCCAAACTGATGGCCGAAACCAATTTTCAAGCCCTTGACATAAATGAATTGGACAACAAACAGGAGCTGGCGACTCCACAAATCAATCAAGCCTTTTTAGAATCACCTTGGTATGATGATATTTGTTTTATATTGTTAAACCTGCATGCTCCTCCAGGGTTGTCCAAAACCAAAAAGAGATTCTTAAAAATGAAAGCATCAAAGTTTTGTGTTATAGACAATGTTTTATTTTGGAAAAATCATGAAGGAATATTGCTTAATTGTCTAACTTTGAGTGAAACTGACAGTGTTATGAAAAATTTCATGCAGGGGACTATGGAGGGCATTTATATTGGAAGTCTACTGCTGATAAGATACTAAGGGCTGGCTACTATTGGCCTACCCTGTTTGCTGATGTCAAAAAATTTGTTGTTTCATGCCATAAGTGCCAGATCTTTGAAGGCAAAAAAAAGCTGTTGCGCTTACCCCTTAAGCCCATTTCAACCGAGAAATTTTTTTAACAATGGGGTTTATACTTCATTGGTGAAATCCACCCATCATCCTCTGGCCAACATAGATGGATTCTAACTGCCACTGATTACTTTACTAAATGGATAGAGGCCATCCCTTGTAGGCAAGCTAATGATTCAACCATTATGCAATTCCTTGAAACCAACATTCTGTCCAGATTTGGCTGCCCTGAAAAAATCATCACAGACAACGTTGTTGCCTTTAAATCCAAGAGAATGATTAGTTTTTGCCATAAATACCACATTACCTTAGGCCATTCCACAACCTATTACCCTCATGGTAATGGCCTTGCTGAGTCATCCAATAAGAGCCTCATCAATATCATCAAGAAAGTCTTAGAGGAGAACAAAAAGAATTGGCACAAGAAGCTTGTGAATGCACTATGGGCTGACAGATTGACAACTAAGAGATCCATTGAGACAAGCCCATATGAGTTAGTTTATGGAATGGAGGCAATATTCCCTTCATCTTTGGGAATCCTTGTGATCAAATTACTACAAGAGATTCAGGCTGAGCCTAATGATATCCAAAGAAGGATAAATCAAACCATTCATTTATAGCAAACAAGGGAGCAAGTGTATCACAGAGCACAGATTTTGCAAGAAAAGCCGAAAAGGATGTTTGACAAGAGAACAAAGGCTGAAGATTTCTACATAGGAAATAAAGTGCTTAGATGGGACTCAAGGAGGGAAGATAAAGGAAAGCATGGCAAGTTTGATTTCCTTTAGAAAGGGCCATATGTCATTCAAGCTGTGCAAGGCAATAACACATATTTTCTGAAGAGTTTGGGTGGCACCGAAGCTGAAGATGGCCCTATCAATAGCCGAATGCTCAAGCACTATCATGATCCCTTTTAAATATAACGCAGCTGTATATTATATTGTACATTAACAGTTGTAGTTTTCAACACTTTTATTTTATTTTTACAGTAGTTAGAAAGGAAACAACGGAGCAGTTTTGAAGAAAGAAACAAGGAAATGCACCATTCTATTCTTTTTGAAATTATCTCAAAGGAAGGCAAAAGGCAGCGCTGTAGTATCACAACAATTCAACTAAAAAGTGCTGCAAGCAGGTTGCAAAATAATCAGATCATATAGTAGCCAGCAAAGGAGATTTTCAGATTACAGCAACAGTTGAAAGCCAAGGCAATCTGACTTGCTGTTCTTGGCTTTTCATCTGGAAAAGCCATCCCCAAGTGGAGCCACTGTTAGCTTCCTATTACAATAGGTTTCATATTTCATGATTGAAAATTAAAAGTGCCAAATATGTTCATCTTTCCATGCTGCAAAGGTTCCATATTTCCTAGAAAACTCATAAAACTTAAAAAATGTGAAGAGGGTATGCCCTAAAAGAAAAATCAAAGGGTAAGAAGAAAGATTGGGCCAAAGAGAAAAATGAATGAAATGAACCCCAACAAAAGGCCAAGAAAGTGTGCTAGCTCAAATGCCACTATTGTATTCCATTTTTGAAGAACTATTCCATTTTTGAAGAATGTCACAGTTAAGAGAAGGCCAAACAGTTTAATCTTGGCCTCCCTAGGTTTAAATTGCTTGTTTTGGAAGATAGAGAATAAATATTTGTCCAAACTGTTTAATCTTGGCAGATTATTAGATAGGTAGAGAATTAAGGGTGCTCAACAGCTTAATCTGAGCCCTTGTAAGAAATAAGGGTAGATTTAGATAGGAGGATAGCCAAAAGAAAAGAAGAAAAGCTGGGTTTGCTAGTCTAAGTGCACCCAAACAAAAATAAGAGAAAATGTTAGGTAAGTAGGCTGGGTAGGCAGTTTTGAGGTTGCAGAATGATGAATTGTGATCAATTTTGTGTTTCAAAGTGTTCAATTTGCTTCAGATCACAAGTGCAAGGCAATTTTCCCTTAGAGCAGCTCAAGTGAGGCATGACTAACTTCCCCTTCTTCCTTTTCCCCAAATCATTCACTAATTTCCCCTAGGGATGTTAAGATCTGCTTAACATCACTAAAGTTCATCATATTCCATAAAATTTGCCTAAGTAAAGATCTGCTTTACTTAGGGGTGCTCATATTTCTTCTATAAGTTCTATTTCCCCTTTAAAGCCTAAGATTTCTATCCTTAGCGCTTTCTGATCAAAATCCATACTAATTTCTAACTCTAGTATATAAATCCCCATGATTTCCCCCTCCCCTTACTAAAAATATGTTAAATATCCCCTCTATATACATATCCCCTCCTCTGGTTGAAATATAACCATAAATATTGCTTGGGAATTACTAAGTTTGCTTGAAACTTAGTAAGAACCCTCATTTTTCTCATTTAACCATCTTCCAATGCATTTGGACCCCTTCCAATGCATAAAAGCCCTTATCACTTCATAAAAAACCTCTTCCATGCGATCGGACCCCTTCCGATGCATTAAAAAACCTTTCCAAAGCACATAAACCTTCCTCCGATCTCAGTTTTCCCTTCTCCGATTATAAAAAATCCTTCAAAGGCATTAAAACCGTTTTCCATTCATTAAAACCCTCCTCCGATTACATTCCTCCCCCTCCGACGTGATATCGTTGTCGAAGGTCGCAGCATTCGGTTATTGGCCCCTTTGCATTATGCCCCAGTATAACCCCGCCGATGCGATTATCGCAATCGACAGTCGCAATACATATGTACCCGTTTATGCCTCCACTGCATTTCCGCCGATCGATATCGCTATCGCACCCGAAAGCAATATCGCTATCGCGAAACATTCCTACCGCATTTTCCCTTTTAACCATATATCTCGCTTTCCATCATTTTTCCCTAACTCATCGTTTTACCACAATTCTTCGTTTTTATCGCAAATCTTGGTTTATTCATAAACCCCCGCATTTTCGCCATTTCTCCCTTTATCGCTATTTCGCTATCGCTATTGCAAATATATAAGTCTCTGCCCCCATGTTCCCCGCCAACGTGATATTGCAATCGCGCGATAGCTGTCCGATCATCCCCTTCATCCAACGACCCATATCTCGTCGCATACCATATATCGCATCGCTCCCATATCGCATATCGCTTTTCGCTATTATATAGCCATCGCTCCTCTCCACCCCCGATATGCGATCGCCGATGCGATATCGGCGATCGCTATATCGCAAGCCATATGCATATATAATTCTCCGCCCCCATGACCCCGCCGATTGTGATTTTTCGAGTTAATCGCAGTCGTTGGATCTGCCCGTGCTAGATCCAATGGCCCAGATATATTCATAGCTACAGTGATCGCTCCCGCCCCATTTTTCATGAATTTCACGTATAAAGCGGTTTTTTGCCTTTTAAAAGGTAAAAGGGCTTTTTCCTCATATTCTTCAGGTTGCGCCTGCGCGTGCTTCCAGTTCAAAGGAAGCATAGCCATTCTTCATCTATTTTTCATCGCTTCAGCCCAAATCAGCTCCGGACAACGAGCTCGGCCCCAGCACAGTTATCTTTTTGCAAATCTTCCACCAGTTTTCAGTATTTCTCTTGTTTTGACAGTATTTTGATCGGACAGTGCAGAAACGCCTCCAAAAGCCCGCAGAAGCACCACAGTAGCTCGCTTTTGCCAAAACGTGGTAGGAAAGGGCTATTTTTCAACGTTAATGTGTATAAGTAGAGAAAAGGAGCATAGATTTAGCCGAAAAGTGTATCAAATCAGCGGAAAGAGTATCAGTTAGAAAATATCAGTGGAAATCTTAAAGCCAAAGCAGATAAGCAATAAATAGCCTCCAGGAAAGTCAAAGAGTATCAGTGATGGAGTTTAAAGCCATTAAAGGCTCACCAGATCAAGATTTATGTATTAAAGCCACCCGAGGGCAGCGGATCAAAGCCCAATGCACAGTTATGGCAAAATGAACAACACAGAGCCAAAAGGACACATATTAACTCATGCTTTGATGGAGCTACCTCCAGTGCAGCTTAAGATAGATATTTTTACATTTCTTGCAGTAGAGAAGTTAGGTTAATCTAGATATTTTTCCTCAGATCTTCTCAAAGATCTTGTTTGTAGATATTTTGCTTATATATACCACCCTGAGCTATGTAATAAGGGTTGGTTGGTTGATAATCTCATTCTAGACTTGCGCTGTATACTTTGAGAACTTTTATGAACAAAGATTGCTGGAATGTTATGCTTTTGAAATGTATGGTGTGGATTTGATGGCTGAAGAGTAGATTATAGAATTCTAGTGCTACTTCATGGATCAATAAGTCTTTCTCACTTGTCTTTCAGTTTATATGTTTAGTATATCATCTATGTATCATGATCTAGATTGCAGGAAAGAAGAATAGCTCAGATGTTACTTAGCTATACTCTGTGCTCAATTTCTGTGGTTTCTCTATGTTTTTTTCAGAATTAGGCATGAATGTGAATCCTTTATTGCTCATATTTACACTAATTCTTCATATATGAATGCTGTTTAGGAATATTTGATTGCTCCTAGATGATATTCTCTCATTCTCCCTCTGTTAGCATAATGAAAGCTACTTAGTTGCCTTTCATCCCCTGACCTCCATTTCATCCTTATTCCAGCTTGAAATTGTTCCTTGTTTAGCTATCTTGCTCTCTAATCCCCTCTTTACCAAAGAAAACACATCCAACAACCCTTAATCCTTGACTCCATGCCCAATGGTGTGAACTTCTCACACTTTGCATGCCAACTCTGTTTGAAACATCATCCATCCCACCAAACTCAAACAAAGCCCATGTACATCATAACTAGCCTAAAATCACCCAAAACAAAGCTAAATTATAAAGAGAGAGCCCTCTCTGATTGCAGGTAGGTTAGGACTTGCAATCCAAAGATTGGTTTGTGGTTACCTCGGCCGTATCCCTTAAGGAGCCAAGGGACAACCTGAGTGATAACACCACTTATAAAATATTATTACAAAGCCATAAGGAGTCCAGTCTAGGTGAAGGAAATGCTCAACTTTCATGTCTAATACTGTCTTGAGTTGAGTTTAGCCAAATATAATATTAAAAAAATTATAACATAATTTAAAATTCCTCATCAATAACTTAAAAGCAACGATGTAGCCCTCAAATATATTTTTGAGTTGGCTGCCCAATGTCACTTCAATAGCAGCTCTATCTTTTATGCTTAAAATGCCAAATTTCGGTGGTGATTAAAAAGATTGAAAAGAAAGAAAACTACAAACTAAATACAAGCAATTACAATCATATTTCTAGACCATGGCTTTTCCATTGGGCACATTTATCGTACATTGCAAAATCATAAGGTTAATTTGGATGAAAGAAACTGAAGAGTTAGGAGATAAACAAATATCGTCAAGGACCAAAAAGGGTTGACTATGTACTGAATTTCCTACATTTAATAGATGTTTCAGTGTTATGAAAAAACTATGTTACTTTTTTGGTTGGTTGTCATTTAACCTATCTCCCCATACTGATATGTAAAACATCTTACTGTTAATACATGTTTTTAAGGTACTGTAAAAGGTGTCCTCGACCATACCCTGATCATTTCTAGGATTTCCTGTTTGCAGACTATAAGGATCTTTGAGTCGCTTGAGCAATTTCCAAATTTGCACAATATGTACCTTGTCGCTGAATGTTATTAACAGACATTTTGTCATTGTGGTCTAGCTTGGGTGGTTAATATGAGACGTTGTTCTCCTCCCCATCTAGGTTGGATTTCTGCTTGTGACATGCTTACCCCTTTTGGGGGTTCTCTGTCTTTGGAAGGAGTCATATTAGGTGGATGTGTCTAGGTACTAAGAGGATGCATAGCTTATGCAGAGCAAGATAACAAATGTAAATCAAGGGAGGGAAAGTCATACTATGTTTATGGGCTGAGTTCCTTTATGAACAATGAACCAAATTGGGAAACTCATGATTGCATTAAGCAAGGCTTGAGTGGAGTAGTGAGAGAAAGTATCCCATGTTGTAGACCAATCTGGCTTCTAGAGGTGGGGGTATTATGGGAAAAATCAAATGAGTCCAAATTAATATCACATGGATCTTTTGATGAAGTAGTAGTTGTACCTAAGCTATCCTTAACTGACAACACCTACAAGTCATTACCAGAGAGTGCTCAGTATTTGGTTTAACCCATGTTGAACACAAGCACAAAGCATAGCTTTCCATTAGTCGGCATGTTCAGGCAGATTCTAAGCACGTTATAGGAGTTTTAGAAACATCGTTACAATTTCTAGAAGGTTTAGACACGTATCTTACATACATAGCCAAAACATGTTAAAAAAAATTGTTCTACCAAATGTGCAAAATATAAACCTTATGCCTGAATGTTATTGAAACACATCTCTTAATGGGTTTTACGTTGTGTAAGAAACATGTGGATTTTTCCTACAAGGATCGCATATCATGTGCGAACAGAATATTGCTGAAAGGATCAGTATTAGGCATGGCTGGCAAATGTTCCTATTTCATACATGTTTTAAAGGTACTGTAAGACTATAAGGATCTTTGAGTCGCTTGAGGTACTTCCAAATTTGCACAATATGTACCTTGTCACCGAATCTTATTAACAAACATTTTGTTAATGTGGTCTACCTTGGGTGGTTAATATGAGAGGTTGTTCTCCTCCCCCTCTAGGTTGTGCCCTTATTATTGTTTCACCATCAAAAGTTAGCCTTGTTAGATTAGATTCCGCATTCACATCACATCTTCTTTTACTAGAATTTTGTGTTGTGGTGAAATTGATGAATTGCAGGTACTACTATCATGGGAAAAAGAATCCCCCTGTTAATATTATGGAGACAGCCTTGACAACGAATGCCATTCCTCTGTTGTTGAATGGTTCCACTGAGATTCAACCACTACTTCAGATAATCGATGTTGGTTCTGTTACCTCATTAAAAACAACATCCTCACACTTCCACATTACTCTATCTGATGGAACACATCAACACAAGACTTTGCTACCATCCGCATATAGCCCACAAGTTGTATCTGGAGACATCCAAATTGGCTCGATAATTCTGCTTAAAAAAGCAGCTTGCACGGTGCTTCAAAACTCCTCGTAAGGCCCAACATTTGAAATTACCCTCTTCTATTTTTTTCCTTCTAAACGCTTCTTGCATTACAAAAAAAAAAATGGAATCTTCATTAATTCATTTCTCATTTGTTTACATAAGGTCCATCCGAGTGGTTGAGCTTGAAGTTGTGATGCGCTCAGCAGCATTGACGAAGGACTCATCGACGCTACTACATACAGAGGCAAGTACATCCCAAGTGAGCTCTTCATTAGCAGAAGATACCTTGCCCTTTGTAGTTACTCCACCAATTACGGCAACAACTACAACAATTCCATACACAACACTTAATCCTTACTGAAAATATTGGTCAATCCAAGGTAGAGCATCTGCAAAAACATCATTGAAGACTTACAACAATGTGTGAGGCTCAGGAAAAGTTTTTGGATTTGACCTTATTAATTGTGATAAGGAAGAGATCCACCTTTCTGCATTTGCTGAATTGGCCGAATCTCTTTACAATCTAATTCAAGTTGGGTAGCTATACATTGTTTCAAATGGCATAGTGAAAGAAGCAAATCCAAACTACAACCACCTCAAGAAAAAATGGGAAATTTACTTGTTTGCTGCTTCCACTATCAATCCATGTCCCATAGATGATCCAACGTTTCCTTACCAGAGCTTTCACTTCAAGACTATTGCTGAAATAAAAAGTGCAAGTCCAAATACGAATGTGGATGTCATTGGTGTTGTTACCTCCACTTCACCTGCATTAACAATTCGATGAAAAGAGGAAGTGAAACATTAAGGAAAACACTCATATTAAAATACAAGTTGGGTTTTAGCACTAATGTAACATTATGGGGAGACCATTGTGACTCTATAGGACAAAACCTTGCTAAATTCTACTCTTTCAACAACCCACCAATCCTTGCAATCAAAGGAGGTCATGTATATGAATTTAATGGCACCACAATAGGGACGATATCAACAAGCACTCTCATCATAAATCCACAAGTTGAAGAAACTCACCAACTACATGCATGGTTCCGTAAAACAAGTTATAGCTCTTCTTCTCCATCTTTTTAGTAGAAACTATGGTGTTGCTTCGAAACGTGCCTTACCACGAAAGACGTTCCATGAAATTGTTGGCATGCAAACCTCCGATAAAGCAATATGGGTTTCAGTTCGTGCAAGAGTAACTGCTCTTCACATGGATGACTTCTACTTTCTAGCATGTCCATTAGATTTCAATGGAAAACAATGCATGAAGAAGGTTGTGGAGCATTCTAACAATATTTGGAATTGTACAAAATGTAACGGTGACTTCCCAAAATGTGACTATCGTTACAAACTTAAAATTGAGCTACATGACCACACCGGGCACCTATAGAATGTCACAGCTTTCCATGACACAGGGAATGAGCTCATGGGCATCACGACAAAAGACTTGTTCCTTCTTTCTATCGAACCAACTGATTTGCAAGAAATTTGTGGCCAAATTTCAGGACGCCACTTCCTACTAACACTTTCCATTAAAGCAGATTACTTCAACGATGTTCAGCGCTTACAACCAATACTGATAAATTCAAAAGAAATTCAATATGCCTTTGCATGCAAAGAAACCCTTACTGACATTCAAGCAATGTCCACTTCAAAACGACCTATTGTTCGCCGCATTTGAAATGTTTTTTAGGGTCTCTTCTAACACTAATGTTTGTACATAAACAAACATTTCCGCACAACTCATTATTTCATATTGTTGTAAATTACACCCATGTTATTGTGATGCACACTGTCGCTGCAAATACTCTCTTCGAGTTATTCCAAAATATGTATGTTTACCCTTTTCATTTTACATAATATAGATATCAACATTTGTAAAGACTTACTACATAAGTTTTCCGTTCGTTGTTTACATGCTATACATTGATCTCTTGCTTGCTAATCTATTCATGCTATCGTTCAAACTTGTCAAAAAAAATGAAGAAGAAGGGAGCAAAATATTGGTTATCTTGCTTCTCTCCTCTCAATAATAGATGCCAAAATAACATATGATTTTATAGTACTCCTAATTGCATGTTTTTCCTTCTACCTAATCTACCTACCTTCACCGATGTTGAAATAAAAAAAATTAATTCTATGTTCAAATAAAAAAAGTTAATTCTAAAACTTGTAATACATTCTCCAAACATGCACTACTCGTTTATGAAAACTAACAATAATTATTTGTACTTGTTTAGATATGCCAAAAAAAAATCAAAATGCAGACAAAAACGAGCGGCGACGTCTTCTTTATGCACAGCAAAAGGATAGAATAAATGCACGACGACGACTACTTTATGAAAACCGCAACAACCCTACTACTTCCTCTACATCCCTTCCCACCTCAAATGCTCTCCCAACTATACAAACCAACCCATGACAGAGTTGCTCTTGCAATTGTAAGAGTGGTTGGCCTTCGAGAGGATGCATTGTTTGGATAGGGATATGAAGGGCATAGTGAATTCTGAGGGCATTTATGTTGAAAGTTGCAATGCCGGTTGGTGCAAGTAACAACAAAGGGTTTTTGTTTGCTGATGAGTTTTCCACAAATGCCTGGTGTAGACATTTAATCAAATGGGATTTTCCTGTCCTAGCTGTTCCTTGTATGATGATTCTACGTGGGGGTTTTGGTGAAGGGGTTTTAAAGTGTGAAAAAATAGTGGTGAAAGCTATGTTTTGGTTAGGAGATAATGTGTGATCTTAGGGAAGGTTGGAAAAAGAATGATGTTGGTTTTGAATGGTTGAGCGGTTGAATTCAATGAAATTTATGGCAGTTTCTTGCAAGTGGAGAGGGATAGTATTATGTGACCAATTGTGGTTGGCATCGAAGTCACGGTAGCCAATCATGTCGAGGTCATCAATTGCAAGTGCAGCTGAGAGAGGATTTCCCATTCATTCATTTGCATGGAATCAGGAGGGGTGTCGGGGGTAGTTTGATCTTCAGTATGTGGGGTTTGTGGGTTTTCAATTTCTCGATGGACATGCCATGGTGTATATGTACCCTTTTTTGTTCCCAATGTGCAATAATTTCTGCATCAGTTGAACCAATATCATTGGGGAGTGTTCAGAAGGGGAAATACAATAGTAATTCACTCCAGCAAAAGGTGGCATAAGAAGGATCATTAGAGGAAGGAATGACATTGTAACGGGGCAAGACATGTACAATCATTGGAGGGAATATGTGTTTCCATTGGTTTTTTTTCCGCTGGGCAGAATATGACCACGAGCGTGCAGCTTCAAGGAGGGGTAGTGATTCCAATGAGACAGGCCTGTTCATGTATGCAAGGATAAAGTTTGGTGTCGAACCGGGATTCTCAGTATCTTGTGAAACACGTTTGAAAACAATCTTGTTGACATTCAAAGAACGAAATGTACAGCTGCAGAGAGAGAGAGGTAGCTTTTGTAACATATGGCATATTTCTTGTGCTCCAATGTCTCTATCTGCAATGGTTTCTGTAAGGAGTTTTCGGATGACAGCAATAGTAGGTGCTTCTGGAATGGCACTTTGTGATAGCCGTGATAGCATTTGACGGTAGCTCTCAGATCTTGTTTCTGCTTTTGCTGCATACTTTGAAATATATTTCAACACAACATGGCGAGAAAGGACTGGTTGGAAATCAACATTTTCTCTCCAAATAGAGAGTAGATCGGCATTGTGAATATTCAATCTTTCATCATTGCGAGCAGGGACGTAGGTTTTATGACCTTTATCATCAATGAAAAGTGAAGAAGTGGACTTCAACTCCCACGGTACTCCATATCGGCAGCTAAGTACATTGTCTTTCTTGTGAAGACAAGAAGATTCATGACACTTTGTATGACGTTGAACGCAGTTGACGAGCTTTGTATAGTCTTCAGACTGATTGGACGTGAATATTGATGCTGTGTCAAGAAGACATGGGTTATGAATTGTTGATTGGTGAAGCGGAATATTTCGGTGTTCTACCTGACGTGGATTCCAGGCAGTTACGTAGTGGTCGAAATATTTCTGTGCATTAGCAACTTCTAATGCATTGTCCCAGTCAATTGTGTCCATGTTTGGTGCATTTTGCAGCCAGAGGAAGCCATGAATGTGTGCGGATCCTCTATGTTGCCATTCGTATCTGAATATAATATGAAGGTTAAATTTGGTTAATACATATATATGCAATGTATAAAATTAATGTAGAGGGAAATGGATATTAAAAAATACCTACACCAGTAGTCTACTGCATGGAGGCCTTTTTGCAGGATTTCTTCGAGGAAAATTGTAAATCTGCAATGCATATATTGGGCTGTTAGATGTGGGTTTTTAATTATGTTTTGAATTTTCCATTGGAAGTGGTTGACTGAATTGGAAGGAACAGTGGTAGGCATGATCGTGTGCAAGTCATGCCATTTAGTATCAGCTGCACTGAGAGTGAAAAAGAATGTCGGACTTCCTATTTGCATGATCATGTCAGTCAGCTCAGATCGTCGTTTGTTCTAGAAAGACCGTGTTCCTTGTAGGGCTGAACCGAACCGCATTATTTTCTCTGGAAATCTTGAATCTGGAGAGTCACGAAGACACTGTCGTAGGTCTGAAACCGTTGTTGGCAAGTTGTTCTCAATGTACTTCTTCACAAAAACACTAGCAGTTGCTTGGCTACGGTGGCACATTAGAATGTTATAAAGATAGTAGCGGAATCTTGGGTGTTGGCCAAATCGGTTATCATGGTAGTGTAGCAAGTGTAAAGCATATTCATGCATCTCAACTTTTGTAAGTCTTGGTTGCATGATCATGGCAATGCCTGTAGGGAAGAGTGTGGGGAATGCCATGGCAAAGAGGCCGATGGTGTTGTATTCATTTATAGTTGTTAAAGATATTGGAGGCCAATCGATAGAGCTTGTTGAATTTGAATGGGTCAAGTGCAAATAGTTACAAATGTGCTCAAGCTCAGTACATGAATTTGGGAGTATTGGAATGAAAGAAGAGGGTTGGATTTCTAATGGAGGTAGCATGACATCAATATCATAAGTAGAATCAGTAGTGGTTTGATGGGGTTCAAAAGAGGAGGTGGTTACATTATGGAGAAGAGAAGAAATATCTATAGGGTGATCTGGTAGCGCAAAAATTGCAGATGAATTGAATTGAACATCACAGTAGTAAGGGTCATTTTTTATTTTGTATTCAAGGGTTGCAAGGACACGTGATTTGCAAATGAAGAATTCATAAGCCTTTTCAGATGGATTTTTCCTTTTCACAATGAGGATGTCTAAGTCATAAATCATTCGGGGTAAGTATTTGGCAATAGTGGTGATGTCTTGAGGGAAGCTAATTGTATGGCCACTATATTTGTATTGACCACCATGGGCATGAGTGACTCGTAGAATGGGGTTGACACGTGCAATGAGAATTTCTTCAACTTGGTTTATATGTTGAAGGACATAGGGTTTTTCACCAGGGTTCAATGTTGTTCAGTTCAGAAAAACGATTGGTAGATTTAGATGATGCACAACGAAAACAAGAAAGTCTACCGTGGAAAAGCTTTGTTTTCATTCCTGAGTATGATTCTTTGCATATTGTGCAAACATGCATGGTAGGAGTTCCTTTCAGGTATCTGAGAATTCTTTTTACAACCAACAAATGGGATTTTTTAGGAGCTGATTGAAATCTTCCCACCATTCCTATTGCTTGCATAATGTTGGGTCTCGTAGCAGTTAAGTACAGAAGGGCTCTAATTATTGACCTGTAATGAGTTGAATCTACCCGAGGGGAGTCATCATTTTTTTCTCAATTTGCAACTTGTGGTCATAGGTGTGCTTATGGGTGCACAGTGCTCCATTCCATATCTTTTAAGCATGTATTTAAGATATTTGGCTTGATATATAAACATGCCTGTCGCGGTTTGAGATACTTGTAGTCCAAGGAAGTGAGACAACTCTCCTATCATTGACATCTCGAACTCTTTTGACATATTTTGAGAAAGCTCATGGGTCATCTCATCATTATTACTAGCAAAAATCAGATCATCAACATAAACAAGTGTGACTAGTAACTTGTCCTCATCCATCTTTATGTAGAGATTACTTCTTGCCACCCCCTTCTTGAAGCCTTGTTGTTGTAGATAGCGATCCAATCTTGCGTACCAGCTCTAGGAGCTTGTTTCAACCCATATAATGCCTTTTTCAACTTACAAACAAAGTCTTTTCCTTCTGTTAGATTAAGCCCTTTTGGTTGCTCCATGTAGACTTCTTCCTTGAGTTCCCCATTCAGAAATGTTGATTTTACGTCCATTTGATAGATTTTGAATCCTTTTGAGCAAGAAAATGCCATGAACATATTGATAGCTTCTGCACAAGCTACTGGTGCAAATGTTTCTTCAAAGTCAATTCCTTCAATTTGTGAATAGCCTTTACAAACAAGCCTTGCCTTGTTTCTGATGATTTGTCCATCTTCATTCATTTTGTTTTTAAACACCCACTTGGTTCCTATTATGTTTTTGTCCTTTGGACGAGGTACCAGCTCCCATGTCTCATTCTTCTCAATTTGAGACATTTCTTATTCCATGGCTTTTACCCAATGAGGATCCTTACTTGCTTGAGTAAATGTTTCTGGTTCTATCATGGATAGAAGAGCAACATCATTCTTCTTTGGTGTACTAGTCATCCTTCTTCGGGTTTGCATCCCTTCATCCATATTGCCAATAATCTTCTCTTATGGGTGATATTTTTGGAGAAATTTCATCTTTGAAGGGGTTTGAGATGGTTCTTTTTCCTTGGTTTTGCCTTGGTCTTTTTCTTATTTTCAGGTTCTTCTTCTTCAATGAGAGGGTCAACTTCATGTTCTTCAATTTCTTTTTCTGGAAGGTCTTCATCAATTTTTACATCAATGCTTTCCACTATTTTTCATAGTCGGTTATTGTAGCATTTGTAGGCTTTGCTTCTTATAGAATATCCAAGAAATATCCCTTCGTCAACCCATGAATCAAATTTTCCTGGTGAGTCATCATTGATTTTTATGAAGCACTTACTTCCAAAAATCTTGAAGTATTTTACTTACACAAGTCTTCCTTTCTATAATTCATAAGGAGTCTTTTCATTATTTGGTCTCAATTGAGTTCGATTCAATGTATAGACAACTGTCATGACTGCTTCTTTCTTGAATTTTGTCTGCAAGTTAGTTGCTATTGATATTGTTCTTTCCATTTCTTGAACTATTCGATTTCTTCTTTCAACTACCCCATTTTGCTTTGGTGTTCTGGTAGCAGAGAGTTCTCTTTTAATTCCATGTATTTTACAGAATTCAACAAATTATTTTGATGTGAATTTTCCCCCTCTATCTGTTATGAGACACTTAATCTTAGAGTCCTTTTCATTTTCCACAAGAGCTTTAAGATTCTTAAAACACTCAAATGATTTGGAATTATATTTTATAAAATATACCCACATCATTCTAGTATAATCATCAACAAATAAAGCAAAGTACCTTTCTCCTTGGAGTGCCAGAGTTCTAGTTGGTCCACATAAATCAGAATGAATGGTCTCCAAAGGCTTTGATGTAGAGAACTCCTTGGTCTTGTGACTTGTTCTAGTTTGCTTTCCATGTTGACATGGGCCACATAATCCTTGATTTGGTTTGAATAACTTTGGAATGTCTCATATTGCTTTAATCTTGTTGATATTGATCAAGTTATCGAAGCTTGTATGTCCAAGTCGCTTGTGCCACAACCAACTTTCATCGGTTTGACTTAAGCAGCATTTATCTTCTCGAATCTTGTGTAGAATATAGATGTTTTCTGGTGTTCTAACCCCTTTCACCACACGTTCCCCTAAGGAAGAGTTCCTTATTTCACAGTCTTTGGTGCTAAAGACAACATTATGTCCTTGATCACAGATTTGGCTAACACTCAGGAGGTTGTGTTTGAGCCCGTTTACTAGCAAAGCATTTTGAGCTTTTCCTTTTCCATTAATAAGAGTAACAATTTCTTTTCCAGCAATTTTGGCAAATCCACTTCCAAAGGATACATTTCCTTCCTTTTTGTTCAATGAGACAAACTTCCCTTTGTCCCCTGTCATGTGTTTGGAGCACCCACTATCCACAAACCAATGATTTTCATTATTTTGAGCACATAGAGCTAGGCCACATTTATCTGTGTTGGGATTCTCACTTCTTGTTTTTCCTCTTTTGAGTGGGAAATTTTGTTCATTGTGTCCATTATTATTACATAATGAGCAAATCAGATCAAATTTGGCCAAGGGATCAAAAGAATTGTAGGTCTTGATTTGTCCTTGCCCTTTGGGGCCATATGGTTTGTTTATTTGATCCTTCAGTTTTGGTGTGTCATTCTTACGAGCCATGCAATGTCTAGCTTGATGACCAAAATTTTTACAATGGAAACAATGCCCAAAAAAGATAGTTTTGTACCTGTTGTAATATCCATGATTCAAATCAACATTCTTCCTTGGAGTTACTCTCTCTTCATTCTTTGGATCTGGGCTGAGCCTTTGATGAAATAATATTTATTCTTTTGAGTTGCTGGAAAGTACGTCAGCATAGCTTTTCACATTATTCTTAGTACTTGATGATTCTCCTTTAAAACCTATTCCAGATTTGTCATGTTGAGTTTTTTGATTATTTAGGATAGTGTCAAGTATTTGAGAGCTTTTCCAACCCTTTTTAACTTGCTCCAATTCCTTCCTCAAAGATACTATTTCGGCTTCACATTCTTCGCAAGCTTCTTCTTTTTCTTTTATCTTATTTTTCAAGATATCTTCCATTCTTTTTGTTTCCTCGTTTTCTACCTTGAGAGAAATTATTTTATTCCGTAATTTCTCATTTTATTCAATGGAACTTATTAACAATTCATCGACATTTCCGTCAAGCCCCGAGTCATCATCATTTGTGAATGCCATGAATAATACTTCTTCGCTTCTAGCATGGTCATTTTCTTCATCTGATTCTTCATTACCTCCTTTGCGTTGAGGGAACTGGTTAGTTGATTTATTTTTGATGACTACAAATTCATCTTCACCAGACTCATCTTTCTTAGAGGGAAAATTCTTCTTATTGAACCCTTTCTTTTTGTATACCATCCTTTTAGATTTTTCTTCATCATCACTATCATGCTTATGAGGATATTTTGCAGCATAATGACCTATTTTTCCACACTTGAAACAAATAAGAGGGTATTTACCTTTTAGCTTAGATCCTTTCTTCAGCCTTCGTACAAATTGCACCAATTCGGATTCAACATCGGAGTCATCACTACTGACATTCCTTTCTTTCCCCTTTTTTGAGCTTGAGGCCTTGAATGCTGCATCTTTGGAAATTGGGCAACCTTTTCTCATCTCATAGGCAATGAGGATTCCATGAATTTCATCCATCTTGAGAGTATATAGATCCTTGATTTCTTCTATGGCACTTACTTTGGAGTCAAATATGTCTGAGAGAGATCTTAAGAGAGTTGACCACTTTAGCTACACAGAGAAAGTATGATGCAATTTCTTCTTCATTATCCATTTTTAGGCTTTCAAATTTCCTTCTATGAGTTTGAAGCTTTGCCTTCTTGACTTTGGAGTCCCTGTTGTATAAGCTAATTAGCTTATCCCATACTTCTTTGGCAGACTTACAATTCATGACTTTTGTAAATTCAGAATCAGTGATTCCACTAGTGATGGAGTTTAAGGCTTTTGCATTTGCAACGTAGACTTTCCTCTCGTCTTGATCTGTTGGAAGAGTGGAAGGAGCTATTAATAATTTAAGACCGAATGCCAAACTTCAGGTCCAAGGGACATTAAGTAGTAGGACATTCTCTTTTTCTAGAAACCAAAATTTGTGTCATCGAATAGAGGAGGTCTTCCTGACACTTCTTGATTTCTCATCATGACTAAGAATCCTTCTTCAAGTTGTTAGGCTGATATGAAGAAGCCCGCTCTGATACCAATTGTTGAAAATACTGAGGGGGGGTGAATCAGTATTTCTTTTCAATTATTATTTTTATCAGTTAAAAAAATTTATATTTGGAACACAGAAATAGATAACAGGAATAGATGCTTTTATTGATTGGATCTTTGCAATAAATCAAGTATATATATATATATTTTAATCAGTTTCCAAGCACCAATTTGGACTCTTTGTGAGGCACCAACCTAGAGCATCAACTCCCGGGACACCAATCCTTTCAGTTCTGAGGCACCAACCTCAAGGGCTCCAACCCTCTACTATAACTGTCTGGATCTGTTTGGTTGTAATTCTCTGCTCCCAACCCTGCTGAACCTATGACTTACTTTTGTCCTCCTATTCCTTCCACTTTTCCCAGAACTTCATCTCCCTTTTTTTCTTACAGTTCACCAGCAACATTAAACTTTCCTTGTTCTCTGTTTTATATGCCTGATACGCCTGATCTTTGGCTTCCTCCTTGCTCGCTTGAGCTTCGACTTCCTCAACGCTCGCTTGATCTTTCAGTTTCCTTTGCGCTCACTCTTTGGCTTCCTTTGTCTCTTCGAATTTATCAATACTCATAAGACACGTTAATTAGGAGGAGAGGTCATCTTTATTATTATTCAAACAATAGACTTATTCTTTACGGCAATCGCAACATTCATGAATAGTTGGAATTATTCCTTTAAACCCACAATCACAATCGCAACATTCTGGAGGTCCTTATAAGTCGTGCCCATAGTACAACCGATTGCCGATAACCGACTCTCCTGCTGGATGCGATATGATTATAAATTGTTTTTAATGAATCCATCGAGTCCACAGTAATATCACAATCACAATTTATATCACAGTAATATAACTTGCGATACATATCTTCCGATACGGCAGACGCAACTATCGGACCCGAACCTTGTGGTTATGCCATAATCACCTATCAAAAGTGTTTATGTGTGTATTTACATTAAAAACCCGAACCATACAAAAACTCGAAATACAAAGGAATACATGGGAAACCCGCTCCAAACACATAAGCCAGACTTCAAATGCATTAAACTAAATATACAAATCTCTCAGGTCCTCTAATACCAAACCTTTTCGCTTTATTCCTCTTTACCTTTGTTATCTACGACTTTCGATCTCTCTTCATCGCTATTGACACATCGGCCCATCGCATGGCATTCCACCACGTCGTCACTTAACCTCCCCGAAATGTGATCAACGATTAAATCTCGACCGTCGATCTGGTTTCTGATCCAACAGTCCAAATTTCACTTGATTATCAGAACTGATCAAAAGATCTCCGACGTTCAATCAACCCCGCTTGATCTGACGGTTGATATTGATTTTGGGTGGATAACTTGTGAGAGGAATACTCGCCTGATAAAGGGGTTTTCTCTCTCCAGTCTCCTGCCACGAGTTGATCGATGAATGGTATCGGGTGATCAGCCCAAAATACCACTTATAGCCTTGAGTTCACCCGATGAACCCACTTACGCTTATGGAAACTATGCTATCGGCGGTTAATCTGGGTCATCCATCCTCCAGTTTCAATGATATGATTTAATCTTCACCGTCCATTGCCCTTCATTGGTTTCTTGGCCTTTCTTTAGGAATTTTAGGAAAAGTTTGCATTCTCCGTTATAGTAAGATATTCTCGGTCTTCCTCTATTCCATTGTAAAACTCAATTACACTTGCTTCTAGCTGATCCTTCCATCCATTCACACGGAAATCTTGATTTCTACATGCCTAGATCCAATATAATGCTCCTGGTCTAACAAATTCCAATATTCTCTGCTCTGATATGTTCCTCTTTGCTTCTTTGGATGAATTCTTCCTCTCAGTTCTTCTTGGGCATACATTACACACGATACTCCCGATATGGCTCCTCCTTAATCTTCCGCTCTTAGACTTGCTTCTCTTCTCTGCTCTGATAGCTCCTCAGCTTCATATTTCCATTAATGACAATCGAGATCAACACATCCCTCCTTCAAAGCCCTTCCAAGAAGTCATATTCAATTGTAGTCAATAAGAGTCAAACCTTATCCAAACTTGCTCCAAACTTAGATTTCAACTCCCAATCTCAGAACTTCGGACTTGCAGTGAATTCAAAAACTTCGGCTTGCAAATCTCATCTCCCTGCAACAGAACAATAACCTTAATCCTCGTACGTGTGAGAAAAAATGTTAAGTTTTTATCTTCTTTCCTTCGCTAGGGTTCTTCTTCTTGTCTTCTAGTCTCCTTGCTCTTGTTTTCCTTCTTGTTCTCTTGCAGATCAAACTTGTGAAGATGTATGTTCAAGTGAGTCAAATCTCCTTCTATATATATGCATTTCATGAGGTCAAATACCCCTCTCTAGACCGACTTCTTGCTGGTTGGGTTGACTTGTGCTTTGAGGCTTATTTTGACTTTTTAGACTCAAAATAAATTCTTTTACATGATACAATTTTCCCAAATGGGTCATATATACATGAAATTGAGTCTCTTGACTCATGACAGTTATTCTTATGACATGAAAAGAACTAGAAGCATGAAGAATATGCTTAACCTAGTTGACCAATAAGAAAAGAAGCATAAACTTCCCATGCTTGAAAATAATAATTTTTCTTTCTTCTTTTATTTGTTACATAAGATATACATAATGACATGAGTACAATGACAATTATGAAGACCAAAACTAGTTACATTTTCCAACACTTCCTATTAACTAGGGACGTATTCATAATTGTAAAATTGGTACAAGGATATTCTCAAACTGAATAATTATCATAAATAGAGTCAGATTGGTAAGTCATCTTTAAGCATTAACATCATAAACAACATTGTCAACATAGTATGACCTTAACTAGACAAGTTCTATTTACATTTGAGCATAATGGTGGGAGGATTTATGTGAGACACCACATTACCTCTCAAGGTACTTACCCCATCTGGATGTTCACTAGGTATGTCCTTTTAGGTCTATTCTTATCTTGGATTCCCAATTTTCAAAGAATATCGGTCCTCTTCAACCACTCTTGTCTTGGATACCTGTCCAATACTCAAATAGTGTCAGTTTACTTCCTATATTGGATTCTTTATCCTCAAGGAGTATCAATCTCAGATGCTTATCCAATCCTTCATCCACCATTCTCCCTCCATGACCTTCACCTAGATGTACGACTCTTTGTCCTAGTCTAGTGCATGACACATGAAGAATAAAATATGATGTCTAACATCAGTCCCTCTCAACCTAGAGAGGAGATCCTAATTCATTCTCAATTGGGGAATAGATCCTTGCTCCTTCTCAAATATTTAAGGAGACTTCTTACTCCCTCTAAATAATAGAGGGGATTCTTTTACTTCCTTTCAATTGGGAAGATTTCTAATGTGCCTTCATCAATACATCAACTACTAGTCCTTCATGGAGATCTTCAAGTAGCTACATGGTTCCTCCTATTCTTCGTATATTTATGAAATTGTGCTTTCATCTTCCTGAATGTACTGGAGCCAAACTATGACATGATTCCAACCATTAATCTTCCATATCACTTTCCTCTAGTCATCATTAACAAAGGTATTATATTTAACCAATCAAAGTAGAGCTTAATCATAGCTCCCTTTAGACATGAAAGTGATCTTCATCATTCATATGAACATCAGGTTATCTCTTTGTACTCCTACCTCTTAATCCCAATATGATGGAAACATATTGACGACACAATCCTTCAAGGATTACCAAAACCATCCAATCAATCCATGTATATATTGAATTGAATTTAAAACCAACTGTTGTAGATATACTTTCCTCAAATTTCCTTATGCTTTTATGCAATTTCCTTCTAGGAAATAAGATATATATTGACCAGATAACAAAACCAAGACATTAATATAAAAATTACCACAATATGATGGCCTCTTCAAATTCTAATTACTTTTGAGATAAACATCCTTTCTGATATGGCAGACAAATATAGTATTGTGGAAAAGACAAGATCTCCCTAGATTCAATGACTGAATCTAGCAACAAACAAACAAACTAGTAAATCTTTCTCTAGGTTCATTCCTATTGAATCATAATCACAAATATTGGAATATGAAATCCATACCTTTCAAATGAAATTCCTGATGAAGATCCTCACTATGGTTTGATGCAATTTTCTAATGCTCATAATCTAGACCTGCAAACACAATAATAACAAAAGATCAAAGGCATATGATAGATAAATGACTCAATAAAACCCATACTAGTGATCAAGGAGACTAGTACCTAATATCATTATCAATGGAAAAATAGAAGTAAACACATAATACATTAGCTCCATTGAACAATATAGTGAGAAAGAAACACTCTTTTGTATTATAAATGAATGAAAAGGAGAAATACAACCTTAGCCTTGATGTTTTAAACCTCCTTCCAATAGTCTCCAATCCTCCCTTAAGTGACAAGCTTCCAGCTTCAATTTGACAACATAAGTTTTCATTCCAAAGTCCTTTTTTTACCCTCTGGCCTGTGCTGAATTTATAGGTCAATAGGAGGAGGTTTTAGATCCTTTTCTCAAGGTATGAGATCCATCAAGAGAGGTATTAGGGTTCCACAAAGAGAACAAGTTTGATCCATGAAAAAAAGGATGAATACCAAGTAAGTAGGGACTCAAGCTCCTTTTAATTGAGAAATATCCCCCCCCCCCAACAAAGCTTCTAGAAATTGATTTTTATTTTTACCCACATTAAGAGATTTGCACACTTTTTAGTGGAGAACAAAGCGCATGATTGCTCAGGCCACAATGGTCAAAATTGTACTTGCATAGGTAAGGGCTAACATTCACTGCAATTTCAAGAATGCGGTCATTGGCAGACATTCAAATCAATCCAGCATTCCCATTCTCACACATTGCACAAATGCATAAGAATCCATATCTTAATCGTAGACAACAAGATGAATCATTGCTCGCATCAAAATCTATGCAGGAGAATACACTCTAGCCAATCGTACAACCTGTCTTCCAGAATTACCCACATGGTAAACACCACTCACTACATAACCAAATTTCACATACATTTGCTTGCTATTACATTTAACCTCATATGATTTTATATTAGTTTGGAATCGTTTATTTTATTTCAAATATTCAAACAAAATGTTTCCCGCTAAGAACGACAAGGTCTAGCATTCACTGCAATTTAAAAATTTCTTTAAAAAATTATTTATTTTACTTCATCTCTTTAAAAAAAATGCTTTCGTCAAACACATCCATTGTCACTTACAATGTTTTCTTTTTGGATGGCAATAGGTATGGATACAGGCTACCTACGAATGTTGTATGAGTATTGCCAAGAAATTCAGCAACAAGAACTTACATTACAAGATATGCAAACAAGGATCCTGCCCCAACAATCATTGCCTCTTTACCGTTTGCGTCCAACCATTGAACTGTTAAAGAAGATAAGAAAAATACTTAAGATAACAATTCACATCCATGAAAGGGATGCTCATAGGAAAATGCGGCATCAATTGCAGGAACAACTCGCACAGTTTGGCACCACAATAAACATTAATTGGTGTTGCCGATGCCATGCCCCATCATGCATATATGATTAGTTTCTCATTGTCAATTACATCTATATGTAATAGAATGATTTTATTGTACATATGTTTAGAAGCCAAAGAATACTTTCATTGTATATATGTTTAGTTATTACCTACCAAACATGTCTCTATGTGTAGACCATATGTAAAATTTCAAGAAATACATTGCAAAGCATGTAACTGTCTTCTGTAGAATTGCTTGTGAAAAACACACAAAAGCAAGTGAAATATTTAGAAGTATTCAAGTGAAATGCAACAGTGATGCTCCTAAATGTTCAGTTCACTCATCAGTGGTGTTTTCCCCAGTTGAAAAAGTTTCACTTGCTTTAATACAACTTTTATGCAACAAAGAAATAGCATTTATATAAAGTTACTAGACTTTATTTGGCTTAGGACATGTTTTACTTCACTAGTTAACCTTGACACAAAACTCAGCAGATATTTTCCAACCAACCTGAAAATGACTCGGCATATAGAAAACTAGAAAATTATAGATTATTTAGAATTTAATAGCCCCCAGTTGAATCAAATTGGTCCAATGGGTCTTGGGCAGGTCATTCCAGTCAAACTTGGGTTTGGGTGGTTCGGAACTGACCTGATCTGGTTTGGGTGGTAGGTTGGGTAGAAGTGCCAGTTCCAAGTTGACTTGGCAGGGTCTGGTAACTATAAATCATGTACAAAGATTTATCAGATAATGTTAAAGTTTTAAACACAACTTCAGTTACACTTTTAGAATTCAATCATTGTATAGTGCATCGAAAAATGATTGTTTTTTCTATTTGTAGTTTGCCTTTATACAAACTTATTGTTTTGTTCTCATGGCCCACTATCTAGCAATTGTAATGTTTACGCTTAAGTTCTCTTTATCAGTGGAGTTACAGCGTGCAGGTTTGCAAAGTGTTTGATCTTCTCTTTTTGTGTTTATTGTATCCTTTATTATACCCATTCATCTCAAAACCAGTGGCTGTTGGCTTGGTATTCTATTACATGTCAAGGGGCGCCTTCTCACCATTCCAACACCAAGTATGAATTCTGCCTTATGCTTCACCATCCCAACACCAAGTATGAATTCCGCCTTATGAACTCTGCCTTATGCTTTACTGTGCTTTGGTTCATTCATTTATTTATTGGGTTGTATTTTAGAGATTACCCAAATGTTTATTCCAATACAATTGATCCATGTAATATTTCCTTTTCATCCATGTATATTTTCAAACAAACAGTCTTAAATTGTTATGGCATGGCTACCAATTTCGTAAAAAAGTCTTACCTAACACGTTATTCATAACTTAATAGACCAATACAATTGAGCAACAAGCTCTATTTGCATGCCTTTTACTCTCTAAAAAAAATGCCTGGCATATGGTGGAAAAAGAGATTCCAAGTTCTGAAAAGTTCTATTGCCCATTCAAGGATTGCTCGACACTCTTGATGAAGGATGTGCCTAAAGTAGGAAGCTCAATTGAGCCAGTTGTGTTGTTATTAAAGAGTCAGAATGCCCTGAATGCATAAGGTTGTTTTGTGCTCAATGTGGTGTGCCACTACATGTGCGTTTGGATTGCTCTAGCCTGGAGAAATTGTCTATTCCCGAGAGGGACAAAGATGATTTGTTGCTCTTAAAGATCGCCAAAAAAAAGATTGGCGACTGTGTGGAAAATGTGGACAAATTGTTGAAAAAACATCTGGATGCTGTCACATGATTTGCAGGTAGTAAACGGGTAAAATTCATTTTGTTGAATATTTTTTTTTGATAATACCCTATTCATGTTTGATAAAGATAATTGGTTCCAATCTGAAAATTAAATTTTCTAATGCTAGCTGTAGGTTATGATATCTTTACTGTGTGCATATGGATGCCTAAGTATTTTCAGTTGACAAGCAAAGCTACATACTAATTGTCCATGCCTTAACAAAGATGTTTCTTCAAATGTATCTAGCTTAGGCAAACCTAGTATTTGAAAACTACTTAACTAAAATCTTTCCCTCGCCTCTGGTGAAACTGTCATTGAAATTTGCTGTTCAATACTGGAAAACTAAGAGGCATTGCTTGGTTATTTAAACCACAAGGAGAACTGACACGTATGGTGGAAATGCAGATCAAAGTGGAAGAATGATACATTGCCTTGCAAATGCTTTCAGCATGAACTACTTGTGTGCTGATTAATTCTTTAAAGTTTCTTTAGCTTTTCAACTCAGAGTTCATGTTTGCTCTGTTTTACCAATTTTTTAGCTTGGGCTTTTGAAAAGTTGCACCTCAGGATCTATGTTTGCTCATTACCAATCCATTAGCTTCGTTACTAATTTCTATAGGGAGATGCTAACTTTTGTCACATGTTACAACCAAGATCTACCTCTAAGCCACAGGCCAAAGTGGCCCATCATTTTCTTTTCTACATTAATATACGCTATGGTTTTGATGATTGTCATAACTTTTGTTTCTCTTATGTGGGAAATTTTGTGTAGAAGTTCAAACAGTGTATATAAATAGAAAGATGCAGAAAGTGATAGTCACGGGATATGTGGAGCAGAACAAGGTACTGAAGAAAGTGAAACACACTGGGAAGCGTGCAGAACTGTGGTCATACGTTCCATACAACTCAGTTACCCAATCTTTCTCTACTCAGAATTATGACAAGAAAGCCCCTACTGGGTTTGTGAGGAAAGAGAGCTTCAACACCAGTTCTATCTCCAATCGCCAAGATGATTAGTATGCTACTAACATGTTTAGTGAAGAATTTATGCTATTCTCTTGTAATCTATAGGCCCCCAAAGCTCCTCATAGATGAGAATATATGCAGGATGTTAATATTGTTGTAAGTTTGTAGTAGATGTGGAATGACTAACTTTTGTGCTACTTCTCATCTTCAACAACAAGAGTTTCTATGGTGAATGAAGGGCTTACATCCTGTAAGCAGAATCCATGTCCTGCCTTGTGAAGCAACTCTCCACTGTGATAGCGATCTTTGTAATGTCTTTGGTAAATCCTTTAGAATGCTATTTCATTCTGTAATATGATGGGATTCACTCTACAAGATTAGTTAATCAGTTTTTCTTGTATTGTGGTAAATGAAAGGCTTACATTATGAGAGCAGAGTCCATGTCATGCCTTGTGAATCAGCTCTCCACTTATGTTTATTTTCTCTGTAATGACCCTAGTAAATCCTATAGAATGAGATTTCATTCTGTAATATGATGGGATTTCACTCTGCAAGATTGGTTTCAATTTTACTTGTATTGTGGTATATGAAATTTCTTAGTTTTACTTGTAATAGGATGGGATTTCATTATATAATATGATGGGATTTCCCTCTGCAATATTAGCTAATAAATTTTACTTGTATGGAAAGATTACTACTTTCTTTGTTCAATATTTTATTTTAATTTTATTCATTTCAGTCTATTATATTATATTTTATTATAATTTTGTTCATTTCAGTCTATGATATTTTATTCAATTCTATCACATTGTTTTTCGAAATTAAAAAAGTAAAGGCAGCTTCTTGTTTTTTGAAGTTAGAAATTATAAAAGCAAGGCAGCTTCCCTTTTCTGTCATTAAAGGTATCTTTTGATGCAAAAGAAATATACCATTTTTAAATATTTAAAATTCAAAAATATTATTTAAATGCTTGATTATCACCAAGCTTCTTGACTTTAAACTTTTATATGGCCACAAATGTCATTCAGCTCATGGATCCACATTAATAAAGTGGATATAGTTAAGACACGTATATGGTATATGATTTCATATTGATAAAGTATTTCCAGTTAATAGAGGAGTATAATTTGAATTTAAAGTGGGTGCTTTTCCATTTTAATTCAAATATCAAATAATCTGTACAAGGTTTTCAGACCAATTTTGTTCATAGTATCAGCAGTGGCTACAAGGGATGTACTATGTCTCAGATTCCTCTTTTACCGATATTGAAATAAACAATACAATGTAATAATTTAATCTGATTTGTCAAGCGCAAATGCCATGCCTGTGTTTCTTTGTATTGTTCCTGTCCATGGTTTTTGGACCAATTTTGTTCATAGTATCAGTGGTACTGGTGACTACATAAGCTTTATTGTCTCAGATGCTTCTTTACCTATACTGAAATAAACTATATAATGTATTAATTTAATCTGATTCCTCAAAGCACCAATGCAGTGACTATGCTGTTTCTTTCATGGTTCTATTTCCAAACACACAGCGAGAATAGACTCTCTATTGTTCATCATCCACCGTGTATACACCAAGAATCAGGATTCACTAACAGGTTAAGGTATAAATTAAGAGTATTTTGGCATTGAATTGCATATTTATCATTAACATATTTAGACCTACATTCTGCAGTGACAGGCCACAATAACAGCGCATTATGTTGTATTTCACTAGTTAAAAGAAATGTGGCATTTTCATTCAGTCTGTTATATCATCCAAGCTTTTTATCTTTCATTAAATTAAGGAAATTTTATATAGATCAGAAAACACAGTCGAACATCTTTTCAGTTGAATAGAAACCTAAATAATTACATACACTGGTACGTAAATAACAAAATATGAAGAGTAGGTTTGATCCTATGCATGCAATGGCATAAATATCTATCTTTACTTATATCTATTTACACTGGAACAACCTTTTCTCATAATCAAAGTGTTTAATAACTCTGGTTTCAAATTTACAGAATGATTTTCTGTTTCTGTTTTTATGATCAAGTTGATTTTATAATTTGCAGTTCACTACTTGGAAAATCGATTGAAGTTGGTAGACGATGTTTTTGATATAGGGCAAGAGAAACACAGAGCTATAACTCTCTGTTTTTTAGGTACCTATGTTTGATTCTAGACTTGGGAAACACAGAGCACTGTCTGTTTATTAGGCACTTGTGTTTTTCGTTGTCACTAGGGAAGCTTGCATTGCCTACCTATGTGTGTCAAAGAGGTTTTAGCTTTTTCGAACATAGGATTTGTTGAGAGAATTTTTAACATGTCATTGTTAAATCTATTTTGAGGTGTAATAACAGTATTTCACAGAGATGAGAAACTTTTTCACTAGGTTTAGTCTCCACCAATGATAGGTTGAGTTTTGATATTTTGATGATTTTTGTTGTAATGCGTTCAAGTATAATTGTAGGCTGACCGGTGGTTGGTGAAATGATTGTTATCTTTCTCATCCAGGTTCAAATCTTCAGCTTTGATATCTTGATGAATATTATTGTAATGTCTTACAGCCCTAAAGAAACACTCTTGAGTATAACTATGGGTTGGCTAGTGGTTCAGATCTATGTAAATACCATGTTGAGCTTTGATATATTAATAAATATTGTTATAATAACTTAAGATGTAAGAAAAACACTGTGAACTACTTAATATCAACAATCTCACTCTTTCCTTCAACTATAAAAGAAGATCATTTTTTTTGAAGAGGTTAATATCAACAATCTCACTCTTTCCTTCAACTATAAAAGAGGTTCAATTTGTTTCAAGAGGTTCATTTCTTTTTTGGTTGATAAAAAAGAAATGTTTCACATTGTCGTCATAACAATGTTTCAATGCCCTAATACTGTTTCTTCTTGTCTAAGGCCCAAGGCCCAGAGACATCTGGCAGGTGTGAAAGTCTACCCCCTTACAGACCACTAGTAGGTTATTCCAGTTGGGGCATGGTTTTCCTTGAATAAGAGCGATGCATTAACTGTTAACAGCCAAAGATAATTGTCCTCACTGCTGGTATGACAACTGAATTATGATAGGTTTTCCACCTTGTATGTTGAAAAAACAATATTTCATAATTTTATTCGATGAAAGTTGATCGTACATCATGAGCAAAGTAATGAAGTTCCAAGGTTGGTCGTAAATCATGAGCAAAGTAATGAAGTTCCAGGGGATTCGAAGATCATTTACTACATTAAAATGCGAGAGTTACATGGTCCAACTAGCCAACCAGCGTTACCAAAGTATAATGGAATATTTCATCAAATTGATCAAGAAAAAGCACGGAAAGGATATTGGTAAGGATAGTAGAAATGAAATAAGACATTCAATGTGTTCCTTGTAATATAGATATAAAAAAAACATCTAAAGAAAAGTAATTGCACAATGATCCAGTCCAAGAAAACAAGGTTTTCCACAAACCAATTAACTCTTCTAGAAAAATTCAACAATTCTAATTTAATAATCCTATCAGCCTCTCTTTGTACCTTTTGGGACAATTGCTAGTATTCACACATTTTTTTTACTTCTAATTACTTTACAACATATTCATTTTTTTTATAGCCGACATTATTTTTCTATTTAAAGCATAATTTATTTTTATTTTAAAGGAGCACGTGTCAATTCAACAGACCCACTGAAAAACTTACATATCCCCTCATATTGGGTTGTAGAATGAGCCTCTCAACTCAATGATGCACATGAGGAAGAAGCCAAGTGAACTTATGGATGATGATGTCCATACAAGAAAGAAGATGGACAAGATAGAGCAGAACGATTGAGGAAATTACAACCATGATAACACTTGTATCCTTAAGGTTACAGACCTAAAAGAAGACAAGAAGGACAGGGTAGAGGACACTATGATGATGTCCTTGTAGCACCAAGGTTTGGTGATATCGCTCAAGGAAGTGAAATGAGATGAAAACAAGGCACTATTGACTACATGGGTGAAGGAGAAAGTGAAGTAAAAGAATGGCTAAGGTGGATATGTAGCTACCTGACAACATAAAACAAGTTGCAACAAAGAAGGGCTCTATGAGCCAACAAAAGATGTCTTTCACTTACAAGTTCAAGTTTTGGTGTAGGATAGAGAAGTGATAGAGGAAGAAATTGTTCTTGTATACTTTCTAGGGTGGCTTGAGAATAAGGAGAGCATCAACAAATTTTGGCAAGGACATGCAACCTTAACACAAGATTGTGCTTTACTTACCTAGGAAGTTTAACGAAGAAGCATCTTTTGACACCTTAAGTCGAGCACTAGCATGGGTAGTGAATCCCTAATAGGTTTGGTGCACATGAAAGCGGTTGGGGTGATAGCATGCCAGAGCTTGAGGGAGTGTGTCAACCCTTGGATCTCTTGGAGATCATATAGCCCATGCATTAGGGAGGTGTCAAATGACCATGCAGAAGCCATCCGATCTCCATCCCCATTGAGAGCAAGACAAAATGTTGCAAATTTATTTTAAAAATAACAGAGGCTAGCAAAAAGATAGTCCACAGCTCCTATCTTATCTTAGAGCTAACACATGGAGAAGTTGTGAAGTTCCCACAATGGTTTATGGAGGTGATGAGCACCAGTATTGCAGCAAGGATGCTACAACTCCTAGGCTACCAACTTTACTTATCAACCCGGGGTTCGTACAAACTTGGAGGTGACAGTGCTATATGCACAAGTAAAAGTGAATGTCCTGCCTATTGTCACTGTTCATCCGGCGAGAGACCCCAGGGGTTTCAAGCCAGACTTCTATAGAGTCAAAAGAAGCTTTATTCTTTGATGGAAGAAGAGAAAATCTATTCTAAGAGAACTAAACTACTGCAGTAATGAAGAAAACAACATGAAATGCTAAATCACACCATATCCTAATTAACCATTTAAACAACTATGCTAAGAAGAATTGTTAAATCATCACTAACCTAATGCTTCTATCTAAGCTACATAAGTAAAGAACATCAAAACATACTAATGTGTGAGCAAGAAAAATAAACTAAATCTGTTTTCACTTTTTTGGTTTTTTTAGGCAAAATCAAGTATGCAAATTAATTGTTCTTGTGGATGTAAAAGGTGGATGGAAGGTTATTGAGGATGGCTAAAAGGCTTATGGGGTGGTTGGATGGTGTGGAAGGGTCCTAGGAGGATTTTTGTGACTTCCTATAGGTTCCCCATCAAAATGGCCTCAGAACAAGATGTTTCAGGAAAACCTATAGGATGTACTAGAAACCTATAGGATGATCCTATAGGAATTACATGAAACCTACATGATACAACTGAGAGCTAATTGTGAGATGTTGGAGGTGTTGGGAAGCTTGGAAAAGGTGTGTGAAGAGTGGGATGGGGTGTTATAAAGTCTAGGAACACTCAGGATTCAATATCCAAGATCAGAGATGGCTAGATTCGCTCAATGTATTTAGGGGAATTTCAATGAAAAATGACAAAAAAAACTAGTGAGGGTGATGGTGGAACAAGAGATGGTTAGGGTGGATGAAGTGGAAGGTGGCTGCTAGTGATGAACTCTGGGTCTCCTCCTAAAGTACCTGTTGTGCTTAAAACATATGTGTTTTCCAAGAACTATTCAACAAGATACATTTTCATAAACTACAAAAGCATGAATCAGTTGCCTATATTATGCATGAAGAGAGTGCTAAAGGGAATGTAAGCATGAGTGATATCTTATTGCATAAATGGAGTAATGGAAAAATATGACAATGAAATGAACCAAATGCTGAATCAAGACAACAAACTCGAAAGCTCATGCAAGAACAAGAAATTTGTGTTTTTGGGGCTTCTTAAGGGTCTCTTCCTCAAGTCAAGGTCCTAGAGGGAGGAAGTGAGGCCGAGACACCTGCTGACAACCTTATGGTGATCCTTTTTCTCCTTGCTAACCTGCTAATCGAAAGAAGGCAAAAATGGAAGAAAACTAACATATAACCAATCTAATCTACATTGTTGTAATGGAAATGCGACTACTAAGTAAATGAACAATTAAACTATGAATCTATGCTAACATACATGTACAATAAAGAGGAGCCTTGGCTGCTAGGGTTGGGCCCTAACCCAAGAGCTTCAGCCCTCTAAGTTAACTCAGTGTTGGCTCAAAACAAAACTCATTCTTATTATCAAAGTAATGGATTACAACAAAAACTATCACAAGTCTTGCAGCTTGAAAATAGAGTAGAGTTTTACAATAAAAAATCTGAATCCTACTAAGTTCCTCGGCCTCTCTACTTATACATCTGAAGTCTCCAACGACTTCCTGAAAATTAGGGAGGCTTGGCTCCCAAAATCAAGATAAACTGGTGCTTTGTCTTTCACTTGCTTGGCTGCCTTCTAGTCCTCCTGATTTTCCTGTTTTCACTCCGAGATGATGGAGGAATATTCGAATGGAGGGGTAGTAAATGAGGAAGATTTTCCTCCTATAATTCCTCTCCCTTGTCCCATTCGAGTTTTGACCAAGGTCTTTTCCAAAATTCCTTGCTTTTATCCTTTAATCCCACATTAAATGCATGTTAGACCACAAAGCAAAGTATCCAACTCTAACTCATCTCATAAACAAAATATAATCAAAAGTATTCAATAAGTTACAATAATAGTTGGTTTGACTAATCTAGGAAGTGAATTAAGGCCCATATAATTACCCAATGATGAGGCTTATCATCACTCCCCTACTGAAAGTGTTGCTCATCCTTTGAGCAACTTAGTCAATATCCATGTCCTTCATGGCTCTGGTAGCCTCTCTGACATCCCATGAATTTGATGTGGTCTCTTCTTCTTATTCATAGAAGCCTACTTTCTTTTCTACCTCTTCCCACTACCTCTTTTCTTCTTCTTCTTTCCTCCCTTCTAGCATCCCTAGGAGTAGTGGTGGACTGAGTTTTAGGCCTATCCAATTGACCTTCAACCTTTGCATTGATTTCTTATACATAGGTGTCCTGTTGAGTGCCTCTCTCAACCTTTGAGGGGATTGATATTCTCTGATCTTCAAGCTGTGTGACAGTGTGTTCCATCTCCTTAGGCAGGCATGTATACTATCATCTCCTATCATCCTAAACATATGCTCAAAATGTGAAATTTCTTGCTCTTGGGTAGCAAGATATCTAGGTGCCAGCTGAGGATCGTTTGCAATCAAATTATGGGTGCTGATTAGGGCCATGGGATTTGATTGTTCAACTTTGATGAAAAGAGGTTCATTTTGCTCTCTGGCCAATATTCTTTTCATCTCTATAGCCCTTGACTCCTCATGGTTCATCCATGATGCCAAATCCATTAATTTTATATCTCCTAGCTTGGCATTAGGATTCCAAACATTCATGTCTATGAGGGCCATTTTGTGTAAATAAAACTCATCCATTTTGACTCTATCACTACAACAAAACCAACGATTTGCGCCAGATTTTAGTGCATTTTTTTTGTAATTGTGATGAGGAACCTGGCGCTAAATATGGCTCTATTGTACAATTGTTAAAGCGTCCTTTTTTGCACCTGATTTTGCATCCTTTTTCACGCTAGATTTTGCATCATTTTTTACACCAAACTATGCATCATTTTTTGCGTCAAATTTTGAACCAAGATTTGCATCTTATTTTATGACAGGGTTTGCTTCTAGTTTTGTGTCATTTTTTGCATCTATTTTTCATTCTCTTTTGCTTCCTATTTTGTGTCATTCTTTGCTTCCATTTTTGCACCATCATTTGCATCAAGTTTACACTGTATTTTGAATCCAATTTAACGTCTTTTTATGCATCCATTTTGTGTCAGTTTTTGTATCTAGTCTTACGCCAGGTTTTGTATCTAGTATTACACTAGTTTTTTCTTCTATTTTTGCACCAGCTTTGGTGCCTATCTTTGCACCATGTGTTGAATTTGATTTAGCACCAAATTTTGCATCCATTTTTGTGCCCATTTTTGCATCTTTTTTTGGACCATTTTTTACATCCACATTTACGTTTGATTTGTCTCCATTTTTCCCATCTCATTTTGCACCATATTTTGCGTCATTTGTTTCATCCAATTTTGCATCATTTTTAACACCATCTCTTGCATCTAATGTTACATCATTTTGAGCATCCAAATTTGCATTTATATTTGCATCTTATGTTGAGTCATGTGTTGTGTCCACCTTTGCATCTTATTTTGTGTCTAATGGTACATTCAATTTAGAGCCATTTTTTACGTCTACTTTTGTATTTGTTTTTGCACCAAGTTTTGCATCCAATTTTAAGCTATTTTATGCCCCTTTTTGCACCATTTTTTTGTGTCTACTTGTGTCCAATGTTGCACCATTATTTACACCGACTTTTTCATCCAATTTTGCATTTTTTTGGTGTCTAGTTTTACATCGTTTTCACCATCCAAATTTGCATCTTTTTTTGCCTCATTTTGTGTCCAAATTTGCATATAATTTTGTGTCTGAGTTCGAGCCTAAATTTGCATGTGATTAGGAATCATTTTTTACATCCAATATGGCATCCTTGGTTTCACCTTTTTTCAGCCCCATTTTGCATCTTGTTTTATGTCTTTTCTTACATTTTTTTTTTTCCTTTTTTGCACCCAAGTTTGCATCCCAAATTTACACCATTATTTGCATCATCATTTGGCATATTAATTTGTAACGTTTTTTGCTTCTTTTTAATGCTCAACTTTGCATCTTATTTTACATCTAGTTGTTGTCTTTTTTTGCATCTAATTTGGTGCCCATTTATGTGTCCTTGTTTTTGCCCAATTTGATATCCTTTTGTATGCCATGTTTTGTTCCCTTCTTTGTGTCAACTATTGCACAATTTTTCACTTCTAATTTAAAACACTTTGTATGTCAATTGTTTGCATTTTGTATTAATTTCTAGTTTAACATCCAATTTTACTTTCAATTTTGCATCCATGGTTACATCCGCATTTGAATTCTTATATAGAGTATATTTTTCTTTACATATATGACCCCCTTTATAGATTCATAGTGAAATATATGATAGTTTCTAAATATCATTAAAGCAGATATCACAATTCAAAATCATTTGTAAAGAAATTTAAGAGAAATTGACAACATCCATCCAAAAAAATAACAATGTGTCATTAACAATTTTCAAAACATGTATAAAATAGCAACATAATACTAATAAAATCAGTATTATTTTTAATCAAAACAAGTAAAATTCAAATATGATTAACAAATCAAAATATTTCATGAATATCGTTATTCTACGATAAATTAACAACTTACATAAATCAAACTCATCGTATGATTACAAAATCAAAATGTCTCATTGATATAGGGTAAATTCACAACACCCATCTAAACATAACAATGTCATTCTACACAATAATTTCTTCATAAAAAAAAATGCATGTGCATGCCTAGCTACCACCACCAAGATCATCCTCATGATCATCTTGACCATCCTCATTACTGTGATCCACATCATCACCAACACCGCAACTATCATCATCATCTCCTCCTTCACCACCATCATCCTCATCCTCATCCTCATCATCTCCTGATATATGTTGAACATAATTTGGATCATCGTCTTGGCAATCATTACCTATAGCATTATGACAAAAAAAATCAATATTACATGTTAGTATTAATTACATAACACAACACATGTTTTTGTTATACAATGTTAACCATAAAATGAGGTAAGATATAATATCTAATAGTACTAAAAAATAAAATGAAAATATGGTTTAAAAGTATATTGGAAATCCAACTAAGATTACATACCATAGAGTCCATCCAAACAACAAATTCAACCCATCTCTTTTGCTGCAGCACCTCCTTTTCCAAATGATTTGGAGGTCTTCCATATTTTAGTTCCTATCAATCAGTAAATAGGGAGAAATTAGATAACAATGACTTTCTTCTAGTACAAAATTTATTAAAAAAATATCACATGTTTAATATACTTACAAAGGTTGTTATCAGTGCTTTTAAGCCTTTCTGGCCACTACGATGAGTGACTTTTGTCTTGGTTAACCCCGCCTTGGATGCCTTGTCCTTAAACATAAACCAATTCAATTTATTTTCATACAAATACTTATAAGTATTAATACATTCTAAATAATGTTTAATGAAAAATTCAATACCTGAATTTTTATTTCATATATCTTATTTATAACATTTTAATGATTACAATTATACTCTTGTTACCAGATATTGTCAGAAGAAATCTTACAAGACTGCTACCTAAGAACATTGGACAGTTGAATGCATTAGTTAACATGTTTGAAGAATTCTATCTTCAAATCTAGATCCATCTCATGTGATTCCCGTATGTGGTATAAATTGTCTTGAAGGTACCTGCATCATTCAACACAAAGCTATTCAGCACAATCGTTAACAAAAAACATCACAACTGCACAATATGAACGGTGCATCAAAATTGGCATTCACACGTCTAAGGTCTTTTTGGCATATCTGGTGTGGGTATAAAAGGTTTCCATTAAATCTCGTAAGCCTTTTTAACTATTATAAATAAACCACTAAAGTAAAACAAACAAATCAGTTATAAGAACTGAAAAGAAAGCTTGAAAAAAAATTAACATTTTCTAAAAGGCAAACAGTAGAACACACTTCCAAATACTTTTCCTAAAATACTTCTTCAACCTGGCATCAAATTTGAAGGGCATGGTCATATTTCAATATGAAGTCATACTATATTTTCAACCCTTCTGTGTTGGCAAGTTAAAACTAATGTTCCACCAAGACTCCAGGATAGGGAGATGCATCTCTGGGGTGATGCACAGGGGGGGCGTGTGAGAGTACCCTCAAATTTTAGGTAAAATTAGGGGGCAGGGGGATATGGGGGTATATAATTTTTTTAATATATATATATATATATATATATATATATATATATATATATATATATATATATATATATATATATATTTTCAATAATGAAAGCATAAATACATTGATCCGTACATGATTGAATTAAATAATGAAATACAGTGATCCATACTCATCATTCATACTAATACATACATCATTCATTCATACACCACGAGATTCAATAATGAACTAGATTGATCCATATTCATCATTCATTATTCAACATTCTAGAATCTAAATTGATTTAAAAATTAAATTCATCATTCATCATTCTAGATTCTAAATTGATTTAAAATTTAAATTCGTGATTCTAGAATCTAATTAGTACTAACCAAAATAGACTATAGTAGATACTTAAGCCTGAAGATTGGAATAGTAAATTGATATAACTCAAACTCAAAAAAAGTAAAGAGTGAAAGTCAAAGAATCAGTCTAAGGTCATCCATATCTAAAGTCAAGACTCGAAAGTTAAAACTGACGATTAAAAATGGCCAATGAGCATTTTAGGAGTGCCATGGAGGAGGAGGTGCAACAGTTAACTGGTAAGTCAAATAGTGCTACGCAACAAGCTGAGTAGACATAAGCTTGGTAACTCGAATGAGTGAGTTAGAGATTGCAAATTAGTTTAGGTTTTGATATTTGTTATGTGTTGTTCTTTTTAATTTTAATTTTTTTTATGGTTGTTTTATAATTTTTTTTAATTTCTATATTACAACAGTTACTAGAAAAAAAATTAAGCAGAACATGGGAAGGGGCAGAATTTAAAAACTATTCTAATCCATCAAAACAATCTGCTGCTCAATCTAATATTATCGGGTTAATCCTAATCATCAAGTTTAGCATCTAATGCTTATCACTATGTAGCAAAGTTGCCAGACTTGGTTGGGCTGGGACTTGGCAAGACTCAACGACTCAGCACAGACCCAGCAAAGAGAAAAAAACTCAAAACATGGTAAATTTTGAGCACAAACCAATCCATATAAGTTATAAAACCACAATCTATGCAGAATTTCAAAAGATTATCTCATAAAATACGATGACACAACATTTGACACTCGATATTTGTATGCAAAATAGTGAACTGAAATTCCACGATCAAATTCACAAATAGTACTCCATTCAGCTACATAACTCATAGTTTCATAACATAATTAGATAATCAAGGTAGACAATGTCTCCAAGTCCAATCTCAAGCCTCATTCATGACTACAAAGATGCCAAGAATAAGCCCTCAAGGAGTTAGCCAAAATCTCTAGACTGAAGCAATAATTGTGGTGCAAACGTATTTGGTGTTTCCATTAGAGATAATGAAACACTAAAGAGACCCTGAGTCTCTTCATCAAGCCTGTAGGATGACATCCCATCCTACAGGCCTACTAGTATAAACTTTAAAAAAAAATGCAAGTTGATAAACTAAACAGTAAAACCTGAATGTGTAATTGCCCACTTACCTGAACTTTGAATGCTGAGAGGGTGAGACGACTTTACTCAGCAGCTAGTGATCATTGATGATGCTAAAGCCTCCTTCAATTTCCCTCATAAATGATGATGAACTCAACCCGCTCACAGTGACAGCACACAACACTCTTCTAAGGAAGAAATGGCTCTTAAAAATATATGGAATGATAAAGAATAAGGGGAGAAATGTCTTTATAAAGACTTCCTGCCCTCTCAAACACTTCATTTCCCTCCTAAAAATCACAAGTGTGGGGTATTTTTGGTCACTGTCATTGGGTCAGCTAAGCCTGGGTCAAACTCCCGAATCTAGCAAGTCTGGCAAGACTCCGCTAAGCCAAAGGGGAGCCTGCCAGGGGGGTCGCTGGGGAATACTCGGTCCAGAGCTGACTTGGCAAGACTCAGCCAGACTCAGGAGACTGGGAAGAGTATGAAGCACTGCTATGTAGCCAAAGGATATATGCATTTTATGGTACTTGTCTACAACCCGATAAGCAAAATTGTTGGGCAATCCAAATAGAAGTCTTCTACATTTGCATAAATCTACAAGACATAACAAAGAGGACTGAACCATCTATCCAAAACGAACCAAGTAAAATACAAAACTTTGAGTCGACTCAGCCAATGCAACAATTTAATTATTTTGTAGATTCTTTTACTTTTACATAAAAAAAACTAGTTTGCATTGTTGTTTTTTTTTCTATGTGGTTCATGAACCCCGGAGATCGGTGACCGCTACATCCCCAAAATATTTGTACCAGGCAGATCCATCTGAAGTGACCACTTACTGCCTGCACAACCACGGAGCCTAGCCTCGAGAGTGTTGACAGCATCGAACCCATGCCCTCTCAATAACAAAGCTGCTTTATTGACAAGACTCGACCAATTGAGCTAACCCTAGGGGCTTAGTTTGTATTGCTGTTACAGTAAGAAACAAAAATATTTATCACTTTCTGTGATTATATTACCAATTTTTTGCAACCAAAATATTGATGATGGTGCACAAAGCATTTTTTGTAAACTATGAAGTTAAGTTTAGTTGTGCAAAAGTTTGTAAAGAGCCTCTCAGAAGCCAATCCCTGCGAGCTGGAATCAACCAGGGCATTATCAAACTCATTCCTATGGCAAAAGACCTAGTGCTAAACACCACCTGGAGACCCATAACTCTTTTAAACACCTTTTAAAAAATCTTGGCCAAGGCATCTGCCTTGTGCATCAAGCATATTCTTCCAAAGAGCATTCGCCTAGAACAAACAAGGTCTATTTGTGGGCAATATATCCTTGACAATTTCAATGCAGTCTTTAAAGGCATAGAATGTGCCCATCATACTAGCCTCAATGGCTTGTTTGTCAAAATAGACTTTGAGAAAACTTATGACCGGGTGAAGTGGTCCTTCATTCAGCAACAAGTGACAGCAAGGAGGCAATCAATCAGCAGCTCCACTGAAGGTTGAGCTGAGGAAGATAGCTCTTAATTGCCCAAAGCAGAACATGGCCCCCCTCAAAAGGGGTGCTTTTGGGCTTGGTGCTCTTGATTAAATGGTAGTTCCAAACCCTTATATATAATAGAGCCCAATGGAAACATCGCAATTCGCTCATTCCTGAAATCCTAAAAATTGTTATGTCTGATGCATTTTGAGTGGAATCTGAAATTTACTTTCTCCATATGAAATAAAATGAGGTCAGAACCACTCTCAAACATCCTAAGTCAATTAATAGGGCCCTAGGGTTGAATGTTGAGCTTTCCCACTCATAAATTATTGTTTCAAGCAAAATTAAGGGGGAGCACCTAGCCCTTTTTTAGGGGAGCTGCCCAGAAGCACCCCTTTTGGGGAAACACATCCCCACAGTAGGGAAACGTTTCCCCTACGTCTCCCTGTGTCTCCCTAAAAGGGGGCGTGGGGAAACGTGTCCCTAACTTTCTAGGAAGCTAGGAGGATCATGTTGTTGACAAATAAAAGCAAGGAGATCTAGATGTGGTGTAAAAGGTAACCATTGCCTTTTTGCATGTGCTTCCTAAGAGAGGACTACAACTCATCAATGCAGATCCCAAAGAGAGTTTATGAGAGGTGACAGGAATGCTTGAACCCAATGGTGCTCCTAATGAAGTCCGAGAAGTTGTGAAGAGTGAAATTGACCAAGTATCAACTCATATAGTCTCATGATGGTGACTAGAAGTGTCTCTTAAATACTAATGTCACAAAGCCTTTGGAATAGGGTTCTCTCAAAAGTTCACAAAGAAACATAAGAATTTCAAACAGCAATGTCAAGACCCAAGTCTCCTTAAATAATTGCCTGTAGAGTGATGATGCAGTCAACAGGCTAGTATGTTTCACTAAATCTTGCCCTGTCCTTTGGCCTTGAGGTGCCTCTTATCTACGTCAATTTGCCTCTGCTGTCCTTCAGGGGCCTCCTCTATAGTTCAATGTATAACCACATATGAAGTACCATGCCATTGATCCTGGCGAAAGTGTGTTCAACCATGACAGTTTTGTAATTGTTGTGGTTTGAAGTAATCCCTGATATGGCGGAACCAAGATAGAAACAACATGATTAAACATATCAACAATGTGAAATTTGAGAGAGTGAATACCATGTTTGAGGAACTCAGACTGAAATCTCATCAGCGGCCTTGGTGCTGCCAATGAATTTGATGACTCCTGATGTCACCATGGGAAAACATATGCCAAGAAGAGGGAGGAGAAGCAATGTGGACTGGGGGCTCCCCAAGGACACCATAAAGAGAGGAAGCATGTGAGAACAAGCATTGGTGATCCAAGTTCGTTAGGAAAAGGACATCTGAGAAGGCTTTTGGTGAACAAAAAGGGCTTGGAGAAAAAATACTTTTGATCTCATGTTAAGTTGCAAATTAGAGGGCAACTTAAGCAATGGAAGAACAGGAAAGAGAAGAGGCTTAGCTACATGCCTATCGTACATTCTATGCTTAGAATTATATATCAGTTATAGACTATCCATTTAGTTTTGTACCTGTCATTTGTTGTTTATCTCCTGCTGCACCATGAGCTTCTACTGGCATGCAAGGGCAACAATACTGCTGATTATTAGCATTCCTGGCATTTGCAGGTTGCAAAAAAGTGGATGTACAATCTGTTGAAATGGGTGCATACATGTTGCTAAAGTGTGTATCTGTGCCCAGTTAGGAACTTGGCGCACATAGTAGGAATTCAGTGACCAAATTTTATAGAATTTTTGTGGGAGGCTGGCAGGGGCGCTGCCGCTTGAACCCTGTGGATGGTCTCGGGCAAGTGGACATAGACACTGGAAGTGCGAGTTTGTCAAGATGGAGGATCCTGGTACAGAGGTTGGGTGGTTCTTGACCTGTGTGATGCTGGTTGTGCTCAGATCAACTTTGTACTGGGAATAGAGAACATTCATGATCTTGATTGCTTTGACACATCTGCCTACTCCAATGGTACTTTTCTAAATTTTTATGTGCCTTGCAAAATTGCAGCTTCTCATTTTTTGTGCATGTCAGTGCATGAATTGCCCCAAGTTCACCTTTCCCTGTCCTTCAACTTAAATCTGAACTGGAAAGTTGGTTGTAATTCCGTGGAGGCATTGATTCAGTGGGAGTTATTTTGACGGTATGGACTTTTGTTTTGAGACCGTGTGGAGTAAATAAACTTTATGTTAAACATTTTTGATTATTTTCTGTTGAATTCCCTGGTGTTGCTCCTGGAAAATTTGGAAGATGCCAATCCGGTCATAATATGTTGTGCACAGGGGATTCTTTTGTTTTGATTTTAGTCTCCATGTAAATGCTTCAATCATTTCAAAACATTTCCCAAGTCAATTTTGTTATTGTCTTGCATATCTCAACAAACGTGTTCCCACTGATTGGCACTAAGACTTGTGTTCTTTTTGCAGGTTTGTTCCATATAGGCTTTGGCCAATCTTAAGAAGGGTTGGGTGGTTCCCTGTGTATTTCCATGGCATTTGAATGCCAGAAGAGATGGCAGGTATCTTCTGGTTCAGCTAATGATGCTTGGAATGAAGAGATGGTGTCCTGCCCGGAGCTTCCCAGTCCTCATTCCTTACGAGTAAATGAAGTAGAGATTCAAACTAAGACTAGCAGCAAAGCAGAGAGATCAACTTATGCATTAACAGATATTGATCACAATGGCCATTGCTCATTTCTTGAAATTCCTCCTGTACTAATATCGGAGATCCTCAATCATCTTAATGCAAGAGAACTCAACATTGTTTCCTCTGTATGTGTTCTTTTCCGGAGGATTTCCTCAGATAGCCATGGATGGAAGGAATTCTATTGTGAGAGATGGGGGCTTCCTGCACATCGAAAACCTTCTGAAACATCTGCCATACCACCAGAAAAATCATGGAGAGAGCTCTACCTTGAGAGAGAAGCTCGTAGCAAGGCTTTTCTAGGCCGATTTAAAATAGATGTTTTCCATGGCCATACTAAACCCATACGGTCTGTTTGTCTTCTGGCATTTGCAAATCTCATTTTTACTGCAGGATATGATACAATGATCAGAATGTGGAACATGGAGGAAGGTTTTCTGATTGAACAGTCACGGCCACTTCGTAGCACTATACGAGCCATAGCAGCAGATATGGAGATGTTGGTTGTGGGTGGAACTGAGGCTTTTGTGAGAGGTTGGCGAGCAATTCCTGAGCTCCCTCATTTGTTTGACATTTCGGGAATTACAGGTCAGAACACTGAATTTTGCCTTCGTGGACATGTTGGACCCATTACATGCCTGGGTCTTGACTCTGCCAGAATTTATAGTGGCTCTTGGGATATGAGCATTCGTGTCTGGGATCGAGCTTCTTTGAAGTGTCTGAAGATTTTCAAGCACGGAGATTGGGTGTGGTCACTGGTTGTGAGAGGCCCTCAACTGATGAGCGCTGCAGGCAGTGACATTTACACATGGGATATTGAAACAGGACACCAGATGAGGGTGAGGCTAAATTTCCATGTTGGCAATGCATACTCTTTGGTATGCAGTCGATCTGGCCATTTGCTGTTTATTGGAGGTGAGGATGGAGCTATTCATATGTTTGAGGACCGATCTCCCCGTCATCACACTAGTCATTCTGATGATGATGTTATAGTTAATGATAAACCAGTTGCTTCATGGGTTCCTCATTCCTGCCCAGTTTATTCACTTGCATTTGAGGATCCATGGCTTGTCTCTGCATCTGGGGATGGCAAGCTTGCCATGATGGATGTCAGGAAGCTGCTAAAGTCAAGCAGTAATTTCAAGTCTGAAAAAGTTGCTAATAGTCGTCAGTGGAAGAACACTGCAATTGTAACATTGCAAAATGTGGAGCCACCTCAACGGTTGCTGCATGGTTTCTATCAAAACTTGTATTCTGTAGACATTGGTGCTGAGAGAATTGTATGTGGAGGTGAGGAGCGAGTTCTGCGGATGTGGGACTTCACCCAGGCTTTGGAGATTGAACGCAGAGTGCAGGCCTCAAGGAATGTGCGTTTGGAGAATAGGTCAAGGAGGAAAAAGGCAAATGCAGAAAATGATAGCAAATCTAAGCAGGTGGATCCTTGCTCCATTGCAGCTAAAAGCTGTGAGAGACATGGCGGGGGAAATAGGGTTTGGAAAAGGCGCAATGAGACTGGCAAAGTCCAGGCTTAGATTCAGTTTAAAAGCTACTTGGGGGCAATTTACCCTTTATTAGCTTAGGCTTAGATTAATTATGAAAGCTATTCGGGGTTCTTTGCCCTTAGTTTGCTGAAAGAATAGGCTTCTAATTTTCACAATGTCCAGTTAAATGTTACATTCAGGTTAGAATATTGCATTTAATCTCTGGCAGATTATCCGAAAGCTCTTATCATAAAGTATGTGTGGTTTGGAGTGAGGAGACCACAAGATTTTATCTATCAGTTCCTTCTAATTGAGGAAGTGTTACTCAATAATCATGGAGGCTACAACACATTCCAGCCACAAAGCTGGAAAGAGCACAATAAAAATAAAAGCAAACATTGAATCTTATCACTGTTGTGGATTTTGTCCTTAGAATGACATGAGACATTCCAAATATGATGCCCAATCTGATATGTTGGCTCTTCTAGCATGGATGCAAAGAGAAAGCAATTACAACACTTGATCTATTTTTTATAATATAAGACTATATTTTGCTAAGAAAACAAAGGTATACAAAAAAGCCCACATGCATTACATATCGAATATCATTCCTTCGGGAAATCCCTAAAAGCCAAGTGTATGTGGAGACTAATATCAAAAGAGGACCTCTGGAATCAGATTCACATTCAGAGATATATTGAGCCCAATTCAGCAGACGACTGGATTGGAAACCCAAACAAGTCAATCAACAATGCATCCATATTATTGAAAGTACTGACTATAACATTCCCTTTAATAGGCAGATTGCTGGCATGGAAGGTTTGCAATGAGGCTAAGGCGAAGATCAGTATAGACCCATGGATAAGCAGTGGAGCTGAGTACAAGCTGCCAGAAGCAGTGATAAACTCTCTTCAATCTAGACCAGGCAGCTGAACTAGGAAACTCCTCCATTTTCCAGCAGGATTGGAATAGCGCTGAACAGAGAGACGACTCAAAGGCCAAGAAAATATTCAATCAAAAGGATTTATAAACAAATCAAAAGTGTGCCATGCCTATATAAAAGACTCTGATGATGAACATGTCTAGTCTAAAATCCAGCCTTGGGGATTTACACTCCAAAGTTAGGATAAGAATCGTGTACCCTGGACAGACCAGAATGCACACTCTCATGGTGGAAGCGCATCTGGATAAGAACCTTTCAAAAGTTCATTATTTACATGCAGTTGGCAATCTTAAATAGAGCACCCACATAGGAAGTTCTTAAGAGAAGAAATGGATCAAGTCCAAGCAAATGTATCATGTGTAAAAGAGTTGAAAAGAACATAGACCACTTACTGATATTCTGTCCTTAATAAAGGAAATCTGGATGGTTTGACAAGGATAAAGGACTGTGGACAAGGAGGTTATGCTGAAGAGTGCTCTAAAAAGTGGTAGCAAAACTCAGTCCTCAAAGGCCTTCCTCTAATAGTATCATGGGGAATCTAGAAAGATAGAAATGTTGAAATCTTTGAAGACAGGTATATAACTCTTTCAATGTGCCTTCCAAGGTCAGTCAATCTTCTCAAACTTCAAAGCTTTTTCATCAACCCCAACACAGAAAAAGTTGATTCGTGCTCCTATGGACAAATCTGGAACATGGGGATTACTTTGATGGAGCTAGTCAAGGTACCCCCCAAAAAAGGGAAGCCATACGTGTTCTCTATCTCAATAACTCTCACTGTATCAGATTTAACACAGATTTAGGTGAGGATCAAATAACTACACCGAGCTTATTTCCCTAACAATACTCTAAAAGCTAGCAGCCCACAGTGGCATTTAAAAAAATACCAGTGTTTGTTGGCTCATTGTTGTTAGATAGTGTACCCCAGATCATCTTCTACTAGGTTGGAGCACACATAGCAGATCTGGGCACCTTATATTACAGCAGCATTACACAAATCCATGCAGCATTAAATTCCAAACAGCATAATGATCTGTTGGTGAGAATGCAGCAATAAATAGACAGTAGGAGCACATCACAAATTTTACTATTCCAGCAATAAGGGCACACACACGCATGTATGTACCAGCCATAAAAAGAATAAGATAATTTTATCATTATACTTCAGGTTAAAGATAAAGTGCTAAAGTTAGATGAGTCAGTTCTGTTTTATTTTTCAGTCTTTCTGAATTCATTTTTTATCAGTTAGATAGAGCACAGATCCAGAGATCTAAGTAATATATCTATTTTTATAAACCCTAGGTGTCACTTATAAGAAAGAGTGAGAGTATGGATCTGTAATAGGGTTAGTTTCAGTTCTTACACAAAATCCTTTCTAGCAGATTTTTATTCAGTAGTATTGGAATAGCAGTAACAACTGTTTTTGACATTGATATGTGTGTTCCAATGTATGTATTCCAACTGTGTTTGTAGATTTTAGTGAGATTCAGATTGCAGTTTTGATTAGCCTTTAAATTTAGACAGTCTTAGTTTCCACTAGAAGAAGAATCTGTTTACAATGAGTTAGACAAAAATTCATAATGGTATCAGAGAAAGGTTTGTTGAAACATTCTAAAAATCCTTGAATAGATAGTAGGAATGCTACCTATGAAAGGGAGCTGTCAGGAGGCTCCAGGGATCGGATGCTGTGATCCATGCTTGAGAAAAGCACAGTGAAGTTTCAAGTTGTTGGGTTCTTTGTTAGGCTGCTGATCTGTCTTAACTTTCGTTTAGGCGATATTCCAATGCAGTAGTATGGCTACAGTCAATCTCAAATACATGGACAGATTGGAAGGTCCCTCTTAACTTCATCCCAGGGAAGTCTCAGGTAACCAGCCTGCATCCATCTTAACTACAGATCTTCCAAGCATTTGGCGGGATCAAATTTCTTTTCACTCTAAAAGAGGTTTGCACCTCAATAGATTTGATCCCTCTCGACACTCGATAGATCTGGAGTTAAGATGGATCTAGAGTGAGAAATTATTCTTACATAAGAATACCATTAGCAAAACCATGGGTTGTCAAAACCATTAACAATAAATTGACTATTTTACCTCAAGTTTATTTTAATTATTAATTTTTTTTTTTTATTTTTTAATTTTATTTCATTTCCATTTTATGCAATTTGACTGAGTCAAAATGTTTACATATCAAGACACGACATTACAACATCTCTTCCATACCAGGCTGGTGAGCGCCTCTAGGCACAAAGATATTGTTGGAGTAGGATTTGTCTAACTTCATTGAGAAACTGGTTGTAGAGCCTCCCAAACCTGTGTAATTAGTAAATCATAAAAAGAAGATGGCCAAGGTCAAGTGAGTCATACTTGAATCTATGAAGGATCATTAGATCCCTCACATCACCAAAAAGACCACAATAAAGTACATGTTTGATGCTCTAGTCACTCTATGAGAGTGAGAACAACAAACAGAAGACATTCCTAAGAAATAAGCTTAATCCCTACAAATGAGTAAAATGATATTGTAGTTTCCTACTTAATGAATATTATTGATCTCCATGATCAGCTTGCAGCAATTGAGAGGAGGTGAAGGGTGAAAAGCTAGTACTCATTGCATTAAATAGGTCCTGTTCTTTTTGGAAACTTTTTGGCTATGACATCTAGGCCAAAAAAAAGTTAAAACTTCCCATTTTGAAGAGGCTATGGAATGAATTCAACTAGAAGGAGCAGAATGTTGTCCCCATTAGTAAGACGAAGAAGGGCAACAAGAAAAGAGGAACTAAGAAGGGTTAAAAGGGGAAGAAAGAGAAGCCAGGTTCTTGTAACCAGGGAAGGAAGGACTTGAGCCACATCAAGTGCTTCAAGTGTCAAATGTTTGGGCACTTCGCTTCCAATGTCATCAAAAGAAGGGGAAGGGAAAGCAACTTGTAAAGAGTACAAAAGCATCAGCTCAAGTGGATGAGCTTTCATCCAATCTCGAGATACACTTCTCAATGGTCTCATGCCTGTCATCTGACATCATGTCTGATGTGGACTGGTATGTGGACAGTGGAGCCTGCAAACATACAACCTCTAACAAGAGTACCTTTAGTAGAACTTGGTGATGATGCCACATATCCAGTTGCAAGAGTGGGATCCATCAAGTGATATCCTTAAGCTTACTAAGTTAATGATGTTTTGTATGTACCTAGCTTAACTAAAAATCTCTTTCCAATTTCAGTGATGATATATCCTACATATATGGCTAACTTTGAAGATCAACAAGTCCTCATCCTAAATTGCAAGGGAATCCTATAAGAACTTTAGGGTATGATAGTGACAACATGTGTGAGCTTTGACAAAAGAGACTAGGTCACTTGCACTAGTGAATGTTGCCAATCTTGAAAAACATGGTGTGGGCATTGCCAATCTTCAAGGCTGAGAAGAAAGGAGTGTTCAAAGGTTGTGCACTTGGCCAACATGTAAAGGATGTGTTCCTGGCAGTAAACATAGGTCAAGAGGGGTTTCTGACCTAATCAACTCAAATGTATGTGGGCCCATCTCTTCAACTTCCTTATCAAGTAACATTTACTATGAATATTTTATTGATGATTCTTCTAGGAAGTCCTAGACTTAATTCACAAAAACCAAAGGAGTTTGATACCTTTTGCATGAAATCAAGAATCAAGAAAATGTTGATAGTTCCCTACAACCCTCAATAGTTTGGGGCCTTGATTCATGATCTAGTTCTGCTCATGTGTCTCTGTGTATAAACATGTCTCATCATTGTCTATATTTTGAATAGGTATCCTCACAGAATTTTGAAGGATAAGACTGGATGAATTCAGAAGCCTCAAGTAACACATCTTTGAGTTTTTCAGTTGTCCTATCTACATTCATATTCCAGATGGGAAAAGGACCAAGTTGGAACCTTCTAGTTTGAAGGGCATTTTTGTAGGTTAGAGTGAAACCTCAAAAGCTTATAGAATATACATTCCATCTCAACATAAAGTAGTTGTGAGCAGAGATACCAAGTTTGAAGAAAATGCATGGTCCTCTAAGTCTCAAGAACCTCCAATAGTGACCATGGAGGCAGAAGAGCTTGGTATCCCAAAAACAGATCTGCAGAAATCAAAAAGATCATGAAACGCACACTTAGATCAGCAAGCTTTTGGAAGTGCAAGGGGTGCCTCTTTACCTTCAAGTTCAGCTAGAAAGCCTAGATGGCTAATCTAGACATTAAAAGAGGCAACATAGTAAGTTGGTGCTCCAACTACTTCCCTTCAAATAAGCCACCCTCCTAAAAAGTTCCCTAGTTATGTTGCACTGATATCTTTCATTATTGAAACAAAACCTTCTAGTAACGACAGTAAGGAAGCAAGTACTACAAAATGCCATGATGGAGGAATACATCTCCTCCTAAAGAATGATGGGTAGGAGATAGTGCCTAGACTAGTGGAGAAGTCAGTATTTGACTCTAGTTTTTCTTACAACAATCATGCATGGTTAAGCATGCACCAGATAGCAGCATATAAAACTGCAAAGCTCAGTTTGTGGCTGGACGGTTCTCCCATTAAAAAGGAGTTGACTATGAGGAGACTTTTGCTCTTGTTACTAAATATACCTCTATCAGATTTACTATGTCTTTTACAACAATCTTCCATTGGATTTTATATCAAATTTATGTAAAGACAACATTTCTTAATAGGTTGATTAAGGAGTTATATGATAAACCAACCAAGAGGCTTTTAGGTGAATAGGCTTGAGACCCATGTTTACAAGTTGAAGTAGGCCCTTTATGAGTTGAAACAGGCACCATTTGCATGGCACTCCAAGATCGATGAGTAACTTTCAGATTTGGGTTTCACTGAGACAGATGCAGATTCTAATTTTTACAATTTGGTAGATCATTCTAATCTGCTTGTTTTAGTCCCATATGTAGACAATCTTACACTCACAGGAAGTTAAAAGGAATCCACAAACTGGTGCAGGGCAAAATTGGCAAGAGAATTTGTCATGACTTGAAGCACTACTTGCTGGCTCTAGGGGTGTAGCAAAGTGCAGGTGAAGTGTTCCTTGGACAGAAAAAATATGTAATTGAAATTCTTAGAAGATTTCAAATGATGGACTGCAAACCCATGGCTACTCCAGTGTATGCAATTGAAATTCTGATGAGATTTCAAATGATGTACTGCAAACCCATGGCTACTCCCCTGTGGTAGTAAATCCATTGTACTTTGCTGATTCTAATTCAGATTTGATGAACATCTGTATACAGGGAATTGATAGGTTTCCTCATGTACTTAGTTAACACAAGGCCTAACATTTGTTTTGCAGTCAACACTTTCAGTACATGGTGTAGCCTAGGCAAGTTCATCAGGTTGCCACAAAACACAAGTTCTAATACTTGGAAGGGGGCAGTACATTTTGCACTGAGATATGTTAGTGATGCAGCTTTTTATTCAATGATAATGGAATAACATTAACAAGGGTTCTCGACAGTGATCTACATGTTCTGTGCATGTTTTCTAACTGTGTCCGTTTATAGGCTCAAACGACATTCAGATTACAGTTTCGATTAGCCTTTAAATTCAGACTGTGCTACTTTCCTGTAGGAGAAGAATCTGTTAAACAAGTGTTACTAAATTCATCAGTTGTTAGTAATTAATTGGATGAATGGCAGTATTAGAAGATGAAATCAAACGTTCTGTCCGTTTTTATTTCAGAGTGCTTTGAACATGTCTACAAAGAATTAAATGGTGAAGCAGACACCTTGAGGAAGGAAGGACTACAGTTGGCTGAGGGTTCAAGGTTATGAAGTGAAATCAAGGATTGTCATATCTTACACGAACATATTTCTGCATCCTCGAATGGGGATTCTTATGAAAGTCAGTATTCTGAAGATGATCCAAGTGCCTCAAAAGAAGAATTCTGAATTTTAGAGAAGTTACAGGACCCTTCAATCAATATCAATGCCTTCTTCAGGCTTAGCAAAGAATGTATATTTTCGTTCTGATATTTCTCGAAGCTTAAAGCATTTACAGAATGTATCTCTTTATACTCGGATGAAATAAAATATTAGAAAAATTGAGGGAAAATATATCAATATCAATCGATATGTAAGCCAATAAATGCGCCAAAAAAACACAGATTGAAAAAATATGCCTGCTGTGAGTCTGTGAAAGCAAATATAAGCAACACCTCTTCTGGAAAATGTGAAGCGGAAATACAAAACAAAAAAGACATCGTGATAAGAGAATATGGGTTGAGAGGGACAAAAGAAATCAAGGCTTAGACTCACCTCTATCCGATTGCATATGAGGATCTGAACCAGCCGCATCGGTTATCCAAAAATGCACCTTTGTCCGTGCACCGATCAAGTCAATCCGCCGCTTGGAAAGAAAAATAGCACAATGCAAATATTTGCAAATGCGTCTACCTGAAAAGGGGGCGCGGCGTAAGAGGCCCTCCTGAAACCCCTCGGAGAAGGATATATCTGCGGACCTGAAACCCTACATCCGATATAACAACCCATTTTAAGATATAAATGTTTTAAAAAGTTAAAGAGCATTGTCGCCGACCCTGAAACCCTACATCGTATATAGAACTAGCATTTGCACAAACCGGTGCAACGTCATAGAAGTAGTGGGATATGGAAGTAGGTTTGTGCAACGTCATAGAAGTAGTGGGATATGGAAGTAAGTAAAAGTAATATTTTAGTAAAATGTTAAATATGTGTTGTATGAATTAATAATTTTATTATATAATTAATAAAAGAATTAATAGAGAAGGGTTATTATTTTAAAATTTAGGATATAATTATAAAAAAAAAATTGAGAGGAAATATTAGTTTTAAGATCAAAAAAATTAATTAAAAAGAGCGATAAATTTTAGGTTTAATTCTAAAGCCTCAATGCGAAAGGATTATATTAGAACATCCTAAAAAGTCTTTTAAGAAAAATGGCGATTAAAACCTTTTCCAAATAAATTTTAAAGGTTTAAAGCATAAATATAATAAAAGCTGGCATATATATGTAAATAGTAATAAAGAGGTCGACCCCATAAAACTACCACGTTGCATATTGGGATCTCGCGAGTGGCGTTTTTGTTTTATTGTCCATGACCAAACTTCCGAAGCCTCTAACTTGCGACTTTATTTACACCATATCCATTCAATTTAATTATTTACACCATAACCATTGCAACTTTTAATGTCCATGACCAGACACACGTCTTTAAAACTTGTGATATGAAAGGCATGACATGGCAACTGTGATATTATATTAAGGTGTGCTATGATGGAGCAGTCGAGTCTGCAACACGTATTGCAATCAGAGGTTTCAAAGTGACAAGGCTTCAAAAGTTGAGATATGGCGGATGCGATATTAATGGCCAAATGTGGAGAATTAATGGTTTTCGATAGAATAAACGCATTCATTATTACTAACGGTTTCTTGAGATTTCGCTCATAAAAGTCTTGGATTATTATGTAATCGGTTATTTGCTAAGTTATTCCTTCTGAATGTTAGTTACTCTCACCCTTGTGTTTCTCTTGACAAGTCAGTCCCAACAAGCATAATTCAACAAAAATGTCTTGGTCGACCAAACCCATGAAGAAACCTATTGTTCAACAAAAATCAGTTGCTCTTCCCCCTGAGTTTGCAGAATTGCTTGCATTATTTACCGATACCACATGCACCTCAAACACCGGAACATCTACCTGGGAGGCCACATATCAACTTTTCGAAGATGAAGAGCCGAGAGTCACAGAAAGAGTAGTCATAGCCGAAGATTCATACCCGGTTTCTGATACTACATATAGTGATCTGGCCAATTCATTCCTCCACAGAATTGTTGCTCAGCTGAACATCCTTCCTTACATGGATATGATCACATGTGTTGTTGACCATCTAAACATCGCTGACAGAAACTTTATGACCAAGAGGAACACAATCATCGGCTCTTTCACCAACAAAGATTCGACTCGAATGTACCAGTTGTCGGCAGCTCAGAAGAAATATGATATGACTTCATTGAGAAATTCATGAAGGAAAATTAGGATCAATCTGAAGTCATCAAAGGATGGAGAAGAGATGCTAGCAAGCACAAGCGAGAAAATAAGGGTATGCATTCTATAGCTTCTCTTGTCGGTCCATATTGTTATGTTGCCACTATGATATGTAGATTATTTGGTTATGTCAATACCCAAAAGTTTTCAGACCAGTGGGTACCCTTGATTGATGCAGCTATGTTATGGACTGGGGGACTGTTCTATCTAATAATTTAAGTATCCAAATCCTAGATTATAGGAAGAACTGTAGTTTTTTTATTCTAGAAAACATTGTTCCCCCATTTTACATGAGTGCCTATGTAATGGATGTTATTTTATTTACTTCTGATTTCCCATCCATGGGATGTAAATGGACCATACAGGACCCTATGTCTATCCACGTTTATCATAGTATTCTCTGGGAGTCAAAATATAGGAAAAAGAGCATCATTCCTTTGTTAATTCTCATACAGAATACAAATTAGATGCATGGTGTGAAGGAAAATGAAATTTACAGGTTTGTGGTTGAAATTTATTGGTGTATCTATACGTGTATCTATAAGTTGTATTTTCATAGTCCAGGGGTTGGGAATACACAATTCCCATCCACTTGAGCTCAATTTTATCTCGCAAAACTTCATTGGGATCTACCTAAACACATATGCAAACATAGGTGAAAATGCCTTTCAAAAGTCTTTCCCTGTCTACTTTGACGAATCTTCCAATAAAATTGCCCACTTTTTCTAAGAGATCTAGATGGGTAAAGTGAATGGGAAAACTGGGAATCTTACCCATACTAGAGTAGTCATCGGCAACATAGTGAGAGGATTGAAGTTGGGAAACCATGGCTTCACTAGAAGACCAACTCATCCCCAAAACCAGGGACCTTGGTTAAGGATTTTTTTCTTATCCTCAAGACATTTGAAGATCACCACAAAAAAACATGGGTCTACATCCACCCAAACCGACATTCATCCAATCCTATCATAATCGAACAGAAAAACGCTACTTTTTCAATAGAAAATGGGGAATAAAAGTATCACCCAAGGATAATGACCATCGCATCAAGCGCTCAATCATAGGGGAGGAGCAATAATTTGACAATCACACGTCCTCGATTTCTATTGATTTAACTCTGAACGCTCACGTAATATTCTCTTGCTTGGCGAATTAAACACCACTGCATGGAATGGACGAGGATTGAGCCGAACCCTAGATGAAGCCCACTTCATTCTCATCTAAACACAAAACTATATATACGTCAAAGCTATTACAATAGATTCTGACTGTCAACACCTCGAGGTTCTGTTTATATGTGGCTACCTTTTATGGTTACTATTGAATGTGTGATTGGGAATAGTAATGGCAACTTAGGGCTGCCAAATTTCCTTCGATTCCATCACTACATCCTAACGCAAATAGTTGTTCAATGCCTTGGTTGTCTTTCAAAACTGGTAGGCAGCGTCTTCTTTGATATTTCTCGATGGTTTTAATTCCACTACAATCACAACTTTCATTTACATAAACTTCGTGTTTTCGCACGAGCGACGATTTTTCAAGGTGAAATGTCACTTGGATGGTTTCAATGTTGTTGAACCATCATAACTAACTAACGGATATGCCCATTACAATTTTATACCACCCCATTATCAATATCAATTATGCATGGGAACCAATTAAAGCAACTTTTCACATTAATTTTATATGAGCACGAGAACATGTGTTAACAAGCAGCCCATAAAGCCTCATTTTGAATGCCATAGTCACTTAGAAGGAATTCCTCTTGTAGTAGCATCCTCCCTACTAAACTTTGCTAGTGCTAACATTAGAACCACCATTACAACAAGATATCTTTCTAGTGTTGACAACACCATTATAGTAAGATACCTCAAGAGAGACAGAAAATTTAAAAAGTATGATAGTAATACGTATCCAGAAGATGGTATTGAAACTAGTAATTGTTCACGAATCCATAAGATTGTAAGGTCATTCTCATTATCATAATCATTGTCATCATCATCACCATCATCCTTGTCATTGTTATTGCCATCATTACATTATCATCATAATCACCATTCATGCCATCATCATCATCATTATGGACATTGTTTGCAATTGTTCATAATTGTAGATGTTGTAAGAAATATCATCAACCCAAAAAATGTGATCAGTGCTAGAAAAGGGTTGTTTAGGACACATTGATATACGTAAGAGAAATAACAACTCTATTTTTGACAGATGATCGATGATGATCATCATCACCACCATTATCATCATCATTGTCATTTTTATCATCCCCATCATCATCATTAATGTAATTTCTATCGACATTGTTGTAATCATGCATCATCATCATTCATGCCATTATTGTTTTTGATGATGACCTAGATGAAAATGATGATCATGACACCAAAGATAATGCTTATGATTATGACAATGACAACATCTAAAATTGGGAAGATTTGCCAACGTCATTAGCATCGTCATCATCATAATCATTGCCATTATCATCATTGTCATTGTAACCACTATCATCTTTATCATCATAATCACAATTCATGTCATCGCCATCATCTTCATTTTCATCATTGTCAATATTATTGACATTGTCATCAATTGTTCATAATTGTCAATGCCATAAGGAATATCATCAATGCAGAAAATATGATGAGTGTTGGAAAAGGGATGCGAAAGCGAACATAGAAATGGGGGCAACAATAGAAGTAAAATTGGATGAAAAGTGGATACAACATAAGTAGATGCACAACAACATGAAAAACCTGACACAAAAGTGGATGCAAAAGTAGATGCAGTTGTCAATGCAAACTTGGATGCAAACATGAAGGCAAAAGTGGAAGCAAACATGGGTCCAATGGTAGGTGTAAAACTTGGCACAAATTGTGGTGAAACAAATGTGGATGCAACAACGGAAACAAAAGTATATGCAAAAATGGATGAAACAAAAGTGGATGCAATAGGGGATGCAAACGTGGAAGCAAATGTGGTTGCAATGGTAGGCGCAAGATATGGTGCAACAAAAGTGGATGTAACAATAGACAAAAAATATGCAAAATAAGATGCAAAAATGGATGTAAAAGTGGAAGCAAACATTGATGCAACATGCAAAACAAAATTGGATGCAAAAAATGGATATAATGTAAGTAGATGCAAAAGTAGATACAAAACGAAATGCAAAACCCAATGCATAAACCTGACATAAAAGTGGATGCATAAATAGATGCAATATTTGATGCAAAAGAGGATGTGAACATGAATTCAAAATTGGAAGCAAACATGGATACAATAGTGAGTGCAAAACATGGTGCAAATTGTGGCATAACAAAAGTGGATGTAATGAGAGATGCAAAAAAAGAATCAAAGTATGATGCAAATGAAGATGTAAAAAGGGATGCAAAAAGTGAAATTTAAAATGGGTGCAACAGTGGATGCAAAATTGTGTGCAAAAGTGGATGCAATAGAAGTCGATGCAAAAGTAGATGCAAAACGAGACACAAAACCCGATGCAAATCCTGGTCCAAAATTGGATACAAAAAGGGATGCAAAAATAGATGTAGTAGTTGATGAAAACCTAGACGCAAATGAGGATGCAAAATTATAATCAAAAGTGGGTGCAAAAGGCGGTGCCAAACTAGGCGCTAATTGTGGCACAAAAATATTAGATGCAATAGTGGGTACAATAATAGATGCAAAAGAGGATGTAAATATGGATGCCAAACAAGAGGGAAAAGTGGATGCAACAAAAGTAGATGCAACATTTTATGCAAAACTAGACACAAAACACGATGTAAAACTTGGCGCAAAAGGGATGCACAAATGGATGAAAAAATGGATGCAAAAAATGATTTAAAAAAGGATGCAAAAGTCGATGCAAAAGTTGATGCAAGTGTAGGTGCAAAAAGTGGATGCAAATGAGGATACAAAAGTATGTCAAACAAAATTAGGTGCCAAACTTGATGCAAAACCTGGAACAAAACCTGGTGTAAAGGATGACACAAAACTTGGCATAAAATTTGGTGCAAAACTTGGTGCAAAACCTATTGCAATACCTGGTGCTAAACTTGGTGTAAGATTTGGTGCAAAACTTGATGCAAATTTTGTGTCAAGTTTTGCACCATATTTGATAAATGGATGCAAATAGCACCAAAAATGGGCTCTAGATGCAAAAAAAGAAGTAAAAAGGGACGTTAATCACTGGTTTTGTTGTAGTGTATCCTCTAGTGTACTTTGATCGAAAAAATCAATAGACTACCTGTAGTCCTGAAATGGCATGGTGCCCCTTTGTGCTAGTGTTTTAATATGAAACTGCAACCATTTTTCTTTAAGATAAAGAGCATGTGATTTAGCTGGCATCCTACACTAGATGGCCTTCAAGGAGAGGCTGGCCATACATGCTAGTTGGTTCTCTCTTTCCTACAGCTTTCCCCTCAGCAATGCATTTTCTCTCTCAAGTTGGCTTCTCATGATTGTTGTTATCACCCAAAAATTCTCAAAACATCATTGTGTCAACTCTGCTTTTGGTCATGATTTCAAGGAGGTCTAAAGGTCATTTTAGTCTTGATAAAAGGATAAGTGATAGGGTTTGAAGTCTTAAAATGTCATCTTTCATTTCCAAATAAAGTCCTTTAGGTTCACTTCATGGTCAAATAGGTCACATTTTCCATTTAGAAGTCATTCCATTAAGTTTAGGGTTAAATTTAAGCAATCATACCCACAGTTAATGAAGCTAGATTTGTAAGGATGATGAATGTTTAGTTGACAGCTAATAATAGGAGATTGAAGAGACAAGTTGAAGACCTAGAAATATAGTTAGCAAAATCTGAAGAGAGGTTACAACAACAATGAAACAGGGTGATGAAAAAGGGCAGTAAAAGATATATCTTAAATTAGTTTTGATATTAGAAAGAAGATCATTTTTGAAGAGGAGCATCTTATAAAGTTAAGTTGTTTGGTTCTTGGTGATCATATTAGTCCTTATGAAATTTTTAAAATCCCCAAACTTCAAGTTTTTGAAAACTGTGTTGAAAAAAGAGCATACACAGCAGTTTCATAGCGCGCTACGAAACTGCTGAAGGTGAACTTTTAGCACTTTTTCTGTTTTTAGTAGTCAACTTACAAGGGGGTTCCTGAGCAATCTCAAACTCATTCTTAAAAACTGAAAAAGGTTTTTATTCATAACATAATTAAATACAAAAAACTCTCTCATTTTCTTTAAATTCATTATGAGGTGGACAAAATTGATGACTCAACTTGCGCTACGAAACTGCTGAAAGTCATTGAGAGAAAAACTATGTTTTCTGGTTTTAGTAGTTCACTTCATGATCAGTTTCTGGCCAAATGCAAACGTATTTTAGAATTTTGAAAGCGTTTTCTATTCATAAAATCTTCAGCTACAATAACCTCTCTTACTTTTCTCAAAAGTGTTACCAACTAAGAGAAACAAGGCTTTCTTTAAAGCCATATTTTCAGAAATCAGAATTTTCTAGTTTTACACATGTTGTTCAAAGACAGTTTCTGGACAGTTAGGTCATGGATTAGTGGGGTTGGTAACAATGTTGGAGGCATCATAAAGGTCAAAGACATGGATTAGTAGCTGTCAAAGAATGTATTTAAGTCTTAGATAAAGTTGTTGAAGCATGTTTTAGGAATTTCACTCCTATTTGTATTAGGACTCTTAAAAGATAGTTAGCTGTTAGTTTGTAATTAAGAGTTTGTTTTATGAGTAGATAGGTGTAAATTTTAGAAATTTGAATTATTATAAGGATGGATCATAGAGTCCAAGGTTGTAAAGACTCTATATGAAGCATTAGGTCGAATTCCTCAAGGCTGGCATTTGTATTAGCAAAAGAAATTGTGTTATGGGAGCAGACTGTGTGTTTTTCAACTTAATACATAGATCGGTTTTACTACTCAATATTCACAAAGGGTTTATGTGTTATATGTTTCTATGGCCTTTTCCAATTACTTATTTGTAGTGGTATGAGCATGTGTTACTTAGAATTCACTGGAAAATGCTCTAACTTCCTTCAGATGCTTGTAGACTGTGTTTATTCACTGTGTTACTGTTTCACTTATAAACCTAAACTCCAAGTGCCTTGACTTCCATGTTTTGCTGATCATGAGGTTTTGTTGAAGACTATCTTGACTCCATAGCCCAATAGATGTTTTCCAATCTTTGTTTCAATCAATCAACCAGTTATACATTTTTGTCCATTTTTATTCCTAGAGTTAGCCATCTAATCATTAATCAAAAATCTTAAACCTATTGAGAGAGCCCTCTTAGGTTGAGGAGGCTAAGCCTCAACCAAAAGATTGGTTTGAAAGAGTTATTTAGAGTCTACTTAATCAACAGTCTATCAAGGTTAGATTTTGTGATAACATTTTGGTGCGTCTTCCGAGAGCCTGAAGATTACTTATTCCCGAAATCAAGAAGCTGAACTTCTGAAGGTAGCAGGAGCTCAGGAAGTTGTTTGAGGTTGCATCTACCTTGGCGACTCCACACATCAAATAAAAAATTGGAAGGTGACTCCGCTGCTAGAATATTAGTAGCTTAATGAAGTTTCAAGATGAGTGCCATTGCAAGAAAGAATGCCAGGTGTGCCCCAATGAATCGGTCTCATATCCCTGGTTTTCCAAATCCTATGCCAAAGGTCGAATGGTTAGATGATCTTCCAATATTCAAAGATGAAAAGAAAGACAATGTTGCTATTCATTTGGTTAGGTTCCATCTGCATGTACACAGTATTAAGGTTCAGTTCCCTGAAGATTGTCTCATGAAGATGTTTATGACCACTTTAGAAGAAAAAGCATGGTCTTGGTATAAAGGCTTGGAAAATGGTTCATCATATTCTCTTACTAATTTCCATGATGTATTCTATGAGATGTATAAAGAGTGTCATCCCTCCTTATTGTTGGTCAAAGATTGATGTAAACATTCTGTGAGTTTTATTCAATATTTGGAGAATTGTTATGATGATGATGAATTCATGGATGAATAAATTTTAGAGGCTCTTCAAAACAATACATTTCAACAGCAAGAAGAAAGGATAACATCCCATAAAATGCAACATGAAAATCAGTAGGGGTTGACTTATGAAAACCATGTTTCATCCTCTGAGATTAATGTAAAGATGCATCAAACTTGCCAGTCTTTTGATCATAAAGAGTATGAAAATCATTGCAAACACCAAGAAGAAATACTGGAAGATAACTTTTATAACCCTCAGGCAGAGGAAAAGTTTGATTTTTTATGTCATAATTTGCAGCGGCTTACATCAAAGAATGATCATAATAATGAGGAAAATTACATTGTTTGTGGGAATAATTCAGAAAGCAGTTGGATAGCATATCAAAGGAATCTTGTGTGGCTGAGAATCAGTTGTCTAAAGATATAGAATGTTATGATGATCATCAAACTAATCATGTCTTTTTTGACCCTATAACTGATTACATGGAAAAGATTTACTGTTCAGATTTCCAGTTATATTTTCATCTTGAAGATTAGTTACATCTCATGCTGCCTCGGTTATTTCAGTATCATGTTTATTTTTGCTTCAAGCACAATCAAGAGATTCAAGTGTCAGATCAGATCAATGACTGGCTTCATTGGAAGTTTCATGTTCCTTGAGCTACAAATGGAGATTGCAGCTGATAGGGTAGGTAGGAGTGTGTGAATAAGCTCAAAGTTGACTGAGCATCTTTTCAGTAGATACAAATTTATTTCTTTTGCAGTGATCATTAAGTTTGAGCCCGAGGTGAAGGCCATTAAAGCTTGAGGAGAAGTTTGGCAAAATTTCAGAGTTTTATTCTAAAGGATGGATAGTAGCACTGGAGCTACCGGTTCTTAACATACCACTGGGGCACACTATCCCTAGTGGAGCCACTATTATCTCCCAAAAATTCTCAAAACATGATTGTGTCAACTCTGCTTTTGGTCATGATTTCAAGGAGGTCTAAAGGTCATTTTAGTCTTGATAAAAGGGTAAGTGATAGGGTTTGAAGTCTTAAAATTTTATCTTTCGTTTCCAAATAAAGTCCTTTAGGTTCAATTCATGGTCAAATAGGTCACATTTTCCATTTAGAAGTCATTCCATTAAGTTTAGGGTTAAATTTAAGCAATCATACCTACAATTAATGAAGCCAGATTTGTAAGGATGATGAATGTTCAGTTGAGAGCTACTAACAGGAGATTGAAGAGACAGGTTAAAGACCTAGAAATATAGTTAGTAAAATCTGAAGAGAGGTTACAGCAACAATGAAATAGGGTGATGAAAAAGGGTAGTAAAAGATATATCTTAAATCTGTTTTGATATTAAAAAGAAGATCATTTTTGAAGAGGAGCATCTTATAACGCTAAGTTGTTTGGTTCTTGGTGATCATATTAGTCCTTATGAGATTTTGAAAACCCCCAAACTTCAAGTTTTTGAAAACTGTGTTGAAAAAAGAGCATACACAGCAGTTTCGTAGTGCGCTACGAAACTGCTGAAGATGAACTTTTAGCACTATTTTCTGTTTTTATTAGTCAAATTCCAAGGGGGTTCCTGAGCAATTGAAAACTCATTTTTAGAAACTGAAAGAGGTTTTTCTTCTTAACATACGTAAATACACAAATCTCTTTTAGTTTATTTAAATTCATTATGAGGTGGGAGAAATTGATGACTCAACTTGTGCTATGAAACTGCTGAAAGTCATTGAGAGAAAAACTTTGTTTTCTGGTTTTAGTAGTTCACTTCATGATCAGTTTCTGGCCAAATTCAAAAGTATTTTAGAATTCTGAAAGAGGTTTCTCTTCATAAAATATTCAGCTACAATAAAGTCTCTCACTTTCCTTAAAAGTGTTACCATTTGAGAGAAACAAGGCTTTATTTGAAGCCATATTTTCAGAAATCAGAATTTTCCAGTTTTACACATGTTGTTCAAAGACAGTTTCTGGACAGTTAGGTCATGGATCAACAGGGTTGGTAACAATGTTGGAGGCATCATAAAGGTCGAAGACATGGATTAGTAGCTATCAAAGAATGTATTTAAGTCTTAGATAAGGCCGTTGAAACATGTTTTAGGAGTTTCACTCCTATTTGTATTAGGACTCTTAAAAGACAGTTAACTGTCAGTTTGTAATTAAGAGTTTGTTTTATGAGTAGATAGGTGTCAATTTTAGAAATTCGAATTCTCCTAAGGATGGATCATAGAATCCAAGTTTGTAAGGACTATATGAAGCATGAGGTCAAATTCCTCAAGGCTGGCATTTGTATTAGCAAAAGAAGCTATGTTATGGGAGCAGACTATGTATTTTTCAACTTAATATAAAGATCAGTTTTACTACTCAAGATTCACAAGGGGTTTATGTGTTAGATGTTTCTATGGCCTTTTCCAATTACTTATTTGTAGTGGTATGAGCATGTGTTACTTAGAATTCATTGGAAAATGCTCTAACTTCCTTCACATTCTTGTAGACTGTGTTTATTCACTGTGTTACTGTTTCACTTATAAACCTAAACTCCAAGTGCCTTGACTTCCATGTTTTTATGATCATGAGGTTTTGTTGAAGACTATCTTGAATCCATAGCCCAATAGATGTTTGCTAATCTTTGATTCAATCAATCAACCAATTATACATTTTTGTCCATTTTTATTCCTAGAGTTAGCCATCTAATCATTAATAAAAAATATTAAACCTATTGAGAGAGCCCTCTCAAGTTGAGGAGGCTAAGCGTCAACCGAAAGATTGGTTTGAAAGAGTTACTCAGAGTCTACTTGATCAACAACCTATTAGGGTCAAATTTTGTGATAACAATTGCTTCTCTGTCCCTTAAGCCACTTATCTCTTTGCCCATTTCTTTGAGTTTCTCTTCCATGTGCCCAATGTCTTCCACCCCTTTTGACTTGGCAATTTGCATCCATTGGTGGGTTCTGGCCCTCTCCTCCTCAAGTTCGAAAAATAATTGGATGGAAAATTTTTGAGGTATTACCCTGCCTCGTTCAATAAATAGGTAGTAGGAGTCCAGGTTAGGTTGGGGGCTTGGTTCCTTTGTCTTTGGGTCTTCTTCTTTTGTTTCTTGTTTCTCCCCTACCTTGCTTTCCAATTTCTGTGCTTCCTGTAGTTTTTGCAGAGTATCCTATAGGACTGCTTTTGCTTCCTATAGGTTTTGTTGTGGATCTTGTAGGATGGCCTTGCCCTTTTGAGGAAGTTGATCTAGTACTAGGCCTCCTTACATAGGTGATTGGTGACTTAGGGGAAGGCATTTTGTCTCTTTGTGTAGGAGAATCTTCAATCTCAATAGGAATTTTTGTTGATATTTGTGGCTTCCCTTGTTTGATTCTTGTGCTCTTCCTTGTTCTGAAATATAGTGGGGTTTGCCTCCTTCTTTTTCCTTTTTGCTTGACTGGGGTGCTGAGAGCACAGGGGCTTCACTGGGGAGGTAATACCATACCGCGTGCATTCATATTGTGGGATATATATTGAGGAAAAAATGACATAATATATTGAGCACATAATAGGGGGTAAAGGGTTTTTATATTGGCAGGTATAAAAAATGGAGCTCAAAGTTAATGAAAAAATACAAAGGGGTATAAAAAATGTTAATGAAAAATTGGATACCTATAATATCTAGTGAAAGTAGGGTTGTCTTAAATTGGGAAGGTGTATTGGGTTCATATTAGTAGGGGGTTAAATAATATGGTTTTTAAAGGTATTTTCCAATATATAGTCAAATTAAGGGTATTGTTTAGTATGCCATGAACGCACGTGCTATGTCAAAGGTTCATTGAGTGAATCCCCCATGGCTGAGAGCAGTGAGGGCAGTTGCTACCTCCCTCTCAGTGGCCTCTGGAGACACCCTAGGTGACTCCTCCTTGTTTTCCCTTCTGTTTTAATGCCTTCTTCCTCTCTGTTTTTCCTGTCTTCTTCCTCTTGTGGTTCTTCCTCATCTCCATTAGTTCCTTAGTTTCCTCCTCTGTTTCATCATCCTCCTCCTTATCTTCTCCCTCTTATTCTTCTTCTGCTTCATCATGTTCCTCTGTGTCAGCTTCTTCTTCATCCATCTCATCCTTATCTAGCTATGTATCTTCTTCTCCTCACTAACAGAGGGACTAACATCATAAGTGAGTGTTTTGATGTCATCCCCTGTTGGTAAGTCTCTGAAGACTGACCATGTTATAGGGGTTCTAAGGTTTTGGAGGGAATCCTCAATGAGGATCCTAATCAACCCATGATGAGTCAAATGTTAGGAATTCCCTTCCGTCACTTTGTTGCTGGAGTCTATGAGTGATTGCATCAAGAATAGGGTATGCTGATTCTTTGGTGAACTGATTTTTCTACCCCAAATCTTAATTCTTCAAGGATCCTGAAATGATAGCCATAAACAACACTATATACACCCTCAAATGAGATATAATTGATGAGTTGGTAGCCTACCTTACTCCATGGGTATGGCAGACTACCCATCCTTCATTTTTTCCCTCAGTGGGTTCTTCACCTTCTAAAAAGAATTTCCTTTTTGCCACCTGACTGTCTCCTTTGTCTTTTTTTCTCCATGGAATTCCTAGGGGAAGTGTGATGACCCTACTGATGAGCTCTGGGGTGAGATCTATAGTGAGGCCTCTAACTAAAACAATGGCATGGATTATGCTATGTGGAGTGAGGGAGTGAGCGAATTCTTGAGGCACCTCATCATCATACCCTGTGAATTTTTCAAAAACGCCCATCCAGTTGTGTCTTGTAAAGATTTCAAGTACCTGGGGTGCTGTTGTATCCTCATAGTGTTTGTGGGCTCTCTCCTATTAAACCCTCCTGTCATCTTGCTTGTGATGCTTGAGGAGAAAATGAGAGGGTTGACACAAATTTTTTAATTCGGGAGGAAAACAGAGCTGACTGTGTATGTAATTCACCCCGCATAGTTGCTAAATTCACTAGATTTTAGAGTATTTCTGGTTCATTTGCTCGTAAATGGGGATGAAATTTTAGAGCCTATCTCTTTAAAATGGTGGTAGTGGACAGTTCTCGTGATATCTCCTCTTGAACTCTTCTTTGCCTACCCTGTAGACTACCTCTGTGTATTCTGTAGACTGTATCATGTAGGAATTCATGTGCATGCTCCTGTAGGAATTCTTGTGCAGAATGATGGATCCTTGCCTCTGGTGGGTAGCATGAGTTATGAGAGTGACTTGAGTGAGGGAGTTTCGAGGAGGTGGAATGCATGCGAACGATGTTTTATTTCCCTTTATGGAATTTCGGGGTGAGGTGGTGTGCTAGCAGCAGAGGTACGTTGCCATTTTTGGACCGTTGGTCCCCAATCCCACCTCATAATTTCCTACTCCTCATAAACAACTCCCACCTCATAGATCCGCAGTTAACCACTTCTTGTCCTACTCCTCCTTTGTCTTTGAGTTGATTGCAACCACGTGTGAGAGGACACCTAGTTTTTCATATGTTGACTAAACGAATGTGGCCAAGTTAACTGGCCACCTTTTCACTTATAAACCAACTATCTTGTAACCCTTACAACTTTTGATTAAATGATGCATATGAGTGAGCGAGCGGGATATACCTATGGTTTCTTGGATTTTGTAGGAAGAAGAATGGCCATGCTGTAGTTGTCAAAGATCAGAGGTGTTGCATTGTTTATTTGCTGCATGCCATTCTTCTTTATTCTCTTGCTGTCTACTAATGGTTTCATGGCTTTTGCAGGTATCTGTGACAGAAGAACTGATGCTGCTACTACTGTTGAGCTCCTGGATCATCCTAGTGAAGACCTGTAGCCTTTGATTGGCATTCTATGGGATAGGCTGCTATAGGATTTCCTACAGGATGTCCTGTAGCTGCTTCTCCCTCAGAATTATTTAATCATGTTGTTGGCTGGGGCTATGAGGATGGTGCAATGAATGGACAGAGGGAGTAGGAGTGTGTAGAGCAAAGGACACTCAGGTAATGCTCTTAGTCTCATATGTTTTTCTTTTATTTTTTCTTCTTTTTTTCTATGACTTGCAGAAACTGATATCTTTTTGTTTTGATTGGTAAGTGCAAGGATGATGATGGTGGATAAGGTGAGGTGTTAGAACATGCCTAGGATGAATTTTAGGGACCAAAACCTACGATGTGCCCTCGGATTGCTACCTGTAGGATTTCCGGGCCACTAAAATTCCTACAAGATCATCCTATAGGTTTTCAGGGGATCCTATAGGAATATAGGGGATCCTGTAGAAAACACAGTCTTCACATAAATTGAAGAAATGGAGTGGAAAAACAATAGAAATGATGGAGGGATGCATGGTGAGGAGTGGGGGAGATGAATATGTGTGAGGCAGGGTTCCCTTTGGATCCTCTTTTTTCTCCTTGATTGTCTTTCTCACCCACCTGCAAATAACAATTATCTCTCTCTCTCTCTCTCTCTCTCTCTTTGAAAAACAACTAGGCTGCCTCAGAGAGGTTTTCACCCTATCTGTTTGCCCTGGGTTCCTCAAGGAGGTTTTCACCCAAGGATCTTCTTATTTTTTCTCTATTTTTTTCATCATTGGGCCGCCTCACGAGGTTTTCAACCCAAAGATGGGACTCAGGCGCCTCATGGAGGTTTTCACCTGAGTCCTTATTCATTTTTATTTTTCAGTGACTTGATGAGGGAGGAGCTGGAACTTGCTCCACCATCATCAATGTTTTATTGATATTGTCAATGAACTCTTGTTTTCATAAAGGTCTCTTGTACATTTTCAATCGGTGCCCATTAACAAGCAAAAAAATGGCTTCTTCATCTATAGTTCTGATTTACACTAAACCATTATCATGGCATCTTTCCACACATAAGGTCCGAGCCATCTTTTCCTTAGCTTTCCTTGAAGTATTTATACCTAGAATCATATAATAATGCCCAATCACCCTCCTGAAATTGCTTCTCCTTAATATGTTTATCATGCTAGATCTTCCTCTGAAGTTGAACTATCTCTGTATATAGGAGGGCTTGCATTCTGAATTCATCTAAGCCATTCAATTGGAACAATCTCTCTTTCTATACATGACTAAGATCCAAATCTAGTTGGGTTTCCATCCTCAATGTGTTATATTCAAACTCAATGGACAGAAAGGCCTTTTTCCCATAGACCAACTCATAGGGTGTAAATCCAGTGGTGGTCTTCCATGTGGTATTATAGGCCCAGGTGGCCTCAACTAGTCTCTCTACCTAATCCTTCCTGTTGCTGCTCACTACCTTGGTTAAGATGCCCTCTAGTGCCCTGTTTTTCATCTCCACTTTCCCATTAGCTTGTGGATGATAGGGAGTGGAGGTCCTATGCTTGATTTTGTGATGGCTGAGAAGTTCTTCAATCATGTTGGAGGTAAACTGGTTGCCTTGGTCTGTGACTAGCTCTCTAGGGTACCCAAATTTGTAGAATACATTCTCCCTTAGGAACTCAACCACCTTCTCTTCTGTTGCTGCCTTAATTGCCTTGGTTTCTGCCCACTTAGTCAAATAATCAGTGCACACAATAATGTGTTGTTTTTTCTTTGAAGGAGGGTTGATAGGCCCAATGAAGTCCATGCCCCACTTGTCAAATGGCTCAAAAGTCACTTGAGGCTGTAGGGGCATTTCATCTCTTGGAGTAGGCTTTCCCATCCTCTGGCACCGATCACACTGACTAGTGTACTTTTTCACATCCTGATGAAGAGTGGGCCAATAATAGCCTGCTTGTAACACTTTGAATGTTGTCCTCTTTGCTGCAAAGTGACCTCCACAAGGTCCATCATGATAGGTCAGGAGGATGTCAAAAACATCCTCTTCCCTTACACACCTTCTCAAGATTTGATCTGGGCCAAGTTTGGAAATATTTCCCCCAATCCAGGTGAAGGGGGTGCCTTTCCTGGCTATCTTATTTTTTCTTTGGAGGGAAAGTTTGGTGGGAACTGTGTTGATACCAAATAGTTTGCTATATAAGCAAACCATGGGGAGAGAACTAAAATAGAAAACACGTGCTCCTCTGGTAACTGGTCATCCACCATTCCTTCTTCACCTACAGGTAGATTACAGCATGGTTAGTATGCACAAATGTTTGACAGCCTGTAATGTAATACCTACATTTGTTTAATGAATGCACAATAGTGAGGAGTTCCTTTTCGGTCATGGTATAATTTAGCTTAGCCTTTGACAAGTTCTTATTGATAAAATAGATGGCATAGGGCAGTTTCTCCTTTACCTGTCCCAGGGTTGCTCCTATGGCTTTGTGTGAGGCATCAACATGAATATGAAAGGGGACGGCCCAATTTGGGCCTCGGAGAATTGGTATAGTGGTTAAATTACCCTTTAGAATGTCTAAGGCCTCTTGACAGCCTTTTTACCATAAAAACTCAGAATATTTGGCCAACAACCCAAGTAAAGGAGAGGCCAACTTGCTGAAGTCCTTTATGAACCTTCAGTAGTATCCAGATAACCCCAAAAAACTCCTAACATCTCTCTGCTTTTTTGGAGGTGCGACCCTTTGGATGATGGCTATTTTGTTCGGGTCCACCTGTAGTCCTTGCTGAGATATTGAATGACCTAGCATGACCCCCCAGTCATTAAGAATTCACATTTTTCAGGACTAAGAGACAGGTTCATTTCAACGCATTTGTGCAGTACTTTGCTTAGGTTAGTTAGGGCTTCTTGAAAATCATGGCCATAAGGTGTAAAGTCATCCATATAAATTTCCACATCATCATGTACTAATTCGGCAAAAATACTCAAGACTGCTCTCTGGAAAGTGGAAAGAGCATTGCATAGGCCAAAAGGAATGACCCTATAGGCAAAAGTACCCTAAGGATAGGTGAATGTGGTCTTATCCTAGTCTTCTGGGCATATTTGGATTTGGTTTTACCCACTAAATCCATCTAGGAAAGAAATTTTTTTTTTCCCTGCCAGGCCGTCTAGCACTTGATCAATGAAGGGTAGGGGAAAATTATCCTTCTTTGTGGCTTTGTTCAACTCCCTGTAATCAACACAAATCCTCCACTTACCATTTTTCTTGGGAACTAACATTAAAGGAGAGACCCACTCACTGTTGGAGATAGGGTAAATGAATTCTGCATCTAGCATCTTTTGCAGTTCTTCTTTGACTATATTTTTAAGAGATGGATTCATCCTCCTTTGTGGTTGTTGGACTGGTTTGCAACCTTCTTTGATGTATATGTGGTGAGTACACACTCAGGGGTTTACTCCCTTCATTTCCTTGTAACTCCAAGCGAAGGCTTCTAGGTTTTCTTTTAACATGTTGCATAGCTTTTCCTCTTCGAGAGCAGAAAGAGATGGATTAATTTTCAAGGTTTTCTCTGGGTCAAATTCTATGGTTTTGACATGGAGTGGTTTGAAATCGTCCAAGCATAAGTCAATTGGATGATTGTTCTGGGTTTCCTTTACTTCTTCTTCTAATGGTAGTGAACTAGGAGTTGGATTTTGGAGCAGGTGTTCAATCAAGTCATCCTCTTCTTGCTGTCCTCCTCCTATGGTCGCTTCTAAAGCATAAATTTGGGCACAATAAACTTCATCTTCTTCCTCCTCCTCCAACCATAAAGGTAAATCATGCTCTAGAGAAGGTTGAGCAGGATGGTATGGGAGTAACTGCTTGGACATATGCCCGTTCTTGATGGTCATATTCCTAACTCTGCAGCTAATGTAAGCATCGGTTGTGGCCAACCATGGCCTCCCAAGGATGAGAGGGTGACCAGTAATTTTAGCCTTAGGCTGGAGAACTAGAAAATCTATAGGGTACTCCCAGGAGTCAATGGAGACCATCACATCCTCAACAATTCTCTCAGGGGTGACTGTGGAATGGTCTGCAAGTTACAGAACTGTTGTGGTCTTCCTCAATGACCCTTGGAGGTTGAGCTTGAGCATGGTGTCCTTGGTCATCACATTAACGACAGCCCCAATATTGGTCAGAGTGTGTGGGACAATGGTGCCATTGATGTGCACATCTACTACAGGGCTTCCAGGGTCCAAATATTTTAGACATATTACCTACCCCAACATTAAATCGTACAGTTGCCCAATGAAATTAATGGTAGGGGCACCTCTTTTTCTTCTTCCTGGATGCTTGAAGCATTTCTCCTTAATCAACTTATTGTAAATGGGAACATCTTTTTATTGCCTGGAGAAGGGGGATATTTTCACATAGATTTTTCAATTCTTCCAGAAGTTTGGTTTCTTCTGGGGTAGGCTGGAGTGGTTGGGCTACTCTCTTAGGAAAGGGTGGATTTAATTTAAGGTTTATTTCCTATCTTTCTTCCTTAACCTACCTATGTGGAGGGGGAGGTTGGTTTCTGGAAGGACTCTCCCAAATCTTAGGTTAATCTCCTGGATTTCCACAGCATAAGCTGGATATGATGTCTCTCCACTGTATAATTGTTGAGCTTGCCTATTGTTCGGGTTTGGATTTGGTTGGGTAGGCATCTGGGGTTACTTGGGTGGATCAGAGTGTGTAAGTTGTGGTTGGGCAGGTGGTGGAGGCAATAGAGTTGGAGGATTGTTGTATTGGAGCCTCCACCCCTAGGGTGGTGTATTCCACTAAGGTTATGGCAGAGCGTAAGGTTGAAATGACTGGCTGGCTAGCTAGGACTGATACTAAGATGCATAGGACCAAGGAGGCAGTGTAGACTAGGAAGGATGAGCAGGGGGTCCCCAAAAGGTATAGTTGTGGTATGGTTGGGGTTGTAATATGCATGGGATAAACCTTGCGTGCCCTACTGGTATGGTATAGGATCAGGAGGTCTCCTTTGGTTGATGTAGCAAAGCTGCTCAATGACCCCTTCAGCTCCTTGATATACAGCTTTGAGTCTTGTTAAAGAAGGGCACTTGTCTGTGGAGTGGTTTTCTTCATAGACCGAGCAAATTTAAATACAGTTCAATGGACATTCGTTCCTAGGATTCCTCTTGGTGCATCTAGGACAAAAGATGGCCAAGGCTCTCTCTACTTCCTCTTGCTTCCTTTTGATGTTCATGGTGTCCAATTGCAAGACAAGGTTTTGCACCATCTCACTTTTGAAATCTTCTAGCATATTTCCAATTTCACCCTTGATGGATGAGTTGGAAGATGATGTACTGGCCATAGGTTAACTACTCCTACCCTTTTTCCTGGCTACCCTAGAATGGTTTCTAAAGACAGTCTTGATATCCTCATTGGGTAATTGGTAGATATCTCATCCTGCTAACAAGTGTAAGGCATCCGGAAGGTCTTCTCTTACTCCCCTGAGCAGGACCATCTTTAGGGACTCAGGGTCAAGTGTGCACCTGGCCCTTTTGTAGCTGAGTTGGAATCTTTCTTCATAGTCATCTACAGATTCATCCTGGCCCATGGTCATCCTGCAAATTTTTTCTTTAGTATCCTTTGACCTACAGTAGTCTCGATATTTGTTGTTAAAACCCTATTGCATCTGAGCCCAAGTTGTGATGCTATCTCTAGGTAAACCCATGAACCAGCGCAATGCTGCATCCTTGAGGGTAGATGGAAATAGTTTTAGCGTTTGCTCATCATCTGTATAGCCATAGGTTCGGCATATAACAACAAACTCAAATAGGAAAGTGTCAGGGTCCTCTGTGGTCAGGCCATGGAAATGAGGTAAGGCGGAGGGGCTTATATTCTTCATCTTAGTGTCTCCATTGGTTTCCCTGATGGGGAAGGCACCCTCAACTCTCTCTCTATTCCCTCTGTCATTTCGGTTTTCAGCCATTGGTTCAGTAGGAATGGGTTCCTCTTCTTCTTCTTCCCCGGTAGGTTCTTCAAATATGTCAGGTTTCTTACTAAAGGTTCCTCTAGTTCACAGCCACCAAAGAAGGGAGAAGGTTGGCTGTTGGATGCAGTGGGGGTATTTGGAAAAAAATTCCCTAAATTGTCCCTATTCCTACGAGGCATGAAAGGAAATGTGTTTGGGTTGGTTTTTGTAAATTTTTTAAGTTGGAAAGTACTTTGCAGAAATGAAATTGCTCGTTGAATGAAATCACTGACAGAATGAAAAAGATACTTGTTGAATTGAAATTCTACTTTCAGAACGGAAAGGAAAGAAAATAATGACAAATGAAAGAAAGGAGGCTACTAGATTACTTTTGCAGAAATAAACCAATGGCAAAAAATTGAAGACAAGAAATAGAAGAAAAGAAAGCAGTAATCACATTCTACTCAAACACCTCCCTGACAACAGCACCAAAAAGTGATGAGCACCAGTATTGCAGCAAGGATGCTGCAACTCCTAGTCTACCAGCGTTACTTATCAACTTGGGGTTCGTACAAACTTGGAGGTGATAGTGCTATATGCACAAGTAAAAGTGAAGGTCCTGCCTGTTGTCAATGTTCATCCAGTGAGAGACCCCAGGGGTTCCAAGCGAGACTTCTATACAGTCAGAAGAAGCTTGATTCTTTGATGGAAGAATAGAAAATCTATTTTAGAGAGCTACATTACTACAGTAATGAAGAAAACAACATGAAATGCTAAATCACACCATGTCCTGATTAACCATTTAAACAACTATGCTAAGCAGAATTGTTAAATCATCACTAACCTAATGCTACTATCTAAGCTATAGAAGTAAATAACATCAAACCATATTAATGTGTGAGCAAGAAAACTAAACTAAATATGTTTCCACTTTTTTGGTTTTTTAAGGCAAGCTCACGTATGCAAATTAATTGTTCTTGTGGATGTGACAAGTGGATGGGAGGTGATTGAGTATGGCTAAAATGCTTATGGAGTGGTTGGATGGTGTGGAAGGTTCCTAGGAGGCTTTTTGTGACTTCCTAGAGGTTCCCCATCAATTCGGCCTTAGAACAGGTTGTTTCAGGAAAACCTATAGGATGTACTAGAAACCGATCTTGTAGGAATTACAGGAAACCTACAGGATACAACCGAGAGCTAATTGTGAGGTGTTGGGAAGCTTGGAAAAGGTGTGTGATGAGTGGGATGGAGTGTTATAAAGTCTAGGAACACTCAAGATTCAATATTTAAGGTCACAGATGGCTAGATTCTCTCAATGTATCTAGGGGAATTTCAATGAAAAATGACAAAAAAACTAGTGATGGTGATGGTGGAACAAGAGATGGTTAGGGTGGATGAAGTGGAAAGTGGATGCAGGTGATGAAGTCTAGGTCTCCTCCTGAAGTACCTGTTGTGCTTAAAACATATGTGTTTTCCAAGAACTATGCAACAAGATACATTTTCATAAACTAGAAAAGCATGAATCAATTGCCTATATTATGCATGAAGAGAGCGCTAAAGGGAATGAAAGCATGAGTGAGATCTTATTGCAGAAATGGATTAATGGAAAAATATGACAATGAAATGAACCAAATGTTGAATCAAGACAAAAAACTCCAAAGCTCATGCAAGAACTAGAAATATGTGTTTTTGGGGTTGCTGAAGGGTCTCTTCCTCAAGTCATGGCCCCAGAGGGAGGAAGTGAGGCCGAGACACCTGCTGACAACCTTATGGTGATCCTTTTTCTCCTTGCTAACCTGCTAATTGAAAGAAGGCACAAATGGAAGCAAACTAACATATAACCAATATAATCTACACTGTTGTAATGGAAATGTAGCTACTAAGCAAATGAACAATTAAACTATGAATCTATGCTAACACACATTTACAATAAAGAGGAGCCTTGGCTGCTAGGGTTGGGCCCTAATCCAAGAGCTTCAGCCCTCTGAGTTAACTCAGTGTTGGCTCAAAACAAAACTCATTCTTATTATCAAAACTTTATATGAAAATTATTATGATATATTTAACTTTATATGAAAATTATATGGGCATTCCCTCAAACTTATTATAATTAATATTAATAAAAAAATTTGGGAAGATTGAGTGGTCGATAAAATGTAATGCTATTTTTTGGCTTAGTTTCAAATTTTATTGGGATATTTTTGGTCATTTATGATAAGAGTAGGTTCTTTTACCTTTTTATTTTTCTAAGTCATAGATTTTGGTATATCTAGTTTATGGGATGTTGGATATACTCTTGGTGTTTTATGATATTGGATGTACTCTTGGTGATATAATGGTATCCACTAGATTTAATCTTAAACCTCGCCCAAGAATTAGCAATTTAACATAGCAAATAATTACGTTCTAAGGCATTTCCCTTGAGAAAAACTTCCCTTTGGCCCATCTGTGTTCCCCTTGAGAAGAACTTCCCTCTGGCCCACCTGTCACACTTTGTGTCATTGGATTATATGTTAGATGATTGTATCATGTGCAGTCGTTCCATGAGGTGAAAATAGTTGGAGCTTAAGTTTTAGGTCTTCAGGTATTCTGTAATATTGATACACATAGCTTTGCTCTCACACTTGTCATCTCAACAGTGCTAGAGACAATCTAATGTCTATCCTTTTCATTCCAAATCTGTTCCTTATATGTTCAGAGAGGCCTTCACATTTTAACTGGCATCAAGTTGCTCAAGGGGGTTGAGAAGGTGCTGAAATGGGAGGAAACAAAAGCAGCAATATAAGCCATAGTCTTAGAAGGAATCAAACCCCTCCTCACAAAAATTGTTATCAAGAGCGAAATATCTTCACACAGAAGCACTCCACTCTACCCACCAACATTCTGGTCCAAAAATTATCTCTATACGTGAGGTTTGTATCTTCGTTTTTCCTTCTTATTTTCTGGGTTTTCATATATTTGTAATGAAGTTGTCTTCAATCAGTGATTTTGGGATATGCTTTTTAATCATCGAACAATATGTTGGGTTTCCAATTATAGAAATAATATTCTGGAATAAATTATGGTTTTCCACATATTTTTCCCTCGGGTTTCATATAAAAATCATAAGGTTTGGTAAATTTAGGGCTTATTGTAATTGTCGGCTATACATTTTAATCTATACACATTGGCAAACTAATGTGCTATAGGAGGGAAAGTTTGAAAGCAAGACTATCTGTGTAATATGTGTTCATAGATGCCCTCACATTTTCACTAGCATCAAGTTGCTCCAAAGGGGCCAAGAAGGAGGCGAAATGCGAGGAAACGGAAGCCCTAGCAAAACTCAGAGCTCCTGAACGAACCAAACCCCTCCTCACAGAAAACGATGTCAGGAGCGAGATATGTTCACATACAGGGACCCCACTCTGCCCACAACTTTCTGGTCTGAAAACTATCTCTAGACTTGAGGTTAGTACCTTCATGTTTTCTTTTTATTTTCTGAGTTTTCATATATTTGTAATGAAGTTGTCTTTAGTGGCAATTACCGAATTGTGAGCAAAATCAATGGTTTTTTTATAGGAGGCCTATCTCAATTTACTAAATTGATTTCAAATGACTTAAACCCATAACTTAATCAAGTATCGTGTGTTGTATTTTCTTGAAGTTTTCATTTTCAATTTTATCAAGCATTTCTCTGGTTCCATTGCCAAAGCGACCTAATAGTTTTGTCAACACATGAATGGATTATAAGCTTAGTATAGTCTAAACTTCGAAGCATTGTAAAAAAAGCATAAGGTTTTAGATTTTTCATTGACCAAAGGGTTGTAAAAAACACGTTTGGTTTTAACTTTCAGATAGTTATCCTGATGCATGTGTTTGAGTGGAATTTCTTTTACAACATTTACCCTGCAAGGAAATATGGCAGATGAATGAAAATTGTTTTTAGTCTACTTGGTGAGGTAAAAAATGAGTCGGTTCAATTATTAATAATGAACTATTTTATCTGCAATAAACTACGGAAGATAACTACTTTTTCCTACAGAGCCAATTATATATAGAGCCAAATTACAGATGGAAACCAACTAAATAAGGTAGAAACAACTAAACTTTCTGATATTTTATTAGATTTGAAGAACTTCGATAGTTTAATAGGAGCACGTAAAAGAGGAAGAAACCCTCCTTGGAAAGAAGAAACCATTGCACCTAATACTAATATGGTAGATAAGAAAACGTTACATAAATAGAGGCATTATATTGAAGGTTAACGACAAAGAGGATCCCATCTGGAATGTGTATCAGATTAGCAGTATTTGGGTTTGTAGAGTAGCTTTAAGACAAGAATAAATGAAAGTAAAGATTCTCCAAGAATTTAATTTTCATTGTTCTTTTTCAATCATTGACCCATTATATTTCTACTTTTGATAAGAAGCTCACGAAACACTGAAATGGATGCGCGCATATTCCTCCTCAACCGAGATAGGGTAGTGGATTTCTTAACATCACTAGATATAAGGTATGCACACATCCATTTCAGTGGATAGGGTAGTGGATTTCTTCCATTGGTGATATAATCTAATATAGTCTAAATATTTTTGGCGTGTGTTGTTTGCTCTTGACTTTTTCATTTTCAATTTTATCAAGGGTTTCTCTGGTTCCATTGCCAAAGTAACTTAATAGTTGTGTCAACACAGGAATGGATTATAGGATCATACAATTTGGTCTAAGCTTCTAAGAATTGTAAAAAAAAAACATACGGTTTTAGATTTTTTGTTGTCCAAAAGGTTGTAAAAAACACATTTGGTTTTGACTTTTAGATAGTTATCCCGACACATTTTTGTATAACTTTTTTTTTAAGATACATGAGGTTTCAACTTTGTGTTCTTAATTATCCAGATGCATTTTTGTATATCATGAAATGTTTATCTTATAGCAAAAAGGTGTTGGAAATAATACTGAGGGGGGGGGGGTGAATCAGTATTATCAGATCAGATAAAACTTTTTCAATTTCATACTCAGATTCATACACGCAGCTTCAATTAAGTATATCAGCGTATATACGCGACTTTGTTAAGGGCAACTAGCATACATGCATTAATCTTATGATTCAGTTAGCTTATCTTCAGTAAATGCATCAGAACATTATTAACCACATTAACAGTAAACAGGTGCAGTATAACAGAACAGATCATCACACATAAGGCACACACATGAACACCATGATATAAGGTGGAAACCCAATGTGGGTGAAAACCACCTGCTGCAATTTGTTTCTATCTTCCTTTAATAAGAAACTTCTTTTACAATGTACTGGTGCAGTCCTTTACCAGCACGCAGGCTACAACCTACAGAGGGCTACAACCCTCATAGCTCTTGTACTAGCCGATCCATTTACTAGTACGTAGGTGCCAACCCTACAGAATGCTCCAACCTTTACTCGTTTTCCAACTGCTACTGGAAGGGAGCTACAACCCCCTGGCTCTTGTACTGGCTGATATGTTTACCAGTACGTAGGTGCCGGCCTACGATCTTTCCGGGACCACGTTTCATACATTTTCATACTGGATCCATAAGACAATCACCATTGTAGTACAACCTGCATCATCAATCACTGAAACACCCAATACTGAATCACTGAAACCCTGCAAACAACATCATAACAACAACCAGATCCAATTCCATCTTCAAATATCATAGATCACATTGTATACGCTACTTGGATGAACCCAACCTGCGTGTATACGCCCTTTTACCAAAACCAACCCGCGTACAGATCTGCAAATTCAAGCTTAAAACTCCGCAGCTATATCAGACATCAGAACATACCCAGATCATAATAATAAACATGCGTCAGTAGATCTAGTCTATCCACAGTCAAACCATATGAAGATAATCATTCCAAGCCTTGAGATCTCGTTCCATCATTCATCATCCTCCACATGAGTGAAACCTTGGTTCAGATCACCAACCCATAACCAGCACTTGGATCTCACACTTCCTCAGATCTTCATCACTCACACACTCACACTTTTGCCTAATGATCTTTCTCCTTATATAGCTTTAGGCCCTTCACAATACCACGGTCCAAAACCATAGTAACCCAATACCATCAATTCAATACTAGGGATCAACACGTCTGTCGAGACTCCATGGTCCAAAACCATAGGCACAAATTCCAAGGACTAACTACCACGGACCAAAAGTAAGCTTTCCGACATGTACGCTCTTTTCTGTTCATGAAACTGCGTGTATACCCTACTTGGTATATAGTGAACCTGCGTACACGCGACTTGATATATAGTGAACTAGCGTGTATACGCGACTTGGGCTTAATGAACCTGCGTGTATGAACTTTCTTGGCCTGCTGTACTAAGATCTGTTCTTTGATTAAGTTGCCATCACCTGTACCAACCTCTGAGTGAGTCGCCATCAAGGACAACACTTGAATCATAATGCCAACAATCTCCCCCTTTGGACTTGATGGCAACCACACCAAGTCACTCTCCCCCTTTGACATCAAGGGAAAAGGGCGGGCCAAGATATTCTCTTCTTTGGTATACCTTCTGCTGTCCATATCTCTGCTCTGCTGTGCTGAACATGCTCCCCCTGACTGTAGGCAAGATCTGCAAAGGATGTTCTTCAAAAAGAACCAAGACTTATACATCATAAAGGACCTTCCTATCACCAAAAGACTCAATACATACATCCATACTCCCAACCAAGTGGGGATACATCAGAAAATAAAAACCAATTACATTACATCATTCATCCCAGGCATAGTGGGGAAACCAACATAGGCCGTTACATGACCTTGACACCATAAAAGAGATATCACAAAAGAGATACATGTTGAAGTTTCTGAATGGGCTCCAAGTTGTATCAATCCATCCATGCTCCCCCTGAGTAGATGCAAGTTCTAAGACCAGCAATTCATTCAAGACCATGACTATCATTCATCATATATGATCTGTACCATCAGCCTGCAATACTATTCCTTTGATCAAACAACAAGATGTATCATTTAGCTTCATAGACTTTATCAATAACTTCTAACCATAATGCCAACAATGCATTATTTGAAGTATATGCTCCCCCTGAGCCTGTGCCATCTGTAGTTAGATATGATCATGCATACATCAGTAATAAGCATCAAGATCTCATCATCATCAAGTTAGGATTAAACACTTCTAACATCTTACAAGTATCAAAACATTTCCAAACATCCTCAGCAGACTGTAATCATTAATCAAGAGAGCAGATATTGGACTGAATCATATCAGACCCCTTTTCTGAGCCTATCCCCACTGCATTTCTTCAGACTGACATATACGCGATTTTGCAGTGTTAAACTCGCGTATATATGCAACTTCCCTTCATTAAACTTGCGTATGAGAATTAGAACACTGAAGTTCTATGCCTTCAGCTCCCCCTGAGTCTGTTATGTCTGTGCTGTGCTGAGTACCCTGTGCTGTGCCACATCTTTCTGACTGAACTTCCTTCTTCTTCCATATCTTTAGGCATGTTGATGATTTCTTCTTATCATGAGCTTTGTTCCTGCAATCCTTTGCTCTATGTCGAAACTTGTTACATGCATAGCATCTTACATGTTTCATATTCCTCCTATAGCAATCAGCAGCTTTGTGGCCAAACATATTGCAAGAAAGGCAATATCCATTAAAGTACCTTGAATGTGATGATCTTTCTGCATGATGGTCTTGAAACCTTCTTCTTCTACATATGGCTGCAATATGTCCAAGATTATGACATACATAACATTCAACATTATGCATGGGAGGAGTAAAGGATTTTCTTTGAGGAGTCTCTTTCCTTGATTGTTGATGGGGTTGTCCTTTCATCTCCTTGTAGAGCCTTCCAGATTTTGCATTAGAGATTCTTGTCTTACTTTGTGAACCAGATTCACCTTCAATAGACTCATGAAAACTAAGACCAGTTTTGATAGCAGGGGACCTTTGACTACTAAGAATATCATCCAAGATCTTAGTACTATCTTGAAATCATAATAGTTTATCTTTTTCTTCTAATTTACTTTTCAAGATATTTACCTCAACTTGATGTTGTTCTTCTTTTTCCAGACATTGCTTCTTCAAGGTCTCTTCAGATTTACTGCCTTCATCCAACTGATGCCTTAGTTCGAGGATCTCGTTCTCTTGCTCTTTATTCAGCGCTAGCAGCATTTGTCGAATTCTGGATGCACATTCCAACTGATCTTTTAATATGATGATTTCTTCTTTGAGGGCATTCTCCCTTTTGCTAGGTAGATCTTGCTGATCTATGATTTGATCTGATGCTTCATTTGCTTGTCCATCTTCAATCTGAGGTGATTCAGGATTTGAATTCTTGCTTCCACTCAATGACAGGTTGTCATTGTTCCTTTGAGCTGTCTTCTTCTTCTGACGTGCTTTCTTCCCCATTGTTCTACGAATCTCCTTCAAGCGATCAAGATTCTCTGAAGGACCTGCTCTGATACCAATTGTTGGAAATAATACTGAGAGGGGGGGGGGGTGAATCAGTATTATCAGATCAGATAAAACTTTTTCAATTTCATACTCAGATTCATACACGCAGCTTCAGTTAAGTATATCAGCGTATATACGCGACTTTGTTAAGGGCAACTAGCGTACATGCAGTAATCTTATGATTCCGTTAGCTTATCTTCAGTAAATGCATCAGAACATTATTAACCACATTAACAGTAAACAGGTGTAGTATAACAGAACAGATCATCGCACATAAGGCACACACATGAACACCATGATATAAGGTGGAAACCCAATGTGGGTGAAAACCACCTGTTGAAATTTGTTTCTATCTTCCTTTAATAAGAAACTTCTTTTACAATGTACTGGTGCAGTCCTTTACCAGCACGCAGGCTACAACCTGCAGAGGGCTACAACCCTCATAGCTCTTGTACTAGCCGATCCATTTACTAGTACGTAGGTGCCTACCCTACAGAATGCTCCAACCTTTACTCGTTTTCCAGCTGCTACTGGAAGGGAGCTACAACCCCCTGGCTCTTGTACTGGCTGATATGTTTACCAGTACGTAGGTGCCGACTTACGATCTTTCCGGGACCACGTTTCATACATTTCCATACTGGATCCATAAGACAATCACCATTGTAGTACAACCTGCATCATCAATCACTGAAACACCCAATACTGAATCACTGAAACCCTGTCAACAACATCATAACAACAACCAGATCCAATTCCATCTTCAAATATCATAGATCACATTGTATACGCTACTTGGATGAACCCAACCTGCGTGTATACGCCCTTTTACCAAAACCAACCTGCGTACAGATCTGCAAATTCAAGCTTAAAACTCCGCAGCTATATCAGACATCAGAACATACCCAGATCATAATAATAAACATGCGTCAGTAGATCTAGTCTATCCACAGTCAAACCATATGAAGATAATCATTCCAAGCCTTGAGATCTCGTTCCATCATTCATCATCCTCCACATGAGTGAAACCTTGGTTCAGATCACCAACCCATAACCAGCACTTGGATCTCACACTTCCTCAGATCTTCATCACTCACACACTCACACTTTGGCCTAATGATCTTTCTCCTTATATAGCTTTAGGCCCTTCAAAATACCACGGTCCAAAACCATAGTAACCCAATACCATCAATTCAATACTAGGGATCAACACGTCTGTCGAGAATCTATGGTCCAAAACCATAGGCACAAATTCCAAGGACTAACTACCACGGACCAAAAGTAAGCTTTCCGACATGTACGCTCTTTTCCGTTCATGAAACTGCGTGTATACCCTACTTGGTATATAGCAAACCTGCGTACACGCGACTTGGTATATAGTGAACTAGCGTGTATACGTGACTTGGGCTTAATGAACCTGCGTGTATGAACTTTCTTGGCCTGTTGTACTAAGATCTGTTCTTGGATTAAGTTGCCATCACCTGTACCAACCTCTGAGTGAGTTTCCATCAAGGACAACACTTGAATCATAATGCCAACAATCTCCCCCTTTGGACTTGATGGCAACCACACCAAGTCACTCTCCCCCTTTGACATCAAGGGCAAAGGGCGGGCCAAGATATTCCCTTCTTTGGTATACCTTCTGCTGTCCATATCTATGCTCTACTGTGCTGAACATGATCCCCCTAACTGTAGGCAAGATCTGCAAGGATGTTCTTCAAAAAGAACCAAGACTTATACATCATAAAGGACCTTCCTATCACCAAAAGACTCAATACATACATCCATACTCCCAACCAAGTGGGGATACATCAAAAAATAACAACCAATTACATTACATCATTCATCCCAGGCATAGTGGGGAAACCAACATAGGCCGTTACATGACCTTGACACCATAAAAGAGATATCACAAAAGAGATACATGCTGAAGTTTCTGAATGGGCTCCAAGTTGTATCAATCCATCCATGCTCCCCCTGAGTAGATGCAAGTTCTAAGACCAACAATTCATTCAAGACCATGACTATCATTCATCATATATGATCTGTACCATCAGCCTGCAATACCATTCCTTTGATCAAACAACAAGATGTATCATTTAGCTTCATAGACTTTATCAACAACTTCTAACCATAATGCCAACAATGCATTATTTGAAGTATATGCTCCCCCTGAGCCTGTGCCATCTGTAGTTAGATATGATCATGCATACATCAGTAATAAGCATCAAGATCTCATCATCATCAAGTTAGGATTAAACACTTCTAACATCTTACAAGTATCAAAACATTTCCAAACATCCTCAGCAGACTGTAATCGTTAATCAAGAGAGCAGATATTGGACTGAATCATATCAGACCCCTTTTCTGAGCCTATCCCCACTGCATTTCTTCAGATTGACATATACGCGATTTTGCAGTGTTAAACTCGCGTATATACGCGACTTACCTTCATTTAACTTGCGTATGAGAATTAGAACACTGAAGTTCTATGCCTTCAGCTCCCCCTGAGTCTGTTATGCCTGTGCTGTGCTGAGTACCCTGTGCTGTGCCACATCTATCTGACTGAACTTCCTTCTTCTTCCATATCTTTAGGCATGTTGATGATTTCTTCTTATCATGAACTTTGTTCCTGCAATCCTTTGCTCTATGTCCAAACTTGTTACATGCATAGCATCTTACATGTTTCATATTCCTCCTATAGCAATCAGCAGCTTTGTGGCCAAACAAATTGCAAGAAAGGCAATATCCATTAAAGTACCTTGAATGTGATGATCTTTCTGCATGATGGTCTTGAAACCTTCTTCTTCTACATATGGCTGCAATATGTCCAAGATTATGACATACATAACATTCAACATTATTCATGGGAGGAGTAAAGGATTTTCTTTGAGGAGTCTCTTTCCTTGATTGTTGATGGGGTTGTCCTTTCATCTCCTTGTAGAGCCTTTTAGATTTTGCATTAGAGATTCTTGTCTTACTTTGTGAACCAGATTCAACTTCAATAGACTCATGAAAACCAAGACCAGTTTTGATAGCAGGGGACCTTTGACTACTATGAATATCATCCAAGATCTTAGTACTATCTTGAAATCGTAATAGTTTATCTTTTTCTTCTAATTTACTTTTCAAGATATTTACCTCAACTTGATGTTGTTCTTCTTTTTCCAGACATTGCTTCTTCAAGGTCTCTTCAGCTTTCCTTCCTTCATCCAACTGATGCCTTAGTTCGAGGATCTCGTTCTCTTGCTCTTTATTCAGCGCTAGCAGCATTTGTCGAATTTTGGATGCACATTCCAACTGATCTTTTAATATGACGATTTCTTCTTTGAGGGCATTCTACCTATTGCTAGGTAGATCTTGCTGATCTATGATTTGATTTGATGCTTCATTTTCTTGTCCATCTTCAATTTGAGGTGATTCAGGATCTGAATTCTTGCTTCCACTCAATGGCAGGTTGTCATTGTTCCTTTGAGCTGTCTTCTTCTTCTGACGTGCTTTCTTCCCCATTGTTCTACGAATCTCCTTCAAGCGATCAAGCTTCTCTGAAGGACCTGCTCTGATACCAATTGTTGGAAATAATACTGAGAGGGGGGGTCAATCAGTATTATCAGATCAGATAAAACTTTTTCAATTTCATACTTAGATTCATACACGCAGCTTCAGTTAAGTATATCAACGTATATATGCGACTTTGTTAAGGGCAACTAGTGTACATCCAGTAATCTTATGATTCAGTTAGCTTATCTTCAGTAAATGCATTAGAACATTATTAACCACATTAACAGTAAACAGGTGCAGTATAACAGAACAGATCATCACACATAAGGCACACACATGAACACCATGATATAAGGTGGAAACCCAATGTGGGTGAAAACCACCTGCTGCAATTTGTTTCTATCTTCCTTTAATAAGAAACTTCTTTTACAATGTACTGGTGCAGTCCTTTACCAGCACGCAGGCTACAACCTGCAGAGGGCTACAACCCTCATAGCTCTTGTACTAGCCGATCCATTTACTAGTACGTAGGTTCCAACCCTATAGAATGCTCCAACCTTTACTCGTTTTCCAGCTGCTACTGGAAGGGAGCTACAACCCCCTGGCTCTTATACTGGCTGATATGTTTACCAGTACGTAGGTGCTGGCCTACGATCTTTCCGGGACCACGTTTCATACATTTTCATACTGGATCCATAAGACAATCACCATTGTAGTACAACTTGCATCATTAATCACTGAAACACCCAATACTGAATCACTGAAACCCTGTCAACAACATCATAACAACAACCAGATCCAATTCCATCTTCAAATATCATAGATCACATTGTATACGCTACTTGGATGAACCCAACCTGCGTGTACACGCCCGTTTACCAAAACCAACCTGCGTACAGATCTACAAATTCAAGCTTAAAACTCCGCAGCTATATCAGACATCAGAACATACCCAGATCATAATAATAAACATGCTTCAGTAGATCTAGTCTATCCACAGTCAAACCATATGAAGATAATCATTCCAAGCCTTGAGATCTCATTCCATCATTCATCATCCTCCACATGAGTGAAACCTTGGTTCAGATCACCAACCCATAACCAGCACTTGGATCTCACACTTCCTCAGATCTTCATCACTCACACACTCACACTTTGGCCTAATGATCTTTCTCCTTATATAGCTTTAGGCCCTTCAAAATACCACGGTCCAAAACCATAGTAACCCAATACCATCAATTCAATACTAGGGATCAACACATCTGTCGAGACTCCATGGTCCAAAACCATAGGCACAAATTCCAAGGACTAACTACCACAAACCAAAAGTAAGCTTTCCGACATGTACGCTCTTTTCCGTTCATGAAACTGCGTGTATACCCTACTTGGTATATAGCGAACCTGCGTACACGCGACTTGGTATATAGTGAACTAGCGTGTATACGAGACTTGGGCTTAATGAACCTGCGTGTATGAAATTTCTTGGCCTGCTGTACTAAGATCTGTTCTCTGATTAAGTTGCCATCACCTGTACCAACTACTGAGTGAGTTGCCATCAAGGACAACACTTGAATCATAATGCCAACAAAAGGTTGAGGATTTTGTGTATTTTGAAATTAAAGAGATCGTTATATACTCCCCATAAAGGAATTTATTTCTATGGATTTTTAGGAGAACTTAAATGATAAACTAGCATATAATATTTATAACCTAGGTAAAGGGGACTCTGGAACTAGATATACGGATGACATGTTTGTTCAATCTCTAATGCAAAATGATTTATTAGAAGGAAGTGTTTGAGTGGAATTTCTCTTACAACATTTACCCTGCAATGAAATTTGGCAAGTGAATGAAAACTATTTTTAATCTACTTGGTGCAAGTAAAAAATGAGCCAATTCAATTATTAATAATGAACTATTTCTACAATATTCAAACTAACCAAGGGTTGGACTTTCAGACCTATATATTGATGCCAAGATGGTCCTCCTTCAATCAAACAAACTAGCCATACCTCACACATCTCAAGTGGCTTTTCTCTGCAACCCTCTCATAATGTTCATGATCTACAAACATCCTCTCTTTCTGAGGGAATAATGGTTTTTTGTCAGCATCACTAGGATTGATCTGAAACAATATCAACTAGCTTTTGCTAATCTTATTATTATTTCACCATGTTTGATTGGATTCAGTTCATGGACCATGTTCGCATAAGGGGTTTCATCTTCGTCTGTTTCTAAATCCTACAAAGGGAGCTGCCATTGATATTGAATTAGTTGGTGGGCGGTCCTCTCACCCAATGTGGCAGCGAAGGCATTGAATCCAAGCAAATTCTTTATCACAAAGTGGTGCATTAAAGATTAGTTAAAACGATTGTATGTTGTTCATTGAAAATTAAAGAAATATGATCTTGCCTCTTCAACACTGGTACCATAATCTAAGGATAACTGCACAACACCCAAGGTTGGCTTCTTTCCTAGTTGATCTAGATTCCATATCATGTCTCCAAATCGTATGAGGCTTATTCACTGATTCTTTCCAAATTTCTATAGTGTCAAGATTCTCCCATTCCCTATATGATAACACAAAATCCCATCACAACCAACTTTGGATTTTGAGTGAAAGGCTTATCAACCATTTCCAAGTAAGATTCCTCTGTTTTACTTAAGGCCCGAGTTAATGCCTTAAGGAACTCACCATGATCCTACCCCTGGTCGTCAGCCTCCCTATCTTTATCAATATCCTCTTTTATAAATGTTGTCAGCATGGGTCATACAAGTGGAAACGATGTCGGGGTCTGTCATTTTAGGATGGATATGTTTGCTTTATATTATCGTTCCTGTTTATTGGGTGACAGGTTTTTAACATAATTTCATTGTTTAATTGCAGGTTCTTCTCCACGTCAGTAAACAAGAAAGTGTTGGGTTAGTTTGCACAACAGTTAGATGTCAAGTACAATCATATTTATAATTATACTTGTTCATTGTCCACCGGACTTTGAGAATTCTATTGAATGCAATTATACTTGTTACTCATCACTGGATTTTCAATTATACTTGTTACTCATACACTGGGTTTTGACCATGGTATTCTATTCAGTACCAGGTGGATTTTCTTTTTGGACTAGAAGGGTTGTTGCTAAAATATTTGTGCTTGTTGTTTATCATGTTAGTGGTTCTATTCATTTTGATAAATGCAATGATGATTAACTATTAATGAGTTTGTTCAAAAGTGTGATGTAGATTTTTTTTGAACAATAGAAGTTTAAGTTTATCATGAATCTGTGGCAATTTGAGCATAAGCTATGTTTTCTTTGTCATGGTCATGGTCTGGGTTATGCTAGTGATGTTGGGAATGTTGTATCGATGTCTTATTTTGTAGAAATTCCTTGTAGATTCAAAATGTAGATTGTAATATGCTAAAACAATTAACTTGAATCTACTCTACACATCAGCGGCAACAATAATTGATCGATGAAATCACAAAGAATATAAGAGAAAGAATTCAATCACACATAAAACAATAATTTTATGGGGAAAGCTATAGCTAAAAACCCATGCTATCTGTATATTTCATTAGTCAAAGAATCTAGATGAATACAATATGTTTTGCTCAACCTTGAGCTCAACCTGCACAAGTATTTTCTATCCTCTTCCTGACTGACTTCCTTTGTCCAATACTTAACCAAATTCCTAGTCTTACAAGCTCCTACTTCCTTGTGTTGTTCCTTGGGAATTAGCCCCTATTTAATGGAGAAATTCCTCAATTATGAATTGTGCAATCCTCATAGGCCTTCCTTTGAATATATGCACCATCGTTTAATTTATATGGTTTTAAAATTGATAGTACATTGTCCCTAAACTCCAATCTCAACTAGGTCTTTCTTTGATCTGACATGCATGAGTTAATTATGAGTGAATATTCAGTTTACTGATCACTACAAGTTACACCCCACTATAGTAAGTTACACCCAACTATTTTGGTTACACCCCATTGTTGCTGGTTACACCCCACTAATGCTGGTTACACCAGACTACTAGATCTCCCACTAATTCCTCCATCAGTTGGAACTAGTTTAACCGACTTTAACTCAGTTGGACTGAATTAAATAATTACACCTCAAAATAAACTCAGTTAGTGCTCCTAATTGTAGGAGACACTCTACATGGCTCTAGTTAGACCCTCAACTTGCATTAACTGAGATAACTAAGTCAAATTAACTTAGTTAACTATTACATGTTGTCATGAGATGCAGAATTACAATTTAATTCCCAGTTTAATTCAAGGACAAATTAAATTAGGATTTTTTTTAATGTTATTTTTTAACATTTCTTGCTGCTATTTTCAGCACTCCCTCACAACAAGAAATGAAATATATCCTGATTTGGTACCTTTAGAGTGTTATGCATGCAACTCGTCACTATTGTTGTTACTACTGCAACATCTGTAACTAAAAAAATCATCCAAACAAAATAAAATAATCAACTGTGTCTGCAACTATTTACTAGGAAAAATTGTGTTGTTGTTGACTTTGTTATTGAGCCTCCTTCTCTATGTCAACACTACTCTACACTCCTCAGTATTTGACTGACACTGATCCTCCTGCTACTGAATATTGTGGTCCCTCGTAGCAAGGTAATGGTCCACGAGGCAAAAAACACTTCAATGGATCCTACCCAATTTCTGAAACTCTTGGACTAAGGTTTCATATTGTCCCACCTCACACCTGGAGGTATGGCTGCATGTGCTCCTTTTGCCAACTTGGCTGGAAATTTCCCCTTACTGGAGGTCTTTGCTTGAGTGAATGTATCCACTCGGTCTCCTCTTTTTTTATCCAATTGTGGCTGCTCCACAACTTGCTGAGGTTGCTTCAAAGGCTTCTTCTGAGGGTGCATGCTGAGAGACAATTCATTCTCCCTCTCAACCACCAAGTCTCTAATCTTAGCCTTTCTCCTCAAGGCTTTGCATGCATGAGCTAAATCTGATCTACTCATATTGTTGTTGCTACTACTTTGTTGTTTCTTCTGCATTGCTGCTGCAACTGCTACAATAATGAGTCTGATCTCCCCAGATCCTGAAGTACTAGCTTCCATAGGGTTGCTTCCTCTGAAACTAGACTCCCTCTGAGTCTCGATCTCCCTATGGGAAATCTCTCTACTCCTCATTCTACTAATATCAATGATTAAAACTCCTTTTTGTGTCACTAAATATTGGCTCACTGATCAACCCACTAATAACCTTCTAGTTCCATTAAGACTTCTGCACATAGGGTCATTTGGATCTGCCCTGAACTAGAGCTCCATAAATCTGCATGGACAACTTCGAATTCTTCTCTTCTATTGTGATTTCAGTTCCGATATCATGTAGAAATTTCTACAAATATAGCTCTTATACCATGTAGAAATTTCTACAAATATAGCTCTGATACCATGTATAGATTTCTACAAATCTAGCTCTGATACCATGTATAAATTCCTTGTAGATTCAAACAACAAATTGTAATATGCTAAAACAATTGACTTGAATCTACTCTACTCATCAACGAAAAAAATAAATAATTGATGAAATCACAAAGCATATAAGAGAAAGAATTCAATCACATATAACACAATATTTTTCTAGGGAAAACCACAGCTAAAAAACCCTGCTATCTGTATATTCATTAGTCAGCGAATCTGAATGAATACAATCTTCTATGCTCAACCTTGAGCTCAACTTGCACAAGTATTTTCTATTCTCTATCCGACTCATTGCATTTGGCCAATACTTAGCCAAATTATTAGCCTTCCAAGCTCCTACTTCCTTGCATCGTTCCATTGGGAATTAACCCCTATTTAATGGATAAATTCCTCAATTATGAATTGTGCAATCCTCATAGTCATTCCTCTGAATGCATGCGCTATTAGTTTAATTTAGATGATTTTACAACTGATAGTACATTGTCCCTAAACTCTAATCTCAACTGAATCTTTCTCTAATCTGACATGCATGAGTTAGTGTCAAACACACATGGGCAGCAACATAATCTGAAGGATAAAACATGAGAATACATTTTTATTAACAAGAGATATACATTTATAGTACATAGTTTGACCGTTGGGTTCCACTTCCGAAGGTATCTTGGACTCCTTTTGTCTATTCAGCTTCCACCTTAACCCATTGAGGATTAGGTGTCCAACATTCCCCGCCTTAATCTGAAGGTTTATGTACGAGTCCAAGAAGAGAGATGTAATACAAAATGTGCAAAAATGCATGGCAACACTAGGCTGAATGTGCTCTCTGAAATGTTGGTATAAAGGGCGGTGTTTTAAGAATGACCACCAACACTAGAATGCTTAGTGAAATTCCTGGAACTCTTCCAAAACTGGCAAGAAGCTGAAGTCTTATGCTAGAGGAAGTGCTCCTATTGTTTTGAAGAGGGAAACCTTCAACCATAAAAGGGAGGTCTCACCCCGCTTAAAAGGGAGAACTTCAACCTGAAAAGGGAAGTCTCAACTTGTGATGGTTTAAGGATGACCAACAAATCTGGAATGCTTAATTCAATTCCTAGAACTCTTCTGAAACTGGCAAGAAGGTGAAGTCTTCCGCTAGAGGAAGTGTTCTCAACTCTATTATGGAATTCTTCCGAAACTGGAAAGAAGCTAAAGTCTTCTGCTAGAGGAAGTGTCCCAGATTACCAACTGAAGGCATGCTCAGGGGCATCTTTGTTTCTGGCTACAACTTTGAAACTAGTGTGGCAGGTTGTGGCTCAGGCTTGCTTGATGGGGCTTTGAAGCTTGTAGATGACCATCATTTCTCCCCCTGTCAGATACAAGGTGAGATGATGGAGAAAACTCAACTGCAAGACTGTTCAATACTCTAGAACAAGTTCTGACATGTGATTGGAATATCTTCTTGGCTATTGATTCCCATTGCCAAGAAGCGATCCATCCAAGATGAATCTTTGTTCTTGCAAGACATTTGTTTCTGAAGCATCTGTGTGAAGAATGGGTGGTTTTATGACAGTGCTTACATGGATGAAGATCAAAACAGTGATATTTCAAATGGTCAACTCGGTCACAATGTTGGCATTTCACAATCTGTTGTTGTTGTTGCTATGGAAGAGGGGCATTTGGAACAGCTGGATGTGAACTGTCATGAAGGAATCCAGCACTCTGAAACTGAATGGGCTTTGAGTAGTCTGGAATATGAAAGGACAAGTCCTTCTCATATCCAAGACCAGTTCTGTGCCTATTGTGGACAAGTTGTTCCCAAGGTCTGATGATGGGCTTGGGAAGTGCAAACTGAGTTTCTGCATCTGCATGTACAACTGTTGCTTTATTGGGTACTAAATCTGAACCAACTGTAACATTATTGACTTGTTGTTGATGGGTGGCTGTCTCAATGTTCTGAATAGAAACAAGTTCAAAATGATGTCTATTTTGATATAGCTCTTCTTGATGTAGTTGTGATTCAAGCTGCAAAGTCGATCTTTTCCTGTGCATTATGCAAGTAGGTCTGAATGTCATAGAGAGTGTCTTTACTAATTTGCACTGTGTTGTCAGCAGTTGACACAATTAGAGTTCTCAATAACTCCAATAATCGATGAATTTTTGTCATTATTTAAACAACTCAAGTCAACAAATGATCACAAATGTACTTGTAAAGGCAAATAGCTAACAATGCAATATTCTTCAAAATTAAATGTGCCCAATGATAAATATTGTCCTTGAAAAATGATTCTCCTTTGTGTGTGGCTATCAAATAAATTCTTCTACTCTATTCCAACAAACAACAAGTTCATTGGAAGAGTTCAAGCTCACAATCTACTATGATTTTCAAAATACCCAAATCCCAACGTATATATCCCTCCATAATTAATGTCACATGACATTCTTCTAGTCCATACAAAATTATTTGACAAGACTTGAAAGACTTTGCAAGATTCCCTAGGTATTTGGAGAGAGTTTCACTGTGGTAAAAGTGAATGGACACAAGGTAGCCCAGAAAATCAAGACCTGCAGGCTGTAATACCTTACTCTCTTCCAACGATCCCGTCCTCTTTCGCTAAAAAACTATATCAAACTAGCATACATACTGATGTAAAACACCTCATGTTCAATGCATAATGTTGCACAATTATCAAAATTATAACCTATAGCCACTTGGAGCAAGATGGTTAAGAAAACAACAATGCGGTCATTGACAACCCCGTGAAAAACGATGGCCTCATCGACATCGAGGAGCTGAGGGCTGCCATTAGTCCTGACACACGTCATCACTCCTGACACAGGTTTAATCTCTTTCATGAATTTCTTTAGGATTGAAATAACTCACTGAAAACAATGATGGATAGCCATAACTCCTTCTGACATGGGAATGTCAATCGGTGCCTCACAGTAATTAGTGCAAGAACAATGATGTGGGCTCTTCGCATTTCAATTCCCAAGGACCAAGCTTTTGATTATCTTGAGGGCTTCGAGGTAGTGAACACTAAAGATCCCATTAACGATTGGCCTTCACTCACAGTATCTTATTTTGAGCCTTCGACAATCACTCATGAGCGCACCAGCGTTCAATCCTCCACAACTTTCAAACTATTCCACATTCACTGTTTGGTCTCCACGCTCATAACACACAAAATAGGACCAACGCAACAACAAATTAGAACAGCATAACTAACTAAAACTCCACATTGCTGACCATGCCCAACAAGTACGCTGTGCTGGTGGGTTGCAATTATCCCAATATCGCATATGAACTTCACGGATGCATGCAAGACATACTGACGATGCGAGACTTGTTGATTGATCGTTATGGATTTCACCAAAAGAACATTAATCTCCTCATCGATTCGAGCGAGTTGCGTAATAAGAGGCCCACTGGCAAAAACATACACAATGCTCTCATCGCTATGGTTGGTCGTGCCAAGTCTGAATCAGACGTTCTATTTTTTTACTACAACAGTCACAACACTCGCTTTCCCTTGCCTGACACCGCCAACGATGTCAACGATAAAGAGTGTATTGTCCCATGCGATTACAACACTCACTTACAGTTGAAGATTTCTGATTTATAATGAAGGACGTGCATCTGGGAACAACTTTCACCTTGATTTTTGACAGTGGTGTAAGTGGAGGCTTGATTGACAATGACATGGAACAAACAGATTCAGATCAATAAATAGCATAGCGTTCGAGGACGAGAACGTTAATGCCATTGGACTCGTTGCTGGGCATAGTAAGACATCGAACCAATAACTCTGATATGGACGCTGAAGACATTAAAACGTTTCTGTATCTGGAATTTGGTGATGCAGCCAGCTACACAGTTAGAAGGCTGCTTAATTACATGGATGAGGTTAAACAACTACATCCCGAGATGGGCATTTTATTGAGTGGATGCAAGGCCCACGAGAATTGTATCGATGTGTGCCCTTATGGAGATCCAAGAGGCTATGGAGTAATGCTTGACACGAAAAATGAGCATATGTAGAGATACCAACGTTGGGTAGCGTTAGGGCTCTGGTGTCAAAGGTAACAGTTTCGACGAGTGAGAACACAACAAAGCATTAGGGAGATAGAGAGCTGCAAAGAAGGGAGCATTAAAGGATCGGGAGTAGTTATGAACCAACTATGAACCAGAGATAAAATGTTCAAGTTTTGCAGAAAGAAACTAAAATTGGGAAAGAAACATTGTACGCAGTTTATTGGGGCAATAGAAATGTCAGAGAAGTTACACTATATAAAACTAATTTGAGACCTGCACTCTGATCGGAAGAGAATTTTCTGCAATTTTGCTGATAGAGAGAGGAATGTTTGCTGGCCTGATGAGTGATATGATGACACACTAATAATTCTTCTGATTCATGGGCAGAGAACAGTGGACAGGTTTGATGGATAGTAGTAGAACTGACAGGCAGAGAAAGGTCACAAAAACAGTGGCTCACAAAGATTGAGCAGAGTATGAACGTACCTGCTCTGATACCATGTCAAACACACATGGGCAACAACATAATCTGAAGGATAAAACATGAGAATACATTTTTATTAACAAGAGATATACATTTATAGTACATAGTTTGACCGTTGGGTTCCACATCCCAAGGTCTCTTGGACTCCTTTTGCCTATTCGGCTTCCATACTAACCCATTGAGGATTAGGTGTCCAGCAGTTAATTATGTGTGAATCTTTAGTTTACTGAACACTGCAAGTTCCATCCCAGTACTGTAGGTTACACCCCATTACCGCAGGTTACACCCCACTATAGTAAGTTACACCCCACTGTTGTTGGTTACACCCCATTGTTGCTAGTTACACCCCACTAATGTTGGTTACACCCACCTACTGCTGGTTACACCTCACTACTTGATCTCTGACTAATTCCTCCATCAGTTGGAACTGTTTTAATTGACTTTAACTCAATTGGATTGAATTAAATAATTACACTGTAACAACCCTTGTGAAAATTCCATGTAAAAATATATAAATACCACGGAAGATGGGACACGTATTCCAAGCTGAATGGTGGACAAGACATCCTAGGGGGTGTTCATTTGGTTGTTTATGGCTAAGGAAATTGGCAAAGGCAATGGCTAAGGTATTGAAGAGTCAAAAAGGTATTTTGGCACATTGTTTATGAGAATAATGGAAATTAGGAGAAAATTAAGGTGAAAGGTCACAAGTTTCATGTGTGGAGGAAATTGAAGGACAATAATGGAAAATGAAGAACATAGAGGTCTCATTAATAGAAAGGCTTTTGAGGATCAGTGGACAAGACTTGGTCAGTTCATTTTTGGAGCTCTCTCATTATTCTCTCTCTCTCATACTCTTGGTTACTTAGAGTTTTCTTGGAGCACTCTTGGAGGGTGTGGCATACTTGGATTCTTGGAGCAAGAAGGCATCGACATTAGCAGCTACATCAGATTTTCTTGTAGGTACTGAGTTGCATGTATGATTTATTCACTATTTTTGGCATGCATGTGGTTTCTTGGTTGTGATCTATCATTGGCATGGAGGATTGCTTGGATCGACAGTGGATTGCATAGCCTTGCCATTTCCTATATAGCCATGGTGATTATGGGTTTACTTTTATTGCTTTGTTTTGGTTGGTTCTCATTTTTCCATTGCTTGGGGTTGAGTTACAAGTCCTAGAAGCCCTAGTTGAACAAATGCTTTGGAAGCCCTGTAACAGCTTGGGTTGAGTTACTAGTCCTATAAGCCCTGGATCGACAAACACTCTGGAATCCCTTGGCGGGATGAGTTATTAGTCCTAGATGCCTTGGTTGGACAAACGCTTTGGAAGCCCTGTATAAGATGTGGGTTGAGTTACTAGTTCTTGAAGCCTTGGTTGGACAAAACGCTCTAGAAGCCTTGGAAGGCTTGGATGGAGACCAATATGATGATGGTTTTTGGTGATGTTCGACCGAGTGGTGGAATCAATATTTGATGGGTTGAGTTGGGTGGCCTCTAGAAGCCCTGGATGAGTTTTGATTGATGTGTTCTATGAGATCCCACATTCATGCTTGGAATATGGCACAGGGGTGATTGACTAAAGAGAGACTTGGCTTAGCCAATCTATGGTCGAGTGGAATGTGGTAGTCCCATCTTCGGTTGGTTCATTTCATTTATTAATGAAAAAAATTCATTCCCTTGATTTTCATGTGAAAATGTACTGATGTATATATGGATTATGATGGCTAATACATTTATTGTATTTATGTTCCTATTATGTTTTTTATATGCACATTTACCCTGGAGGTTGTTACATACACCTCAAAATAAGCTCAACTAATGCTCCTAATGATAAGAGACACTCTACGTAACTCTAGTTAGACCCTCAACTCGAATTAACTGAGCTAACTAAGTCAAATTAACTTAGTTAAAACTATTACAAATTGTCATGAGATGTGGAATTACAATTTTATTTCCAATTTAATTCAAGGACAAATTAAATTATGATTTTTTTCTTGATTCTATTTTTAACATTTATTTTTTCTATTTTGAACATCTTTAAACTAGTTATGTGAACATTTGGGCGGATGACTAGTGAATACTTTCTTGTCATGCTTATTACTATTAGTACGTCATCCAAGTGTTTTTACATTTCAGATGTGTCATTTGGTTTGGGTTTAGTGATTTAATACATATATTGTGTTTCGATTTTTATAATGATTTTGTTATAATCATGGAGACCTTGAGGTTGGAGGGAGACCCTCCAATGACTACGTGGGAGGATCTCAAAACCCTCATAAAGTAAAAAATTTACCCTATTAGGAATGTATAGGACCAATGAATCTAATGAGATTACTTCAAGAAGAAGAAGAGGTTGAGTGTACAAGAGTACACCACAAAGTTTACAAAGATGACCTAATGTTGGGTATCTCAAAAAAGAACTCATATGTACTCCTTAGGTATTTGGATGCTCTACACAGGAATTTGAAGAACCAAATGATATTTTTCAAGTTTATATTAGTGGATGAGACTTGTGTACAAGCAAAATACCTAGAGAAAATAGGCCAAAATAAGGTGAAATCAAGTGGGTTGAAGTAAAAGGAGCATCAATATGCTTCTAAGTAGGGAAAGAAGATGTGTAAAGGGGAAAAATACAAAAATAATGTAGCCACAACACACCAATGCAAGGACCAAAACAACCACTTTAACCACTATAACATTGATGCTCATACGGAGGATAAGTGTTGGAAGTTACATCAAGAGCTTAACGTAGAGAACAAAAAGAAAGATAAGAAGAAGAAGAATTTCATGCCGATTAATTTGAGAAACTATGTTAAAAGAAACTAGAATGTGGATGAGAAGATTGTTTGTACATTAGTGCAGAAAGAGGTGAATTTGAGTAGCCTTGAGCAATAGGAAGAGAATGAAAATACTATACTCTTACATATAAATATATATGTAAAGACAAATATATATGTTATGTTTGAATCAGGATTACAAGAAGATATCATTGTTGGAGAGTTGGTAAAGAAGTGGGATTAGAATTTCATGGTCTTCCAAGCCCATGTCCATTGATATGGGTAAATAAGGATGCAAAAATAAAGGTAACCAAACAATGAAAAATTATATTTTCTACCAGTGATGATATTATTAATGAAGTAGAATTATATGTGGTTCTCCTTAATGTATGTGTAGTGGTAGTCACTATTTGTACTTGTAGGATGCAATCTTAATTCAGAGAGCCAACCAATATCATCTCATCAAGGATGACAAATCCTTCACCATCAATGTGCACAAAGGAAAGTCCAAAATGTTGCTAGTAAGCGTCGATCAAGCCAAGAAATTGATCAATTCTAGCAAGAAGTATGTTTTATTTCTTTTAAGGGAAAACCAATCTATAGAAGAGTCAATAAGAGAAAAGGGATCCTTAGAGGGGTGTACTAAGAAGTAGAAATTTCATTTGGAAGATTTTTTACAAGCATACAAGGATGTGTTCCAAGATCCTAAAGGGATACCACCCAAGAGGGAAGTGGAGCATGAGATCCAGCTATTGTTGGACACCCCATCACCAAACATTGGTCTCTATAAACCTTTTGTTATAGAATAAAGTGGGGTGACAAAAAAGTTGCAACAACTACTGGAATATGGTGTCATTCAACTGAGTACACCACAATGTGGGTCACCCATAATTATTGTGCCAATGAAGGATGGGACTTTGAAAATGTGTACATATTACGTAGTATTAAACAAGATTGCACTCATGAATAGGTACCCTCTGCCTAGCATAGATGATAGACTAGATCAGTTGTAGCAAGAAAAATGCTTCACCAAGATGGGCTTAAAGTCTGGATATCACCAGGTTCAGATCAAAGAAAAAGATACCTAGGAGAACCCTTTCACAACCAAATGTGGTTTATACGAGTACTTAGTCATGTCATTTGGACTATGCAATGCACTACCTTCGTTTATGAGGTTAATGAATGATATATTGTGCCACATTGTAGATTAATTTGTTATTACCTATTTGGGTGATATATTAGTATATATTGTTTCCTGGGAGGAACACATCTCATATTTAACACACTAGAAAATATAAGTGTGAGTTTGCACAAGAGTCTTTGATGTATCTAGGGTGTGTGATGGGAGGAGGAGAGTTGAATATAGACCTTGCCAAGATGAAGTCCATCATGAAGTGGTTGGTTCCCACTAATTATTTTATGGTTAGGAGTTTCGTTTCGACAACATAATACCTGAGTAAATCCATAACTTCATTTTTCAATAGTAACAACACCACTCCATGCCATAATAGCAGGTGGAAATAGTTTCCAATGGGGAAAGGGTCAAAAGAGGCACTTCAAGGATTTAAATAACAAGATCAATCAAGCACTAGTTCTGGCATTACCGAACTTGCAGTAGCCTTTCGAAGCGGAGACAAACTCGAGTGAGTATGTTATGGGAGTGACCTTGGTGTAAGGAGAAAGGCATGTATGCTATCATTTTGAAGTATTTTATGGGGTGGTTCTTTAATACCCTACCTACGACAAGGATATCTATGTCATGGTGTAAGTTATGAAGAAGTGGAAGCACTATTTAATGGGAAAGGAGAGAATAATCCACACAAATAATTTGTCATTATACTATCTGCAGGCCCATAGTAAGTCATAACAAACCAGGCATTACAAATGGATGGGCTTTTTACAACAGTTTTGTTTAGTGATCAAGTATAAGAAGGGAAACACAAACAAGTTGGCCAACATGCTTTCAAGGCCACCTACATCAGATATTATAGCTTTGGGAACTTTGATGCACATGGAACCATTCATCCATTATGCATATAAAGAGTCATATTCAGAGGATGAGGAATTCAAGGAGGTGTTTCAATAGTTATAGAGCCAAAGTCATGCACAATGGTTACAACACAATTAATTTACATCCCTAGGATGTGTTACTCTATAGGCTGGATAAATTATGTTTTCTTAAATGTGAGTGATTGTAGTTGATTAGATAGGCTCACACATCCAAGGTTGCAAGACACTTTAGTGTAGGGAATATAGTGGACAACTTGTAGAGGTATGTGTATTGGCCCAAGATGAAAGAACATGTAGCTAGGTTCATAAGAGGATGCATACTTTTTTTTCCAGCAAGCCTAGTAACAGGAAAGGGGATCTATATCATCACTTACCTATAACCACTCATTCATTGGAAGAATTTCCATGGACTTTGTGGGAGTTTTACCAACATCCAGGAAGGGACATGAATAAATATACGTGGTAGTTGATAAGTTCAACAAGATGTGAGTATGATACCCTTTAAAAGACCATCCGTGATCAAGAGGTAATAAAATTATTCTTTGGATAGGTCTAAGTTCACTTTGGGATATCAAGATCATTGTTTCATACATGGACACAAGATTTCAAAGTGCACAAAAGTAGTCAATGGGACTTTGGTACAACTTTTGAGGGGTTATAATCGGAAGCATCCAAAGCCTTGGGATGAAAATATGGTATATATACATCACTCTTATAATAGTGAATTCCACACTTTTATTTTTAAGTCCTCATGTGAAACTTTTTTTTGGATATTTTCCACTTTCATCTTTGGATATTGCGTATGGGAAGCAAGGAGGAGTGAGGGAGGATCTTATAGAGGATGCCTTGAGGGAAGAACATTTGTGGAAAAGACCAAGGAAATCCATATATAGGTATAGGAGCCACTACATAAGTCATATTAAAAATACAAGGCTATGCTTAATCAACACAAAAAAGAGAATATGTTCAAGGTGGAAGACAAAGTATGGCTATAATTGAACAAGGAGAGGCTACAAGGTCTTGGTAAGAATATAAAGTTTATGTGATATGCCCCTATGAGATACTGAAAAAGGTGGGAGATATTTCCTATAGGCTAAATATACTCCCATACATGTGGATTTACTCAATAGTGAATTATTTAGATAATTTGAAACTCTATAAGATTTCCATGTTAGATTTGTAAGAGGAACATGTCCTACCTTCCACAGAGGATTTGGAACTAGATGCTCAGGCTAAGTCGTTAGAAGTTACAGATTTGAATAATAGGTATAGAACTATGATACGTGGTTAGAATGACCTTTGGAAGATTGGCTTGAAAGGAAAATTTCTAGGAAAAGCTAAATGGTATACTCGAGGGAAGGTGAAGGAACAATTTCCTCACCTCATTCACTACAAGATTTTTAGGACCAAAATCCTCCCAAAATGGGGACGTGTGATCTGTAGTGGATCATTATATTATTTTTCATCCATATAAATTCTTTTAGAGTGGAAAATGTGGAGGAAGAAGCTCACAAGACCATTTTTACATACGAGACCCAATTTGGCAAATTGGGGTCTAAAACATTCTAGGAGTGGTTTGAGGCATCAAATAGCATTTTTTGGGGGTAATTTGTTTTCTCTAGTGTGGCACCTTCTTCTCCTATTCTACACATAGATACTTTTCCAATGGCACAATAATCGCCTCAATCAAAGTCCATATGCAAATGTTATGCCACTTAGAAATTGACCATATTGTTTTAACCACCATAATTCGAGAGGATCCCACATCAACCCCCATTATTCATGGAAAAGAGGCTAGCCACATTATCATAACGAAAAATGATCTATAATAGTCAATATTGTAACACTAGTTAAGAGTTAAAGGAGTCAAACATAACCACTAGTAGGCCATTGGATTGTGTTATAACTAGGCCACTAGGAGGAAAAGGGGTTTCATTCTCTTCAAGTGAATTTTGTTCCATAAATGAGCAGAGTAGCTGAGAAGGATAGGGACATAGCATATAGAAATAATTTGTGCACTATATTATCCCACGAGACATAGACCTTACTTCTTCTATTTAGAGAAAGAGAGCAAAGTGTCCTCACCTTCTAGTTAGGTTTTCTCTTGAAGGGATTCTTCAAGATATATCTTGTGTTAATTATCGTTTGTGAGTTTTTGTTTCGTTGTTCTATACTTTCTGCATAAATATAACTTACATCCATATGAAATAAATAGTAATTTCCATATCTAAAAATTTAAAAATAAATAAACTCTCATAGTGTAGTTTTCGTATTTTTAAGTATAATTTTTTTAGATCTATTATGATGAATTCTCTAATGGAATATTCATGGAAATTTAAATATAATATTGGTGCCATATTAGGTTCTTTTGGGAATATTGTGGGGATTTTTAGTGGATCCATATTAGTTAAGCCAAAATTCACAAACCCTTACTCTTGGTCGAGGAATTTGTGAATAACCCTCTCCATGCAACAAAGGAGAGGTTTTTACATCTAGAAGCACAAGTTACATATATACATTGTAATGTGAGCCTCCTCATGGTGGCCCTGACTAATAATTTTTGGTTATTGAGGAAATATAATGGTTCTAATGCAAAGGTTCATTCAAAGGGGAGATAATGAGATCAGGAAGAAACAAAAAAGGAATTGAACAAATAACTTGAAAAGGATCAACCCAATTGAAGTTTCATCAACCATTCATAGTCCTTTTCCAAAATGGAAGTGAATGTTGACATTAATTCGTATAAAGGTGAGATTGATTCTTTGAAGCTAACTCATTGGTTACATCAGTTAGAAGTTTATTTTAGTGTCCATCATATAGAATAAGAACAAAATATGTTGTTTGCTTATTTGAACTTAAAGGGCCATGCCCTAACCTTGTGGGAAATACACATGGAGACCTTGAGGTTGGAGGGAGATCCTCAAGTGACTAAGAATATTTGAATTTTGGGTGAAATGGCTTTATGAGTGGTTAAGTATGACTACCATGCTTTTCCTAGTCAGTTTCCACGCATTTACAATTTCTATCCTTGAAAATTGCACAAAATTGTGCTATGTCTTCCTCTATTGTCCGCGCACATAACTCAAAGAAAATTAAAGTTAAAAAGTGAATTCCATAAGCATAGTTGGGTGAATATATCCCAACTGAAAGCTTCTGAGGTCATATCTATTCGAGCCATACCCCTCAGATCATGGAGCTAATTCCCTTTTATCAAGGAACCCTAATCCCCCAGTTAGATGATCTCATCCTTTTCATTTGGATATGAAACTTCTTCCTCTTGTTCTATAAATTGGCTAAAGGTTAGAGGGATTAGAGAGTTCAGAGAAGATAGACTTATGTTGTTGGATTTAGATTGGAAGGCTTATGATCTAAAGAGTGGGTTGGAAGAATTTGGGAGGAACCTCATGACATCAAGGCAGAGGTTGTAAGGCTCTTCTTTATCCTTGAATTAATACAAATGAATCCTTTTTTCCATTGTAGTGTCTTACTGAAATGATGAATGATTTATGTCTCTTTTGATATTCATTAAGATGATTTCAATTTCTAATATCCTTGATCATTAGATTAAGCTTTTTTAATCATTATGTTGCATATGCCTTTGATCTTTCTTATGTTTGTGGTTGTAGTTCTATTCAGGCATTGATAAGCTACATCGAGACAGAGAAAGGATCTTCATCAAGAATTTTGCAAATAGGTATGAGGCTTATTCTTCTTCTCTTGTATTTACAATTCAAATGAAGTAAGCTTAGGAAAAGAGTTATTCAATTGTTTATTTGCTTCTAGTTTCCTTTAGGATCTAGGGAGATTTCTCTTTTCAGCAAGAGGGATTTATCCACCTAACATCGACTCCAATCAACGGAAGTGACCATGCTACTTGGAGGGGTTGTCGTAGGAATGGGAGAACTACCCCCTTGCGCTATGGGAATAGTAGAACTACTCCTCTGTGTCGTTGGAATGCAAGGATTCCCCCCTAGTTCGTTGGAATCTGAAGAAGCAAGAAGAACTTGAGGAGTATGAGGCTCAATCTCTATGGGAAAGGTACGATCGACTGAAGGAATAATCAAGTCAACCATTTTATCAACCAATGGTTGGTCATGAACATACTCATGGGATTCACGTTCAAAGAGAGTGGGATTGACTAGATTCAAATTACGATCAATCACTTCATCAACTAGCAGAGGATTGGGAGAAAGCTTCAGGTAACCAGCTGGAAGTCGTGGTTGAGAAGCTATAAGGTTTTCCAACACTTTTAAGGCTTCATCCATATAAGTAAAAAGGTGAATAGGATTATTCATTTCACATAAATTACAGGTAAATTTGACTTTACCCTTTTCCCTATGGACCTTAATATCACTAGTTGAGGGTTTGTCACTAGCATGATCTTTAGAAGCTAACGACAAAGGCTGATGTGAGCGTTTGGACCACACTTCTAATACCACGGTAACACCAAGACAATCTCTAAGAAGGTGGTCACCCTTACATAACATGCACATGAATTTAACTTTATGGTGTTGATTGGAAGGTTTCTCAACGTCATTCACATTGGTACCAATGGTTGCTTGGTTTTTCCCCTGCTTATTTTTCTTCTTCTTAATCTTCCTTTTCTTCTTCTTCTTATCCACTTGATTACTAACTTGCAGGTTTTCACCATATGAAGAGGAAGAAGACCGAACAAGAGAAGAAGGCAAAGGGTCAACTTTAGGATCAACTTGAGGTTGATATTGTTCAGGTGGAGGAGAACTTCGTTGAGAAGTAGCTTGGATATTTAGAACCATATGGGTCAAAAATAAAAAATAAAAACTAGCAAACCAATGGTGAATCCAGGAAGGGACAACATTGCCATATAAGGAGCACCAATATTTCCAAAAGAAGGAAAAGGGTTAGGATTCTTGTCAAACAGATTCCTTTTATTGGTAGACTCCAAAACTGTTGCCATTAATCTCAACCTAAGATCCACTAAGGATTTTTTTCACAAAGAGGATGTTGTTTTGTGGTCAATTAATCACTTTTAGAAATTAAAGACACAAACAAAACAAAGGGGTAACTAGGCATAAAGGTTTACCAAGCAATGGTGAATTGCAATATACACCTTGGTGAACCAAGGACTTAACGTATGTGCATGAAATCTCCTTGAATGTTGTGTTCATTGTATCATGGTATACAAGGCGACTGACTCGGTTACCTATGGATGGATATAAACCTATAAGGGTATCCCAAAATATACTTGACGATACATGGGAGTGTAGTTCGTAGTAGTGTTTTCTAATGCATAATCGTTTGATGAGAGCATTCCCATATACTTTTCATGCATGGAGTTCCATCTGATATACCCGAAGGTACTTGGAGAACGATCCAATACACTTACGTACGCGGAACGAGATTTCACCCCCTGGGATGAAAAGATGGAAAACGACAACAACTCCTAAGTTTAATGACATTGGAAAATGTTTGTAGCCTAGACCTCTATTTGTGTCATTAAGTTTCAAATGTTTCTTAGGTTAATTAAGATGAATTTTAATGTTTATCTTCAATTAAGTTTCAATTTTAATGCTCAAAATTTGATGTTGCCTGAATAAACATATGATGCAACTAATATGACGAAAATAACTTTTTTCATTTTCCTTTTAATAAAGAAAGGCCTAACTAAGTAGGGGAAGAAGAAATCAATCAACAATTCAACAAACAAGTGATGCAATAGTCGATCTCTACAATTTCACTTTTCCAATCAGAATCAAAGTCCTATATGCAATGCATGATGCATAAGATTTTCTTTTGGACTCTACTTAATTTTCAAATGTTAACTAAGATATTTGTCTAAGCATTTATAAAATAAAACTATTCATAACGATGAATAAACACCAATTCTTTCGAGCACTCAATGGCTAAACAATTTAGTTTTTTAATGACCTAATGACAAGAACAAAGGAAAATCTAAACAAATTCCTATCAAATCCACTTAAAAACAAAAGAAAACCAAATTGAGGCTTATGAGAGACCAAGCCACACTTAAGGACACAAGGAGGACCAACCGGGACAAATTTAATCAGAGAGAAAATCACAAAAAGGAATTGTTTTGCATCATACTAGGACCATAGAAGGTGCTGAAAGGGCCAGAGTGCACTACAACATAGGAGAAGAGAAGGCTAGGGTGCACTGCAATGCACTATTTCTAGAAAACAGGGTGCAGTGATCAAGGAAAGACAAGTTCCAACATAAAAAATGCAACTAAATCTCAATGAAAGGTCTTCCTAGGTTTGATCAAGATCCAGGAGGAGAAGGGGGTTCCAGTATTTACCACTGTATCTTGTTCGTAGATGATAAAAAACAAATAGGAGTGGTATTTTGTGATCATAACATAGGAGGAGGAGGGTTTCATACTAACCATTTAGGTCACGATGTGAAAATATTACTCCATGGTGAGTTACAATTCCTTTGTATCTACATTTTTATAACTGAAGCAACAAAAGAATATTATAGGCCTCACCATATAGCTATATTTTCTTGTATATTGGGTTTCCCAAGATAAATATTATTGTTCATTTATGTGGATGGTGTATTTGAGTTTCTATTGTTTCCATTTATTATTTCAATTATTTCACATATTTGAGTAAAGCTAATAGTTAATTAATATGTTATCTAAGGAAAATTAATTTGCATCATCTAATATTTCAAAATATTATAAGATTTGTTATGATGAATTGTTCAAGAAAACATCCATGATAGAATATAGATCAAATTCCTACTATACAAAACTTACTCATGGCATATTGACGCAGGCCGAGCCTGCAATAACCAGGATCTTTAATATAACCCATACCAAATCATGTTGTTTAGTTTTTGCCCAAATCAAAAACACCAATTCCTGGCATTTTCAAAACTTTTCAACACAACCAAATGTTTCCACAATCCATATTCCATACTTCATTAGTTCCTCAATTCCATTCTACCACCACAAATTCACATGACTTTGGATACAATCATAAGTCAATGAAAGAAATATACAATTGTTCCTTTTTAACAATCTTAACATTGTTTACTCAATCAAACCAATAGCAATTATAATACCATTCATCCTTTTCTCAAAGCACATCAACCCATACAAATCACTGCGTTAACTCTAGGAGTGCTTTATACAAATCCATGATGTGCCTCATTCCATTATTTTTGATATTGGTTCACTAAATCAATACATTCACAATCCAGCTCACTTCAATGTTTTTCATTTAATTACGTGCTCATAGGTTTGACCATTGACTTAAAACATATTTGATTTAAATCTCAACATCCAACTGACTTATGGAGATTTCATATGTGTTAGTACATGTGCAAATCTCAATCTAAAACTTTCTCTTAAACTCAGAACACTGTGCATCAACCTTTCCAGCGTAATTCTGTTTATTAAACTGCCCAATTGACATCCCAAAACATTCAACCACAGGTTTCCTTACCTCACGGTTTTACAGTGCCTTAGCATTACATTCAATAACTCTGCCAGGCTCGTTCTTTCTCTGCAATTCCAATTGATAATTTGCTGTCTCCATTTAATGTACACACCATCAACGAAGGTCTGCAAGTCATTGGTTCTGCATTAATTCATGTTGCAGCGCTCGATCTTCCAATCGATCGATCCATCCTGCAATTTAGAAACATTCAAACGCAGCCCTTTAAATTCACAACGCTGGCTTTGACATTGCCACGTTTCAGGTTTTATAATAAATCGTTATTGATTTACAAAGAGCCAACGTCCAATAATTCTTTCCATAGTTCTGTCCAGAACACGCTTTCAGCAATCTATGACACCTGTGGCTTCAACACACTAAACGAAGAGCAATTACTGCCATCGATTTCATTCAACAGAACTGGTTCAACAATTTAATGAATTCCACAATCGAAATTCATTAATTTGTGTCCTTGAAGTTTTCATATCAGTGCTATGCGTTTTCAACCAACAACGTTTTTAATTACAACACAAATGCATCATTAACTGTAGTTCAATACATTCAACGTGTTCATTTAGAAAATAATACTGCCCTACCTGAACACCAATTCTGAAATCGAATTCTTCTACTCCACTGGGTCTGCATTATAGATTTCCCATCCACTGAATTTAAAACCCTCTTATTCAGCATTCATTCTTTCAGTTAGAATTCAACACACAATTTCAACACTTTTTATTAACGCATTCACACATATCCATGCCCAGCTCGCGCCTTCTATAAAGTTGATTCTTCAACTGGATATGCCGGAGCCACTCATTTGACACTCAATTCAAACTATGTCAATGCCATTTGAAACATAACAATTTTCAATTGAATTCCAACAGGGTTTTAAAACATAGTTCTGCGCCTCCTACATTCAACTCCCAATTTCCACTGAACCACATATTAACCAATCTGAATTTAAAATCGACTTCCAACAAAAATTTTCACTTAGAATGGCGGCCTATTAATTTGCAAACAGAGATTTTAACGCCACTTTACCCTTAACGATTTGTATGGTATATTTTACACATAAATGTGATTTCAAGCCCATCGATCGTCGTTAACTCAACAATACCATGAACTTCAGGAAACAAATATACAATTTCTCAATCAACAAATGTATATAAACTGAAACAAAACAATAACTTACAACTTTTGTTGGCCAGATATTTCAATTTTGTGGCCATTATAATTTTTTGAAGGCTTACAGCCTTGGTTGTTCCAAATCAGCTCTCTATCTCACAATCTCAATGTCTTGTTCTCTCAAAACCCCTTCCTATTTATACAATTTTAAAAAATGGTCTAATTAAATGCTCAATCCCCTTAATATCTCAACAAATTCCTAAATCTCTCAACATCCCTAAAAGATAGATTCTCATCCCTAAAACTTAGAGACTAATTCCAACTTAGGCTCCCTCATTAATTCTAAATAATCTAGAAACTAATTTCTCTCACATTTACAATTTCTCACAAATAATTAATTAATCACTCAAAATAATATTAATATTTACATGAAATTTTAATATTTCTTCAAAACATGAAACCCCCTAGCTTAGGTAAAATACAAGGTGTTTTTCGGAGATGATGCTCCTGCATCACATATGTATCCTACTTAGATGCTAAAGAACCCCAACCATAACCTTGAGGACTATTCTTGGTGTGGGCTTAAGAATTTTCTTTTATTTGGGACTAGTGTTTTCATTAATCATGGTGCTTGTATCCCTCTAGTAAGCTAGATATGTTCTATGAGGTCCCTGAGTGGTGATCAACAACATGTTCATGACACTATACGCTGACAAACCTCATGGGTTGTAGGTGTTGTTCATGGTGCTTAACTCCAATAAGCTTTGTTTATAGAACATGAAGCTTATTTTGTTGCCTTGACCTTGGTTATACTTGAAGACCCATTCCTGGTTCAAAACTAAGCTAGTCATGGCATCCACATCCACTTGGAGGTAGATGACACCCTATAGAGGTCACATATGGTGTTTAAGGATTATTTCATAGCACTTAATCCTGAGAAGTAAGGCTTGGGTCTAGAGGCTCTTATTTCCTTCTCTCAATTATGGTTAAGGACCTAAGATCCATCTATGATGCCCAAGACCTCATAATGGCACCCCTATTAAACTCATATGCTAAATACTCCTTGGGAAGAGCTCATATCACAATTTTTTGGTGTTGTTTGTGGTGTTTGAGGTTAGAAGTTATAATTTGGTGCTTAAGGCTCTCATTTCCTCACTTAATCATGTTTAGGGCCTGAAACCAATTTCTAGTGCATAAATCCTAATAATGGCACATGTATCCCACTCCAAGGGTTGCAAATAATCCATTCAAAGAAACCATGTGTTGGTTCAAGGACTTGTTTAAATCTCTTGAGCCTGAGAAGCTTCAAAAATATCTTAGACATTTTTTTTGCTTCCTAAACCATGGTCAAGGACTTGTGACCCATCCTTAATACATAAAACCACCTAATTGCATCCATATCCAACTATGATGCCAAAGACTCTTAAGAGAGTTCCTTGGTTGTAGTTTGCAAGAATTGTTCATGGAAATTGATCCTAAGAAGTTAATTGAGGACCCAAGGCCAAAGTGTTTTCCTCCCCTAAACTTGGTGTTTAATCTCAAGAAGTTTCATTTAGGGTTTAAGCCCTTTTTTCTCCCCATTTATATTTATGTCTTTAAACCCTTTCTCATTGCACAAAACCTACTCATGGTGTTGATATCCCACTTGAATTTTAATGAACCTCAACGATGACCTCAAAAAACATTCTTAGTGTGGGTAAAAGACACAATCCTATTTATGTTTTGTGTGGTGGTTTAATCATGGTGCTTATATCCCTTTAGTAGGCTAGATGTACCCTATATGGGTTTTGTGTGGTGGTTTGAGGATTTGATCATGACATTATATAGCTTGAGAAGCTTTATGGGTTGTAGGTGTTTTTCATGGTGCTTGGACCCAAAGAAGCATCATTTAGGGTACAAGACTCTTATGATTCTCCCTGAACTATGGTCGAACCTTGAGACTTATTATTGGTTTATAGCTAACTTGTTCATGGTAACCATATCTCGCTCGAAGTTGAACAATACCCTTTAGAGGTCATATATGATGGTTTGAGGACTCATCCATGGTGCTTGAGTTTGATAAGCAAGTATTAACACTAGGAACTCTTTTTCCCTCCATTAAATATAGTCAAGAACTCAAGACCCAACAATAAGATGTGCATTAGACATGCATAAAGATTAATAAAAATGTGTATAGATTTCTATACTATATGCACATTCCTAAAAATTTCAACAACCATGTACTTTCATTGCAACATATTAAAGAATCAACTTTTTAAACTTGCTATGAATAATTATAAAAATTATAATGTTAAATTTATTAAGGTGTACTTGCCCCATAATTGTAAAAAAAAATTGCTTTAAATTTATAAGTGAATATAAAATTTTAATAATATAGCATAAACAATTAAATAAAATAAAATATTTAAATAATAATTGAATAAATAAAACATAATTATAAAATATTTTTCTTTGAATTTTTATTTTTTTGTAAATATAGAAATTCGTGAAAGCATTGCTTTAACATGGGTATAGTCATCGGTCATTTTTGTGGACTCTTGGTTAAGAATCCTTACTGATTTGAGAAACACATAAAAACTGTCTAACATTTATGCTTGGAATACTAAGATATTTGAAAAGTGATAAGATTAAGAGTATGGTTATTAATTCTATAAAAATTATTTGTTTTGATTTTAGTTATTATTAATAGAAAATGAAAAACTTATTTTTACTAATATTTAGAACCATATTTCTTATCACTTTTTCTTTTTAAATATTTTTTATCAGTTTTTCTTTTTGGAAGAGGGTTTTTACTTATTGAGAATATATGATTTTGAATATGATTGATATTAGTACAAAGGATAAAAGGTTTCTTAACATTGTTTTTTATTTTAGTAAAGTTCTTTTGGGAATTAGGAGTAAGTCTTTCTAAAATATTGATAGTATTTTAAGTAATATGGTGATTAAATTTGTTTTAAAAGAAATTATTGTCTTTAAATAAGAAGTTCAAAATTGTTATTTGTTATTGGTATTTTAAAGAAGAAAATTTATCTGGATAAATTTATAAAACAAGTTTCATAATAAAATTACAAAATTGGATAATGTCATGACAAAATAAATTTATAATTTTTGTGATTTTAAAACAATGATAAACAATAAACAAAATTAATTTTGTAGCAAAATTACCCTTTTCTAATTACAAATTTAATAGAAATCATACAAAAATTTAAAACATAAGAATTTATCATAACTCAGAATCTGTGTCTTGTCTTCCTTGTTTTTTTGGGATTTATTTTGTTTGTCTATGTAGGGGATTTATTTTGTTTGTTTATTTATGTATGTAGGTATTGGTGTCATTTTTATAGTATTTGTTGTTGGTTTATTCTTCTTTAGAATTTATATTCTTGATCCTTTGTGTTTTCTTAAGTATTTTATCATCTTATTCGTTTTTAACTCCTTTTAGTATTTTTGTTATTTGTTTATTGTTGACCATGTTTTATTTATTGATTACTTTTCTTTGATATATATATATATATATATATATAGACTTGCATATATTTTTGTTGGCCTCAACCCATATTTTATTATTGACCCTGTTTTATTTATTGATTACTTTTCTTTGTATATATATATATATATATATATATATATATATCTTTTGAATTGTGTATATTTTTGTTTTAGCTTATTTTATTTGCATTAATTAGCCTTTACTCATTTTTATAATTTTTGACTTCCATCCTTGTTTGGAGTTTGACTTTGATTTTTTTATATTCTTGTTAGTTCCGAGTTTGACTTCAAAAAAAATTCAGTAATAGAATTTTTTTAATAATATTTAATTTTAAAAAATTAATTTAAATACTATTTTTCAAAAACTAATCGTTAATAATTGTTTTTAATAAATTAACAAATTAATATCATAATTTAAATATTATTGTTCAAGTATAGCCATTACTTGAAATTATGATCTTTATATTAATTTATATTTAAGTCTTTACCATAATTTACCATCTTATATAATTTTTATAAAAACAACTTTTCTTGGATCATAATCTATTTATAATAAAATAATATTTTAAAATATTTTTTTCACTTCTAAATTAATCTAAATAATAAAATCAAAATCCTCGCGACTGAATTGAAACAACTAAACTCAGAAAAGACTTGAAATTTAATTATACAATATTAATGTCACTAACAAATTATATAAAATACTAAATTAATAAATAAAATAAACTTTTGTGAGTAAAATCTTTATGAAATATTGATATAAGATAATAAATATAACGTCAGTTAATAAATTCGAAATCAATAATATCATATAAAATCTGCGTCTGTCCCCATGGAGTTTGGTTTTAGACGGAGAATCCACGCTGAGCTGCTTAGCTCTGAATCGATATTGGATATACAAACCACGTGGTTTGTGAGGTATGAATCAATGTGATCTATAAAATATAAACTCTACGTACACCTTCCAGAGAGTTGTACTGGGCCGAAAACCTGACTTGAATTTTGGGATATAACCTCTATTACCTGCGCCATGACATGAATTATTGTCCTTGACATGGGGAGACAGAAAAGGCACGCGTGCCTTAAAACACGACGCTTCATCAAACCCCACACTGTAACGTGTATTCTCATTCATTCCCAAAGTTAACAAATCGGGAAATCACCAGCCTTCATGCCCACAATCGGGAAATGTTTTTGGCTCCCTGGAGAGGTAGCCGGTTGGAATTTCCTCAACATAGTGCACTCCCACCTTTTCCAATGCCACCCTTTCCTCGTGCGTATCACAAGGTCCAAATTTTCATCTCAGGTTGAATCACTGTGAGGTGAGGTGATAGCTGCTGAATCAGGGTTGGAGTTTTGTAAATTTGGTGAAAATTTGATGATACTATTATAGAGTAATTAGTTCAGTTGGGTTGAATTGGCTGGATTGATAAATGTTTTTATGGTAAGTCCATGGATTTTTGGTATCAAATCTTTTTCAATCTTTAGAGGTTATCAACTAGCTATGCCTACAAGGTTGGCCTTCACAGATAATCCGCTATCCACAAAGATTGCTGACTGTAAAGTGATTAATGGATCTTCTTGCTTCTCATTATAAAATTCCTGCCGGCCTTCCTCCCAACACAACCTGCACAGAGAGTAACCAAGTTTGAAGTTATTTTAGGTCTCTTATACAACTTCAATTTTTTTCTTATTATACTGTCAAGACTGGTTTTGATCTGCTTGGAAGGCTATACATGTTGTATTACTGGGGCGATTTTTTGGGTCTGTTTGTTGCTGCCAAGTTTGCAGGCAAGGATCCGGTGTGAAAGGCAGGATTGCTTTCAGGCGAAGGGCTTCTTCAGAAAGTAGCTCGTTCATTTCTATTGAAAACTATCAGAGTTCGGAGTTTTTTTTGATAAATAAAATCTTGGTATGGTTATATCTTTTTTCACAGGATGCAGAGTTAGTCAATCGGTTTAACTATATTTTCGTACATATCTCTTTCTGACCTAGGTAAACTCATTGTTTTATCACTGGGTGCAACTCAACAACAGGGTTCTTATCGTTTTGTATCTGTCATTTTTCTTGCACGTATGTGTCTTGATTGTTATGTTTTTTCTTATTATTTTGTGACTATCATATATTTTGCACTATCTGTCCAGATTGTTAAATAGGTTATGAATGCTTTGAAACAGAAATGACCGAGTGATATCTAGATCTAGAATGATTAGAATTAAGGGAGTGGTATTCTTATAAAGTTTGGGTGGTGGTTGTGGTTGTGGTTGTGAGATAGGTATGGTTTTGTGATTCTAATTTATTTAAATGTGGTATTATTATTATTTTTTTTTTTTATTAATTTGTAATATTTTTTTAAGTTAATTATTTAGATGTTATATTTTCAATATTTAAAATTTAAATAATTTGCATTTTTGTTTAAGGTAGATTTAAGAAACCAAAGCATATTTTGCCCTGTATCCATTAGATACAAGAAAATTTAAAATCCACAACAATATAACATTAATTCATATGTATAAAGTTCATTGGTTATAGTATCATATAAGGGTTTTACAATCCTCATAAAAAAATAAAAAATGTGAAAATAAGTTTAAATTATTTAAAATTAAAAAAAAAAATTAAGAAAAACGTATCCTTAAAGTTCAAAAATGTGAAAACTGGTTTAAATTATTTAAAATTAAAAAAAAAAAGTATCTGTAAAGTTGATTGGTTATAAGATAAATATATTTTATAAAAAAATTAATTATATAATATTAATTTTTTATTTTTAAAAACTTAAAAATATTTTTTGATTAATAATTTTTGCTTATACAATTTTTAATAAAATATTTTTAATATTTTGTATTTTATAATTTATTAAAAATAATTTTAATATTTTGTATTTTATAACTTAAAGGGGATAAGTTAGATTGACAAGGAAAAACTCCTTGAAATGCTTAAATCTTTTTCTTATATTAAATTTAGAGTGGATAGGTTAAATAAATGGATAGGTTAAATAAATGAAAATGTATTTTTTAATATTTCTATCACCCATTATGTTAATTTTACTTTTCACATTAATTTAATGTGGGATGATTATGTGAGGGTAACATATTTACCTTCCAGTGGAATCAATGACAAAGAAATAATACTTGTTCAAAATCAAAGTACAAAGAAATAATACTTATTCAAAATCAAAGTAGACTTAAGCGCAGAACAGAACTTTATTGAAAAATATATATCATATTTTCAACTTACTTTCATAGTCTATGTTTAAAAAAATGCAATCTTTTATGTGATATTTGTTTATGATAATTGATAAACTAATTATTTTATTTTTATTTCTTTTAATAACATGAAATATTAAAAGTCTATGTTTAAAAAATACAATCTTTCATGTGATATTTGTTTATGATAATTGATAAATTAATTAATTATTTTTTTATTTTTTTAATAACATTAAATATTTATATATTAAAATTTAGGTTTATGATTTCATATTTAATTAATATTAATAAAATTATTAATTAATTTGATTTGTTATTTATTGAATGTTTGGGATTTGGAATTTAGATGACTTTTTTATTTTTACAGTAAGGAATTTTGGTATGATTTTAAAAAAATCTAACAGGGTTTTTTGTAAAATCCAGGTTACAGTTATCAGGTTTCAACTTTTTTGATGCTCCAAAATTTTGATGGTGCTAAATTCATTTCCAACCTCACAAAATGATTCAAACGTTTTCCTACCCATTTTTTTACAAAAAAATTATTAAATTCCAATAATCAAAACAAATTTACCACATCAACTTATAAAAATCATGTAAACCAATATACTGGTTATTCACTTATAATACTAGCGTTTTTTCACACCAAAAAAATCGACAATCTCAATCGTAAAATCCAACGGATTTACAGTGAAAAAGCGAAGAGTTTTGTTTTCTAGCAATAATCAAACATGACATTTAAAGATGGCTCACCACTTCGGTATATTGTCTTTGCAGACTGATTTTTTTTTTTTTGTTTACAGGAGCGGCGCCCACATCATGCAACTGTTAGCATCATGGAGAAACAGAAGACTGGGACAGGGCGGATGTTCCCTGCCTGCATTCGTTGGTTCGAAGAACAGAAATTCCATGTCATCATGGCGCCCCGTCGACTCACCTGCCAGCTTGGACAATGACAGGGACAACAGCAAGGCATCTCCGATTCCTCCACGCGGACACCTTGTGGTGTGCGTGGGGAAGGAACGCCAGCGCTTCGTGATTAAAACAGAGTATGTGAATCACCCCAGGTTTAAAACACTGCTGGAGGAGGCAGAGAAAGAGTATGGATTCCAGAATGAAGGGCCTCTCGCATTGCCATGTCAAGTGGCGTTTTTCCACAGGATTCTGTTGATGCTGCAGGGTCATTAGAATCAGAAACGAATTCCTGCTATGGAATCCCCAGTTGATCTTACATACATAGCTTTCTAAGTTGTTCTAATGCAGTTAGAGCATGTAATTTTTTCAATTATGTGATAGATATTAAAGACAATTATATTTAGGGTTTGTAAATTTCTGGGGCTGATCTTGTATGTGAAATGTTGGAAATTGTTTCACATTTGTATTTTTATTCACAGAATCCTCAATTCAGAAATGTAGTATTTCTTTTTTTTTAATATATGGTATTTTTATGATTGTAAATTTTGAGAATATTTTTAAGTTTAGAAAAGTGGTCATATGTTTGATGTTTCTTCTCCCCATTATCAGATTCCAAGATATTCCCAAAATCTGCAACCAAAATAATGTTAATAAATTAAAAATGACACTGTCCATTAATGTAAATAGCTTTTTTAATATGCTTTTTACAAGTTTAACCCGTTCCAAGATATTCCCAAAATCTGCGACAGAAATAAGTTTAATATAGTAGAAATGACTCCGTCCATATTAATGTAAACAATCTGCTCTTTACAAGTTTAACCCAAAGGATTCATTGTAATGCAGAAACAATAAGTCATGGGGTTGTGGTCCAACAGCCAGGTGGGGAGGTTTGGTCCCACAGGTCTCACGGTCTGATTCCAAGCAAGACTATGTGAGCCTGAGAGCTGTTCCAGAGGCTATTTCTTCAGTTAAAAAAAATTCCAGAAATAGTAACAAAATAACAAATACTAAAATAGCAGAATAATACTAGAACAGTAAATAATGTGTCAGATATAATTGATTATAAATTTGATATAATGAAAAAATTAATATAATAGAATATTATTGAACTTAATTGAAATCCAATTTCAATAAATATGAAGCAAAATAAATAGTCTATATTTATTAAAATTTATTAAAAATATAAATACTTAGTATTTTTTTAATTTTATATTTATTATAACTTATAAAAAATATGTAAGTCATAAAACTTATTAAAAATATGAAAATGCTTCACACTTTGTGAATTGACAAATATATATATATATATATATATATACAAAATTTACAATCTAAAAATATATTCTATATTCATTAAAACTCAGAAATGTTCTACATCTATCAAATTCACATAAAATAAATACAATAATATATATATAAAAATAAAAACACAAAATAAATATTCTATATTAATTAAAACTTAGAAATGCTTCACTCAAATTCATACCAAATAAATACAAATAATATCACATTTACTTAAAATAAATACACAAAATTTACAACTTACAAATACTTAAATTTAAACCAAATTATTACAAAATTGACCAAAGACTGCATAGGTGTTGACAATACTTTGTAAATACATCTGCAATACTTTGGTCCACAAAAATTATTCTTGACATAACTTTGACCATCACATTTGAATATGGATTGTATTTGAGGATGTTTTTCATCATCCTCAAACATCTTTTTTCTAACAAATTCTGACTCTACAATTAAATGAGATAGTGTTGGTTGCGATTAACTCGCATTAAGTCATATCTCTTTCTACCATTATAATATGTAAGTTTAATTCTAATTGGTAAATGACGCGCATGCGAACTCTATGTAAGTTTAAATCTAATTGTGGTTAAGAGTGATTTGTTACCAACATGAATCTAGATATATTAATCTATTTGCTTTAGGTTTGTTTTATATTTTTTTATTTAATCATTAAGTTAAGAGGTTTAATTTATAGCCCAAGGAAAATTTGTCTTTTTTTTGTTGTGTCTTTTTAAAATTAAAAATTATGTTTAAAATAAAAAATTAATGTCTGTTTAAATCTTATACTTTTCAAAAATATTTTAAAAAGAGATTTAAATAAACTATTTGAAGATCTATGTTAACTAATTTATGTCGATATCAATTTCATATATATCTATATATAGAAAAAATAAGTTTTTATGGTTAAATTTTTTGTTTGGTCTTATATATACTTTTTAGCATTCAAAAATACAATTTAAACAAAGAAAAATAACAAATTGCATTTTGTACTCTAAAAAAGTTTACACTTGAAGAAATTTGATCCCTCTCGGCTCATGTTAGATCCGTACATAAGATGGATCTATGCTTGTTTATATCCAATGCAAATATGATTATTTTGCCAAAGGATGTGAGTAGATTTATGGATTTTAGTTAAAAAGGGGGGTCTCCATAGTATGAGGTTCTCTCTTTTTGGTTATTTAGCGTAGTTGCCAAAGAATGCACTGTAGAAATAGAAAATATCTTTATCCTTAGCAATTATTGACCATAAGACCTGATTTAGTTTTTTGGTTGAACATCCATATGTATTTGCACTCGCGACACTTGTGTCTGAAGTATTTGCCTACTTGAATAGTTGGAATTTATCCACACTCTATTTGTATTTTCCTACTTGAATGGTTGGAATTTATCCACACCCTATTTATATATGCCAACCTTATTTGGGATTAAAGATTTCTTGCAATTGATATAGCTCTCTTGCGTTTCATTCAAATCCATTTACATTGTTCCCCGAATTCAAACTCTAGGGATAAATTATAAGAAGATCAAGTTGAATTCAAGCCTTCTAAAATAGATGCCAAAGGTTAGATAAAGAGATACAGTTTGAGCACATTCAACATGTGGACTATTTTTCTCATAAATAATTAATATGCTTCAGTCAAACGTTCAACCTTGGAAGAAAATCACATCAAGGCTCCAGGTAGGTGCATATCGCTAGTAGCTACAGTTTCTAAATAACATAGTTGAAATTTCATGGGCCATCCAAAACAGGTGTGAAATCTTCCTATGGAAACTTAGAAATAACGTGAAATGGTTTTCAATGCCCTGAGATATGTGATTACCATGAATTGAGGCAACAAACAACCTAATGATTTGTACCACTGCCATTTTTCATCGTACAACTAGAGTGTACATTCATTTGAACCGTAACTGGAGTGAGTACAGTTGATCATGTGATGTCACACCAATGTTGGTGGTCAATACAAGTCTCTGGAAGTGAAAGGCACAACAAAATATGGGGAAATATATCTCGCCAATCTATATTAAAAGAGCTTAACCCATCAAAATACATGAGTAAAATTTAGCCACGCTAACAATAGATCTCACATGTAAGGGAGAGATAAGTGAGGACTATACAATTTTGGAGTCTTTCACTAATGAAAATATTTTTTTTCCAAATCGTGGTATTTATTATTTAAAATGTGTTTTGAACTACATGTATGGATTCAACAACATGAAAAACCCTTGGAGAACTCTAACTTGTGATTGAAACAAATACTTTTCAATTTTGGGCAAATTAGATCGAAAAATACATTAAAAAACCCTTTGAAACATGTGACATAAATATCACTCTTATTGACCAAAAAATTAGTTTTTGAGTTATGAATATAAATGCATAACCATATTTCTATTCAAATTCTAGATGCAAAGAATTTACATTCTCTTAATAAACATTTTATGCCATTGTTGAACCCTTTGCAAGGGAGTCTACGCAAATTTGGTCGTTTTCTCTATAAGAAATTTACACTTCACATGAAATAATAAGTCCACATTATTGGGGTCATACATAGAGTAGCTAACAAATGTTTCGTCTTTTGTTTGCATATGCACAATGTGGGGCTTCTAATGGATGGTGAGCCTGCATATGAAATCTTATAAATGGCTCTGCATGCTGAAAAAGGTGAAGAGGGTACCAAAAAAAACAAAAAGTTAAAACAAACCCTATGCAACATTTATCGTCAACAATCCATATTCTCAGTCAATTAATAATTCTCAAGACTTATGAGGAAACAATAAATTTCAAACTAAAACCCAACACAAAACCCTAGTTATTCATGCCATGTTATTAAAGGGAAATCATGAACAGTACCTATCGGCATGGATAAGCATGGTGTAAATTTGGATAGTGATCGCATTATGATTATACCAAACATGAATAGGTTAAATGGTTTGTTTAACCACAAGCTAGCACTCCTTTGTTATTATTGGTCAGAGGAGAATAGATCGACGTCGATGTCATTGTTGAACTCTTTGCAATAGATTCTGCACAAGTTTTGGCATTTTGTCTATAACCAATTTACAATTCACGGAAATAAAAAGGCCACATTATTGGGGTCATACATGGAGTAGCTAATATACATTCCTACTTATGTTTTCATATGCACAATGCAGGGCTTCTAATGGATGGTGAGCCTACATATGAAATATCATGATGTCCACAATCTTCTAAATGGCTCTGCATGTTGATAAAGGCGAAGAGGTTACGAAAACAAACAAAAAGTTAAAACAAACCCTACGTAATATTTATCTCCAACAATCCATATTCTTAATCGATTGATAATTCTCAGGACTTTTAAGGTAGCAATGTGGCCTTAATCCTTGGTTTCCATGCTATGTAAGGACTATAATATTCTTCTTGTTATCCTGGGCAGCATTACAAGCAAGTTACAAAACCTCAAAGGTAATATATTAAAAAACAATAGCGAGGTACACCAGAACACCAACCCTGACACGCTCTGCATACTTTTGTCCAGAAGGAAAATAGAAATTCTTCCTACCGAGAATTGCAAGCCACCTTCTGCAACCTAGACAAAAACTTTGTAGACTTGGCCTTCCCACGACTACCTTTTGCAACAAAAGAACTAATTTTTGGAGGGATTTAGACTCAAAAACCAAACCTCATATTTTGTGTTTCCTTATTGGATTGGCACTAATCTCTATTTTCTTCCATCACCTGTTTGATATCCTAAAATAGTGAAAAGTTGTTTCATTAAAGCTACATTCACATCACCTTATGCCTCATTAGTAATCCTACTAAGGATAACCTTATTGAGCCATAGGAGAGTTAGTCAGTGAAGATATATTTCTTATGTGACAATGGTGATTGTCGTAGTATTTCCCTATGGGGTTGTGCCTTGTGAATTAGAGCTTTTATCATCCAATACAATTTGAAGTGTAATAGGCTTGAATCAAGATGAAGAATGCATAACACATGGAGAAATAACCTATGTGTAATAGTTTGACATTGTAATAAAATACCAAAAAGGAACCACAAAACAATTTATGGATTGCTTAGGATACCTTGCAAGAAAATGATTTAGCATGGTAGGCTATGTAATTCTTCTTAGATAGAGTTTTGCATCCAATTTGATCCTCCAAAAATCATTTATAACCAAAACGATAAATTTCTCTACTACTTTTGGTAATTGTTTGGAATTAGTTTATACCAAACAAAGGGAAGTATTTCCGTCCATTCAAATGATATTGACTCAATTGAGGTAGAAAATTTCACTGTGATTCAATCATTATGTATATTCAATTAGAAACATTCAAAAATATAGAACGTCAATATCACATGTCTACAAAATAATTACAATCATGAAATACACGATGTGATAAGCACTTCACCTTTTGAAGCATGTCTTGGATTCTTGTTCAGTAATGCATTATATATTTTGGATCTTTGGGTTCATATTGGAGGTGATAAGGATGAAAGAGGTCATTGAAAAACAATATGTAATAAATTTCCTTACCCACATCTAAAATATTCATAATCAAATTCAGAAGCCTTAATATAATAACATTCATTAAATTTACACAAAAAAATGAACTACTCATCTCTTGAACTCATTTTTTCAGAGATTTAGATTGAGGAACCAAACCTCATATTTTGAGTTTCCTTGTTGGATTGGCACTAATATCTATTGCCTTCCATCACCTCTTTGATATCCTAAAATAGTAAAAAGGTTGTTTCACTAAAGCTACATTCACATCACCTTATGCCTCATTATAAATCCTACTAAGGATAACCTTATTGAGCCATAGGAGAGTTAGTCAATGAAGATATGTTTCTTAAGTGAAAAAGGTGATTGTGATAGTAATTCCCTATGGGGTTGTGCCTTGTGGCTTAGAGTTTTTATCATCCAATACAATTTGAAGTGTAATAGGTTTGAATCAAGATGAAGAATGCATACCACATAGAGCAATAACCTATGTGTAATAGTTTGACATTGTGATAGAATAACAAAAAGGAGCCACAAAACAATTTATGGATTGCTTAGGATTCCTTGCAAGAAAATGGTTTAGCATGGTTGGCTATGTAATTCTTCTCAGATATAGTTTTGTGTCCAATTTGATCCTCTGAAAATCATCTATAACCAAAACAATAAATTTTTCTACTACTTTTGGCAATTGTTATGGAATTGGTTTATACCAAACAAAGGGAAGTATTTCCTTCCATTCACATGATAATGACTCAATTGAGGTAGAAAATTGCATTATGATTCAATCATTGTGTATATTCAATTAGAACCATTCAAAAATATAGAACTTCAACATCCCATGTCTACAACATAATTACAATCATTAAATACACGATGTGATAAACACTTCACCTTTTGAAGCATGTCTTGGATTCTTGTCCAATAATGCATTATCTATTTTGGATCTCTAGGTTCATATTGGAGGTAATAAGGAGGAAAGAGGTCATTGAAAAATAATATGTAATAAAGTTCCTTACCCACATCTAAAAGATTTCTAATCAAATTCAAAAGCCTTAATATAATAACATTCATTAAATTTACCCAAAAAATGAGCTACTCATCTCTTGAACTCATTTTTGCAGAGATTTAGACTCAGGAACCAAATCTCATATTTTGAGTTTCCTTGTTGGATTGGCACTAATATCTATTGCCTTCCATCACCTCTTTGATAATATTCTAAAATAGTAAAAAAATCGTTTCACTAAAGCTAAATTCACATCACCTTATGCCTCATTAGTAATCCTACTAAGGATAACTTTATTGAGCCACAGGAGAGATAGTTAATGAAGATATGTTTCTTAAGTGAAAATGGTGATTGTCATAGTAGTTCCCTATGGGGTTGTGCCTTGTGGATTAGAGTTTTTATCATCCAATACAATTCAAAGTGTAATAGGCTTGAATCAAGATGAAGAATGCATACCACATGGAACAATAATCTATGTGTAATAGATAGACATCGTGATAAAATATCAAAAGGAACCACAAAACAATTTATGGATTTCTTAGGATTCCTTACAAGAAAATGATTTAGCATGGTAGGCTATGTAATTCTTCCTAGATATAGTTTTGCATCCAATTTGATCCTCAAAAAATCATCTATAACCAAAACAATAAATTTCTCTACTACTTTTGGCAATTGTTATGGAATTGGTTTATAACAAACAAAGGGAAGTATTTCCTTCCATTCACATGATAATGAAAGGGAAGTATTTCCTTCCATTCACATGATAATGAATTAATTGAGGTAGCAAATTGCACTATGATTCAATCATTATGTATATTCAATTAGAAACAAAATTCAAAAATATAAAACATCAACATCCCATGTCTACAACATAATTACAATCATGAAATACACAATGATATACATGAAGTGATAAGCACTTCATCCTTTAAAGTGTGTCTTGGATTCTTGTTCAATAATGCATTATCTATGTTGGAACTTTGGGTTCATATTGGAGATAATAAGGATGAAAGATGTCATTGCAAAACAATATATAATAAAGTTCCTTGCTCGCATCTAAAAGATTCATAATCAAATTCAAAAAGCTTAATATAATAACATTCATTAAATTTATCCAAAAGAATGAACTACTCATCTCCTCAACTAAGAGTTACATTAAAAATGAATACAATAATAACCCATGATGATGTAATGATTCTCCCTATGATCTCCTTAAATGATGAATCACTTTTCTAACCTACTCATATTATTTATATAATTAAGATTATATACACTTATTATTACAATATCATATATATTTTTAAAGAAAATTTATCTTTAAAACCAAAACAAAAGCATGAGCATAAATCAAGTCAAAGCAACCTAACCCTATGGATTTTAATAACTTTTCCATTAGTTTACTTGTACTTTTCATGCATGCAAAGTCCAATATATCTAATAAATGTAAATACATGAAGTTGTTGTTGTGGGAATTTTATACAGATAATAGTGCTAAGATGCTTAAAGGAGAGGGGCCTGTACCTCAGCTACAAAGGATAAAGTGTTTATTTCATTTTTCCTTGTGCACATTTCAATAATAGAATTCTATGGAAGTCATGGCATGTTGGAAAAAATCGGAGAAATTTTCAACTCCAATCAATTATGTAAGGTGTCGCTTTCACGTTATTTGTCATTCTGATAGTGTGCATTCTCTAAAAGTTCTCATTAAGTCATATGAGAGTTGTCCAATCTATTTGATCATGGAAAAAGCACCAGGGCCAAGTCTCTTTATCCTTTCAATGTGACACTCGCAGGACATGATATGCTTTTGGGATCTCCTCCTTCCACAAATAGAATCATTCAGCACTCCAAAATGCTAAAAATAGAAAAGCACATAGGGAAGATTAGACATATCTACCTATTTCCCACCCAATAGAAGCTTTCATGGCCACATATGTTTGTTGTCATAATGCTAGCTTCTGCATTTGGGAAAAGCACATCTAGTTTTGAATCTTCAAAACAATTCAATTGATCTCTGAAATTTTTGGGCTCCACAGTGTTTATAAGAAAACATTAGTCTGGGAGTTTGATAAGATGGCAGTGAGCTTAGCTCTCAAATTACCTAGAATAGAGAGGATCTCTCAGATGGGTTTGGAAACCAACAAGCATATGATTGATGGCCTTTCCTTCATGACACCATATTAAGTGTAAATAATTGATCAAACCCGAATTGCAACACTGAAGCCAACTCTACATTTTTGGTTCCGAAAATGATAACAATGGGTGGCGTCGGAGCAACCCCAAGATTTTGTAATTGATCACTTACATTTTGCAGACCGGAGAGAAAGACAATGATTCATAGATGTAATTTCAAGAATGAGAAAATCAATCATATACACGATCAGAGGGATCAAAGAGATTCATTTCATCAACAATCAGAAATAAATTCAATGAATCCATTATTCACCCCACAAAAGATAGGCTACTAATACAATGCAATTGTGCAGTTATTAACAAAGGCATTCATGTGTGGGCATAATTACTACTTACATAGCACATGAGGAGATCCATTGGTTCCCTTTCAACAAGGGGCTCAGATCTGGCGTCTACTTTGTCGGAGCTTGACAGAGCAACCTTGAAGTATTTATGAATAGATAGATCTTTATCATGTGAATCGGGGACTAAGAAGACTTCCCAACACCCCAGGAAGGATGCTAGTATAGCAACAGTCACAGTTGTAAAGTGTGATCTCATTGGCTAAAATCTAGACACAACAATCGAAAGAAACAACTGACCTTGGCAAGACTGTAACAATAATCTCTTGAAAGGGATTCCCTTATGCGGTGCATGGTCACATTCATCCTCTCTCTACAACCGAGCACCTTGAATAGCAATAGCTCCTTTTTTAATTTCTCTCTGGGCATAGATGATATGGTAAAATAGAATATATCCATGGGCACATATGATGAAGCTCGAGGAGCCGATTCCAAGCATGTCTGAACCATCGGTTAAAGAAAAAGTGGAAACCCCAATGGTTGAAGAAGTTGAAAAGCCAAAGGAGCATGAAGTCGGTTGATAACAGATGAACACAAGAAGTCAATTCACATTTCAATTAGGATTTGGTGTTGGAATCCAATGGCTAACCTTTTTTCAATCGTTTAACACTCAATCTAACACTACAGATGAGTACAGAGTGGAAATTGGGGGATTTATTCTCAGAGGGGAATGCCTTACAACGTAATTATATTCCATACACCGTAGTTCCATACATCACTTTTATTATAATTATCATCATCGTATTTTCCAAGATTTGATATAGAATAAATTTAATGTAACCTTAAATTACTTTGAAAGCCGCACTTATGAAAGAATTTTCTAAATATGAAATTGCTTAGAAGAAAGATTGAGAACCTATTGATGTTGTTGTTCTGGATATCTAGTGTTATAATCATGACCAAGAAATCCGCACCCCACTGCCCCACTAAATACTTAACCTAGGAAGAAATTCACACCCTATTAAATACAAGATTTAACCCAGAAAAAAATGAACACCCAAAAAGAAGAGTGGAACCTTTACCATCATACCAGGGAGTGAACCCCTAACCTATGCTACTTATACTTTGACCACCTCATGTCATGCACCTCATATTGTACTACATAATCCACAATTAGTTGTGCCTTCTTCCCATTGACCACTTCAACCAAAACTTTTTTCTCTTCCTTATATACTTGAATGGATTGCTTTTGTGCTTTTGTGTGTTTTCCTCCTAATTGAAATATTCTTTTTGGTTTAAGGTTTCCACCTGCATGATCCAGAGGTTAAAATGTTTAGAATGCAAAGACAATGTTCCATGCACAATAGGATGCCTTAATTATAAGACAATTATTTTTAGGATTTCCTTAGAGGGCTAATTCACTTTCACACTAAGAAAAATTATCTTTTAGAGCTATCGATGTTGGGCTACAGAACAAGAAAAATGGGCAGATGATTTTTTGTTGCACCTTTGCAAATAGTGTTGAAAAATATTGATGTCCTCCAATCAAAATGGAGACCATGAACATAAGTTTCTACCTAGAAGTTAGAATAGTCTGTGGGAACCAGAAAAGAATAAATTATGAGGAGGTTTCTAGGTGTTTGACATACTACTTTATAACCTCTGCGAAATTCATGTTCCTAGACTAAACACCTCAAATAAAAATTCTACAATATGTGAGTGAGATGAAAAAATTATGGAATTAGAAATAGGTTCTTGAGAGGGAGTGGTGGCCTTGGATGATTTTAGTGGCTCTACTTATCACACCAAGTGAAAACTTGATATGCATAAATCTTCATCAACCCGAAATTCAATACCCAGATTCCTAAGAATCCAAATCTCTAAGAGGAATGTCATACCTAGATACCAAAACCAAAAATGTCATACCTAGATACAAAAATTCAATCTACTAGGGGGAATGTCAACATCCAAGAAAAAATTCAATACTATAAGTTCCATGCGCCAAGAGCAATGTCAATGTCCAAGCATCAAACCACTGCCCATAAATTATTTCCAACCATAAGATTAGGTAGAACTATCTATTTGTTTTGTTTCTATATGTCCACTTTAATACCTTAAAATGTTTCTTATGTTGGTGGTATTCTTCTCTCCAAACCCTAGTGGTTGACTAGCTATTGCTTCCTCCAAATACAATGAGACGTTGACTTTAGTATCTCTGTTGAAAAAATGCAATATATTAGGATATTTGTGTTCTATATCTTTTGTGAAAGTGATGGCCATTCATAAAAACCATACAATAATTTCTTTGTCAGTGTCTCATCTCTTTAGATGTGATAATCTAATCACCAATGACACTACAGGGTGATTAGACATCACAATTGAAGTGCACATTGTTTTATTTTTGTGTCTCTTTATTATCATCATTATCAATTTTTGTGCCACTAATTTAAATATTTTATGTTAATATGGAATTATTATGTGAGTGGCTTTACTTCATGTCATTGCTTTAAAGAATATATTCTCACACTATTATCATGTTAGTGGTTTTAAGAATATATTAAAGGAAAAGTAAATGAATCATTTTGAAATCATAAAAAATGATAAATTCAATGAAGATATTATTTGCATGCATATTTAATTGTCTATTTGTATGGAATTTGTCAAAATAGTGATTAAATGGTTTAATATCTATTGTAATACAATAAAATAAAATAAAAAAATTGTAATTTTGAATAATTAATCATTTAAATTGTAGTTTTAATATTTTTTAGGTTCAAAAATTTAAATATTCTTATAATTTTAGATTTAAATCAATGAAATTATAATATATGATGATAAACTTGTAAAATTTATTTTCTTAATAATAAAAAATTATGTCATATATGCAATAAAATAATAAAAAAATGTACAAAAATGAAAATAACCATATAAATAATAAATAAAAAAATTGCAATACAAGTCAACCAAAAAAATTGGAAAATATTGCTCCAAACCTTTTAATCTTTCCTTTTGCTTTGCATAAAACAATATGTAAGGTTGCAAACTATTGATTACATTTAACTAATTCATCGTTTGTCTCTTACATATACCCAATTTTGTTTATATGATTTGACAGGCATATACCTCCTTGATAGTTTTGCACTCTCATGCGACCAGTCATTCATCATATTTTTCAAGACTTGCAAGTAGAAACTTTGATTAAAAAATAAATAAATTTTAATAACTATACGACAGTTAATCTTATTTTTACTGAGTAAGCCTATTTATATTATAAATTGCAGGAGGTACAATTTTCAAAATACTGAGCGAAATGTAAAAAAACAAGAAAATGGTTAAATTTTAGTAATTATATTTCAACTAAGTCTATTTATATCTTATATAGGAATTTTTTTTTTTTTTTTTGCTAAGGCAAGAGCGGATCCTTCTATTCAATTGAAAAAAAAGAAATAGTGTACAAAAGGTTTAACCCATAACTAGCCATTAGATCCTGAGCTAAAGATCCAGCAGATGAGACACATTTTGGGTGGCCAACAAGCGCACCGTTTAACAAGCAAAATGGACCCGATGAACTCAGTAGACCATAATTGATAATTCCATCGGGTCCATTTTTAACATATCCTATGATCATTTTCACCTCCCGAAATCCGCCATATGCGCGCGATTCCAGATAGGTCATGCGAATAGCTCGAAACTTAACCTTTGTTTCGGACCCACCAACAAGCACGATTAATCCTGGCCGTAGATTGACTGTGATTGATCCAACAGTTATGAATCATATCGCAAGGCCTTAACTCATCGATGATTATCATGCAATGAGGGCGGTATTTACTCCCCACTCTGAGCCACGTGTTGCGTGGTGAGTGGAATCGATTCCAAATGAGAAAAACCGCTTTTGGCATGAAGGTGGTGCGATACACCGGAAACCACTTTGAGGGCGGTAAAGCTACCGCAGGAAAAAAAGCGTGGTTTTGCGGCTGCCGCGAAAGACTGGATTCCGGTGCCTAGGCAAAAGGAAGATGAAGATCCCCTCTTTCTTCCATCCCCCTAAAACTTCTGGTTCGTTGTTGCCAATCATAGACCTGCATACCAAAAGTGACCTTACTTGTGTCATAACTTTGCATAAAAGTAAACTAGATCCCGTCTCTATAGCTCTGTTTCGATATACCTTATAGTCCTCTTCCGCCTGACTAAAACACTGCTCCCTTAATCTGTTTTGAGGCATCTCTCACCAAATCAACTTGACCTTGTTATTAGTGCAAACCACTTCTTGATTGGCCAGAATATCCACCAATTTATTAGCCGTCCTTCGCACATGAATGAAACTCACTGTGCGTAAGTCTAGGAGGTGAAATTGGATCCTTTGAAAGACCTGGATCAGCCTCCAATGACTTAAGACTTTTTTTGGCTCTGTACCATAGCATATTCTTTTAACCGAGTTAATGATCAACTCAAAATCGACTTCAATAATAATATTTTGGAGATTATCTTGCTTCAGGAAATCTAAACACTGTTCAAGAGCCATTAATTCAGCCATATTGTTTGTAGCTCTTCCCAGATGGCAATGTAAAATAAAAAGAATAAAACCATTATCATCTTGTAGCACTCCTCCAAAACCAGCAAGACCTGGGTTTCCTTTTGAGGCCCCATCAATGTTGAATTTCAGAAAACCCTGAGGGGGAGGATGCCAATAATCTGGGCTATTTGCCAGATTCATAACCTTCCTATCCATTCCCTGTGGTATAAGCCCCTTCATACCTAGCTGGCGAAGTATCTGCATCTCATTTTCTGAAGGTGGGTTTTTTGGGGAGTTTTGCACAATAGTGCCAACTGTCTCCTTGAGCTGTCTTAAGATCTGCTCAAAAATGTGTTGGGTGGTGCTGTGAACATTTTTGAAGATTCTATTGTTCCTTTCTTTCCAAACATTCCAAATTATGAAGCCTGGAATTAAAATCCAAGCCAAGCGAAGAAACTCATACTTAGAGAAGTTTCGTCTCCAGTTATTTAGGGTGTTGATAATGCTTTCTTTGTCCCTATCCGTCTGATGGAAAATTGTGGCAAAAGTGTCCCACAACCTAGAGGTAAAGATGCAGTCATTGAGAAGGTGCTCCATTGTCTCCTCTTGGGCTTCACAGAGCTGGCATCTAGAAGGTCCCAGAACACCCCTCTTCCGAATATTTTCCCAAGTCAGAATTTTCTTATGATGTACCAACCACATGAAGAGTTTAATTTTCATCCAACCTTGCCTCCAAAGGTTTTGCCAAACCCTGTTCGGTATGTAGAAATCCAGCTTAAGAAATATCTTCTTGGCTTCCTTAATACTGAAGGTACCTTCTTTATTGTTTCCCCATCTAAGTTGGTCATGCACCTCTGAAACAAGAATCTTTCTTTGGTCCAAAATTGTCAGAAGTGCATCTGCTTTTGCTTTCAAGGGGTTGTCATCCCCAAATTCTATATTCTTCCAGGTTCTCCATTTGTCTTCTATACTGGTTTGTTCCCAAAAATCTTTAACCCTGAAAAGCCCTTTGGTATCCATTTCTTTCTTGAGGTCCAAAAAGTCCTCTCTTAACAAGGTAGGTTCTTGTTTCCATTTATCCTCCCAAAACAGAGCAAGGTCTCCTTCTTTGATTTCCCAAAAACTGTTTTTCTGAACTAAGCCTCTATTCGCCCAGGCCTTATTCCAAATGTGGGATCCTTTTATGATACCCGTCATCCTTATGTGATCATTATCTTGCCAAGTGCTGGCATATTTTTCTTTCCATACACTAGCCCACTGAGCCTTTGGATCTTTTACCCAACGCCACCATAATTTTGCTCCTAAAACCTTGCTGAGTACATCTGGATCATCCAATCCAAGGCCCCCATGGGTTTTCGGTTTGCAAATCTTATCCTAGGCTACCAAGGCCCATTTCTTTCTCTCCTCCCCCTTACCCCAAAGAAAGTCTCTTTGAATGGTTCTAAATTGTTGTAAAACTCCCTTTGGAGCTGGAAGTGCTGAAAGCATGAAAATGGGGATTGATTGCAAAACAGCTTTTGTAAGCACCAACCGGCCTGCCAAGTTTAAAGATCTGATAGTCCATTTTCTGATTTTATCCTGCATCTTATTAATTACCGGCTCCCAGATGCTTTTGTGCAAAGGTTTATCAGTTAGAGGAACTCCCAGGTACTTGGAAGGAAGGACCTCCCTTTGAAAGCCCAGAATTCTGGAGATATTTCTCTAAATGGTGATATTAGTATTAAAGAAAAAAATATTAGATTTGGATAGATTCACCTCCATACCTTTGGCCATAGCAAATTCATGCAGGATTTGTTTATAAGAAAGAGCTTCTTTTACCATGGGGACTCCCTGCAACATAGTGTCATCGACAAATTGTTAATGGGACAAAGCTTGTCCAGTTTCAAAAAGTTGGATACCCTTGATGTTACCCCCTTCTTTCGCATGCTTGATAGACCGCCCAAGTCCTTCCATCATGAGGATAAAGAGAAAGGGAGAGAGCGGGTCTCTCTGTCTGAGACCTCTTGAAGGAGTAAAGGTCTTGGAAGGAGAACCACTGACCAAAATTGAAAAGCTAGAAGAAGTGACCAGTGCCATAACCCATCTTACCCAATTATGATCAAAGCCAAAGGCTAGAAGGACCTTCCTAATATAGGTCCAGTTCAAATTATCATAAGCTTTGGCAAGGTCCAATTGCATAATCATTCCCGCCTTCCTATTGCTTAACAATAAATGCACCACTTCATGCGCTTGAATGATGTTATTGAGTATTTGTCTACCCTCCACATAACCTGATTGCTCCACAGAAACTAGAGTAGGAAGAAGGGGTTTGAGTCTATTGGTGACAACTTTGGATATTATTTTATACACCACATTGCACAAAGCTATGGGTCTAAACCTGTCTGGAGTCTGAGCATTATCCTGTTTGGGGATCAAGGAGATGAAGGAAGTATTGAGCACCTTTAGAATGGTTCTATTCAACTTGGAATCCTCCACTACATTCATAATATCTTGTTTAACAATGCTCCAACAGGCTTTAAAGAAATCCACATTGAAACCATCAGGGCCTGGCGCTTTGCCATTCTGCATTTCCTTAACTTCCTCACTGACCTCCTCTTTTGTCACTAGCCTGTTGAGATTGAAATTATCCTCTCTTGAAACTAGCCTAGGTATACGCCTTGTTAAGTCCCTGATAAAGTGATCTCTATCTACAGTGGTCTGCTTCGCTATACCTTGAAAGTGTTGGACTAACAAAGTTTGTATCTCTTCATGGGAATTGCGAAGATGAACTCCCTCGTCCTTGATTGAAGAGATCCTATTATGGGATCTGTTTGCCATGGTGGATCTGTGGAAAAAGTTGGTATTTCGTTCCCCTTCTTTTAGCCATTGAACTCTAGATCTTTGTCTCCAATATATTTCCTCTTGTTTACATAAGTTTTCCCAGTCTTGATGAAGTTTGGTGACTTGTTCATCTCTAACTCTATCAAAGCCATATGTAATAAGAGTTTGATTGAGTGTTCACATTTTATCTTCAACCTCTTTTTTCACTGCAAAAATATTGCCAAATTCATTCTTGTTCGAGTCTTTGAGTCTGAGCTTGATGTATTTTAGTATTTTGTGGAGTAGAAACATTCTTGTTCCCTGAATATGCATATCTTCTTTCCACCATCTTGCTATATTGCTGATAAAATCGGGGTGGGTAAGCCAGATATTCTCAAATCTGAAAGGTCTGTTCTTGGGGGTGCCAATGCCCTGTACCTCCGTTTGTACAGGCCAATGGTCCGAGCCACCAAAGGGGAGAATTCTCACTATCATTTCCTTGTCTGTGAGCATATGGTCCTCTGAAATTATGAATCTGTCTAACTTTGAGGCTACTTGAGACTCCCCTCCTCTCTTGTTGTTCCATGTAAAGAGGCCATTATTAATTTCAGTGTCAACTAGCTTCATATTATCTATGAAAGTTTGAAATGCTATAGAATCTTTGCTTAAAGTTCTTGTTCCCCCTTTTTTTTCTGAAAGAGATTTGATCATGTTGAAGTCCCTGCCCATTATCCATGGAACTCCTACATGTCTATCTCTTAGTTCCACAAGGGACTCTAGAAATTTGAGTTTATCATCCAGTCTTTGTGGGCCATAAACATTCATGACCAAATAAGTCTCACTATCTCCCACAGGCTAAATAACTACTGATAAATAATTCCTAGATGCCTCAGCATCTATTATTCCAATCTTTTGGGGGTTCCAAAGAGTGAGTATGCCTCCTGCTGTATTATCTGCTTTGACTTCTAGAAACTCAAGTCTATTGAGCCGTTTGCTATAAATTTCTTTGATTTTTTGAATGGAACATTTAGTTTCCTGGATAAAGATCATATCCGAAGCTTCTTGTTTCATTCTATTGCTAAGTATTCTTTGTTTTCTTTTACTACCTAAACCTCTGATATTCCAATATATGAACTTCATTATTAAAGATTTGTAAAGGAGTAACTGGATAGGTCTTTCATCTTACCTGAATCTATCATTAGCTTTCCACATTTCATCAATATCTCGTTCTTCTTTTTCCTGCCTCTTTTCTTCCCTAGGTTTCTGGGAGCTAATCCTGGTGTGGTTTTCATAGTTTTCACTCCTTCGTAGCCCTGCCTTTCATTGTTTCTTTTCCTTTCCAGCCCTTTGGCCTGATTTTTCCATAGGAACAGTTGTTGTACTTTGTTGAAATCTTCTTGAGGTAATGAGTCTACCCCTCCCATGGTTCATTGTTTCAAGAATCCTTCCAGATCTAGATTTTCTCTATCCAGAATCTCCTGCAATTCATGATCCTCCGTTTCCATCTCACTCTGAGTCATTTCTTGATCCATCTCAAGTTCTCCATCACTTAGCATTGTTTCTTTCTGTTTAGTAACATCCTGTGCTTGTTCCCTATCTTCTTCTTTCTCTTTCTCCCCTAAGACTCCTTCCATTACCTGATCTGCTTTTGATATTCCTTCCTCTTCTTCGAGAACTTGGAACCTCTTCAGACTGGCCTGTTGCCCTTTTGTTTGCTGTTTCTTTGGCCCCCTTTTGCCCCCTTTTCCTCTATGTCCCACTTTGTAAAAGCTTTCAGTGTCTTTCATTGTGGTTGCTTTACTTCTATTCTCTATTTTGCTAAGACGGTAGTCTCTAAATAGGTGCCCATGCTCATGGCACCTACGACATCTGAAAGGAATATGTTCATAATCTACTGTTTGCACCCATTCTTCATCAAAAACTTACAAGATGACCTCATCTGGTAGGGCTCCTGATAGGTCCATCTCCACACATATTCGTGCGAAGGAGGTGTATTTTCCCCTTCTGGTGGCCTCAGAGGCTTTAAAAAAACGCCCTAGTTTATTTCCTATGGCTGATAACGATTCCGTTTGCCAGTAATCAAGAGGTAGGGAGTAGAGCCTTACCCAGACTGGGACCGAAGTAAAATTTTCACGCTCCGGGACAAAATTCATCTAGAGGCCTGCTGCTGCGTAGGAGTAGGGCCCTCTTTCAAACACACTGTCTTTGTCCTCAATATTTGTAAAGACCACAGTGAAGAAACCCTTTGACCCAAGGTGTAGGTCTATGCTTCCTTTCAGTTTCCAATGGTATTTAATCCATGCTTGTAATGCCTTTTCAGTGGGACATAATCCCATGAATTTACAAATGATAGCATAGGTCCGCATGTGGTCCCTGTGCGCCTGCAGAGCAGGATCATTTAAAACTACTCTGGGAGTGACCTCAGCCTTGGGTTTACATGGCCCCTTCTGTGCCTTTTTTTCTGCTCCCTGTTTCTTGTCTTCTTCCTCATTATCTTTCATGCTGTTGTCCTCCCTTGGTTTGGTAAAATATTGATCCTCTTCCAGATTCTTTTTCCTTTCTCCTGAAGGCCCTCTGATAGATTCTATAGGTTTCTTACCTCTGATGGCCACTGCCTGCCTGTAGGAGGGAGTGGAGCTCCCCCCTTTTTGTGCCTCCATGGAGCTCAGAAACCTGAAACCCTAGCTATTCTTCCATTGTTCGCTATTCGTTGTCCCTCAAAGGGCTCTTTCCAGCTTCTCAAAAGCATTCACTTACTATCCTAGGAATTTTTTTATTTTCAACATTATACCATCTACCATATAAAATTATTAAAAATGTGTTCACATGCATTCTCAATCCTTTGATTTATTAAAATTTACAGTTTTCAAACATATAAATCTATCACTATTACATATCACCATTTTGAAATTAGAAAGTTATCACCAATGCTCAAACAACATAACTCTAATTACATTATCATTATTCTGAGAGTTTGATAAGATGGTAGGGAGGTTAGCTCTTAGAATTACCCAGAGTAGAGAGGATCTCCCATATGAGTTTGGAAACTAACAACCATATGAGTGGTGGTATTTCCTTCATGAAACCATATTAGGCGTTAATAATTGATCTAACCCAAGCTGCTACACTGGAGCCAACTCTACACTTTTTGCTTCCAAAAATGACAACAATGGGTGGCATTGGAGCGACCTCAAGATTTTGTAATTTATCACTTACATTTTGCAGACCGGAGAGAAAAACAGTGATTTATAGATGTAATTTCAAGAATGAGCAAATCAATCCTATACATGATCATAGGGATCAAAGAGATTCATTTCGTCAGCGATCAAAAATAAATTTAGCAAATCCATTATTCACCCCACAAAAGATAGATTGCTAAGACAATACATTTGTGTAGTTATTAACAGAGGAATTCACGCGCAGGCACAATTAAAAATTACATAGCACATGAGAATCTCCATTGGTTCCTTTTCAACGAGGGACTCAGATCTGACATTTTCCTTATCAGAGCTTAATGGAGCAACCTTGAAGGATTTATGAATAGATAAATCTTTATCATGCGAAATGGGGACTAAGTAGACTTCTCGGCAGCCCCAGGAAGGATGTTATTATAGCAATAGCCACACATGTAAAGCATGATCCCATTGGCTAAAATCCAGACGCAACAATCAAAAGAAACAATTGGCCTTAGCAAGACTGTTACATTACCTTCTTGAAAGGGATCCCTTTACGTGGTGCGTCGTCACTTTCATTCTCTCTCTACAACTGAGCACCTTGAATAACAACAGCTCCTTTGTTAACATCTCTTTGGGCACAAATTATGAAGCCCGAGGAGTCGGTTCCAAGCATGCCTGAATTGCTGGCTGAAGAAAAAGTAGAAAACCTGACAGTTGAAGAAGTTGAAAAGCGAGAGGAGCACGAAGTCGGTTGATAACTATCGAACACAAGTAGTCACAATTTAATTAGGAGTCAGTGGTAGAATCCAATGGCTAACATTTTTTCAATCGTCTAACACTCAATCCAATGTTGCAGACGAGTACAGAGTGGTAGCTAGGGGAGTTCTTCTCAGAGGGGAACGACTTACGGTGTAAATATAGATTTTTTTTCATAGTCAAATTAAATCAACTTAGAGTGCCACGTTAGTAAGTAATGTCTTATAAATTATTTATTTAAAGTTTTAGTATTAGATTAATTTATAAAATAAATTATTCATATTTAAAGTTTTAGTTTTAGATTAATTTATAAAATAAATTATTTGTAGATCTTTTAGTATCCAACATGATTGAGCGTAGGAAACTCATACATCACAATAAGTGCAAAACTATTGAAGCTTTGTAAAAAATGGCGTCAAAACTTTTGAAACTTTGTCTATACTTTAATAGATGAGACTTATTTTAAAAAAGAACCCCCTTATGAATGTATCAAACCCTAAAAGGAGTCATAATAATTCCATACCAAGGTTACACCACATTACAATATTAAATCAAGGAAAGTAGATAAATTTTTATGAGACCACTTTAGAAAAACATGCTTTAATGTAATCATGTTATAAAACATAAAGAAGAAAGATCAAACAATATGAAAATCTCTTATAATCATACATCATTAACACACTAAAATTTAGACAAGAAAATAGAAGAAATAAGAATTTTAAAGTTTACATTATTAAAAAAAACTATAATGGATATAGAGAAAACATCCATCCACTATAATAGATGAGTCATTACATTATCGGACACTTGTCCTAACTCATATGTTGGATACTAAAATATCTACAAATAATTTATTTTATAAGTTAATCTAAAACTATATCCATTATAGAGAGAGTAGACCACAGTGCAAGTATATGGGGCTTCTGCGGTCGACTCTTTCTGCATACGGGGCTACTGTGGTCGACTCTTTCTTCTATGGGGCTTCTACGGTCGACTCTTTCTTCTCCAGGGCTTCCATTGTATGCGTTGCTCCCTCTCTATTGCCATTTTTTTCTCCAAAGCTCTTAGCTCCCACAATTTCATTACGAACATATAACAACGCGCTCATCTCAAGCTTTTTGGTGGTCTTATTCTCAAGCTTTATTATAACGATGCGCTCGGACCATCCGCTTTTTTGCTTTGCGGATTTTTTGGATGGTCGTTGTTGTTTTTGTTTTAATTAATTTATATAGATTTGTGACTCTTCGTGGTTCTGATCAACTGCGCGTGATTGAGAAGAAACTCAGGACAAGCGTGCTGGCTATTATATGAATAGTAGATTTTGGGGCTGTCGTAGATCTGCGAATGAATAGTAGATCTTGGGGTTGTCGTAGATCTACGGCTCTTTGTAACCAAGTCGTGATATAGATCTGCGGCTCTTCACTTCTCTTCTCATCGATTGGGCCTTAGATCTGCGACTATTCTCTTTACTGCTGTTTATAGATCTGCGACTCTTCACTTCTCTTCGGCAATATTCTGTGGCTTCTCTTCGGCAATGTTTTATACTCGGCTGGAGATAATTCTTTAGATGGCTCCCAGCTTCGCGAAAATAACTGAAGGATCAGTTACGTCTGCCTCTAGGGGGAAAGCTCCTGCCCATATCGTCAGTGAAGCCCCAGCTCCCACTTTCCAGGTGGTCCAGGCCTCACTCGATGAGGCTTTGAAGTTCTCTGAAAGTGCCCTAATCTGTTGATTCAATGGTTTTTGGCCGCAGCTGATAGCTCTCCACAGTTGGATCTCGGAGGTATGGAAGCCTCTAATTCCTAATGTAATTAATATCTACCCCTGTGCTAGGGGTTTCTTTATAGTAGATTTTGAAAATCCTGAAAGCAGACAATGTATTCTATATTTCGGCCCTTGGTTTTGGGAAAAATCAAGCCTATTCATGAGGCCATGGAACCCATCATTCGATCCCTAAACAACAGTCATAACCTCACCACCAATTTGGGTGAGATTTCCAAACCTACCCTTGCATCTCTGGAATTCTCCTCGCTAAAAGCCATTGGAAATGCAATTGGGAAATTTTACTGCAGGTGCCTAGAAACAGAGGAATATGCCAGAACCACCTATGCATGCATCTGTGTGGAAATGGACTTCAGCGCTGGATTCCCAACTAAAATACACCTAACAAGTAAAGACTATGTGTGGAACCAGAAACTCGATTATGAAAGTGTCCTCTTCAGATGTCGATCCTGCTTTGAGATAGGCCACCTATCCAAAAATTGCCCAAAAGCCTCCGAGAAAAACTCTGCTAGAAAAAATCACCACAGAACTACATGGTGGGAAGGAGCACAAAAAGAAAACTACACTGTCAACAAAGAAGAATACTCTTGAGAAAACTCTGAATCACAAGAAATCGGGCAAGAAAGGAACAACTCTCAAGATAAGTAGGGGAAAGCCCCGCCCAACAACAAAAGAGTGAACTCGACAACCCCTAGAGCATCAATAGTTATGAGGGTTCGAATACCGCACAAAATAAATCTTCATTTAATAGCAAAGCAGATCTCCTAGACCAAACTTCTTCTTCGAATATCTTCAAAAGGACGAACACAATAGATCGTGAAGCTAAGACACCAATGTCCCAGGAACCAGAAGAGATGAAGAAGATGCAAGATAAAGAAAGTTGGAAGATCGTAGAGGAAAAAAAGAAAGCTACAGCACCAATCTCACCAAGAAAGATGAGAAGCCAGACAATTAGAAACTAAGAAAGAAAATTATAGGTCTGACAGACCAATTTGGTCTCAGTGGACGTTAACCACCACCATCATCATCATCATCATCAAGTTTTATTTTGCACTACAAAAATTGTGCTAGCTTGAGTAAGGCTATTGTTTAAAATTTTACAAAATTGGGAATTTGAGTGTGGTTGAAGTTGCCTCTTGAAGATGAAATAAAAAATATTGTTCCTTTTACAAATTATATCTACCACCCGAAAAAAATGGATATTGTAACATACGTTTTGTTGCACCCCGTAATTATACATATTTTTGTGTGAATTTTTGGGAAATTTTTAAATTTATGTGAAAACGAATTGATAGATGGTTAAAGAGAGGGACATTGATCCAATGCTCTAGTGATGGTGGTGTTGCTTTGATTGTTTGAATTGTTCGTGGTGCCATGAACATGCCTGTGCCGACCTCATTTATTTTCATTAACTATCACCATGACCACTAGCAGTCTATGTTAATAGACTGTAATGTTTTGGAATAGGAAACATGGGTTTATGACAGTGCCCCCCTCCTCGTGGATCGAGACCAGGAACAATTGTCTTAGGAGGAAAAAGAGAGGGGAAAATGGTTGCTAAGAAGATATGGAACCAGAAAAAGAAGACAACACACAACACACAGAGATGGAGAGATGAGAGTACACAAATGCAAATAGAAGACATAAACAAGCACACACAACAAACAATTCCTTATAGAGAAGAAAGAGCTAGGAGAAATTGGAAAGGTTGAACTAGACTGGATTGTTCTTGAGCTTGCGCTCGGATATTTGGGGTGTCATCCCCTGTTTTGTTATTTGGAGGTCATTGGACTATGATTCTAAGTCGGAATGGTCAATGGGAGGCTCAATGGATGACAAATCATTGTGGTGCTTGTTGTATAATTGATAAGCCACTTGGACAAGGCAATATGAACCATTGTGGGGCTTGTTGTATTGATGATAAACCACTTGGACAAGGCAATCTAAGCTCTTGTAGTGTTTTCTATGAAAACAAAGTTGTGAAACCACCTAGATAGTGGATTACAGACCCCTTTATTGCTTGCTATAAAAAGAGAATTTTTAAACCACCAAAACAATGGATTCAATCTCCTGGAACTAAGAATAAATACATCATGGCCTTGGGTGAAGCCTTGTGATTGAAATCAAAGTGTAAGTGGGTCATTGTAGTTCTTGTTGTATAGTTGTTAAACAACTTGGATAGGGAAATTTGAGCCATTGTGGTGCTTGTTGGAGAGTTGTTAAACCACCTAGATAGTGCATATAGACCCATGTATTTCTTCCTAAGCAAAGATGGTTGTCAAACCACCTAGAAAATGGACTTCATATCCTGAGTGTTTGACCAAGCCTTGGTGTGAAATGTCCCTGTGCAAGCATCCCCTCAAACTCTACATCTGACTTGAGGGTGGTCAACTACAAGACAGATTGCAGTGTAGTTGGTATGTGGTTGGATGGAGAGTTAAAGTTCCTCCTTCAATTGTCATCCATTTCAGTTTATTGAGATAAGTATAATGCTTTATGCATATTTGGATTATGAATTATGATAGTCTTTAATATATTAATGACCGATGTGTGGTTCTACATTACTCAAGTAAGAATGCCTGGAATCATTTCCATATTGATGGTTAATAAGCTATCTTATGTATCGATTGTGATAATGAATGCATACATTGTGTGGTAATTGCCATCTTCATGAATTGTAGGATATATTATATATTTATGACCGGTGGTATGATGTTTACTCGAAATTAATCATATTTTGTGTAAGTTCTCAGTTATATTAAATGTTGGAATTGGGCAGGTCACCCCCTTACTCATGATTGTGTTGGCAAGTTATTACCATGTGAAAGTTGTTTTAAACCTTGAATCTCTACCAGTTTCTTCTTATTTTTGTTTAGATCATAACTCCAGTATTTAGTCAAAAATTCACCATGTAAGGAAATGCATGATAACCTTCTTAAAAATTGAGTTGCAAACTTGTATTATCAGTTGGAGGTCAAGGATTAGCCTCATACAACACTTCTCAGAAATTTGGTGTCTAGGTTGTGCCCCTTGCCTTAAGGACTTCCTCAAATTCCTCTTATTTCCTTTTCACTTATCGTTCTACAGCAAATATAGTGATCCAGGGTCCAGGGCTGGTAAGGAGTGGTTATAATTAAGTATGTTGGACGTCATCTCAACTAGAGATCTCCTTTCAAGCACCTTTCTCATAAGAGATCTTAGAATCTGGAGGTCGAAGGGGTCAACACCATACGCACATGACCGGATGGGCAGTGGCTAGATTACCTTTACATAGAATTTTGGATTTGTAGATCTGAGGATTTGGGGTGGTAAGGATTTCCACGCCACTAAAAGGGTTGGATGCCTATAGGGCGAATACAAGAGGAAAACATTGAAAAATTCCAAGGCATGGGGACTTGGTGGACCCTACTTCAAGTTGGCGTGGTGATGCCACAAAGGCCACCATGTGGATGTCACTTGATATATGGTGGCCCTTGCACCATATTTTCCCTCAAGTGTAGATGGATATGGAGATACGACCATCCTAGAGTGTGAAGTGGCAAAATAACATTCGTAGGATGGATAAGTTGTGGGTTGAATATAATGGTGATTTTCCACAAAACGCCATGGGTGAGGACTTGATGGGCCTTGTGCCCATGCTGATGTGGTAGTACCACGTGGTCCATGTAGGGACCATGTGGATGCCACATGGAAATTCAATGTTGACATGGCCTAATATGATTTGCTAAACTTCTGATGGGCATAAGTCTTAATCTAGGAGTTAGATTGAGGTACAATTTATATCACTGGAAAGCTCTTAATGAGTTGTATGTGATGGTGTTGTTTATTTTTAGATTTGAATATTTAGACAAAAAAATAAAAAATAAAAATAAAAATAAAAATTGTAACCCCAACTCTATAACAGACCTTGGGGGTCGGGTAAAGAAAACAAGTAACACCTCCCATAGCTCGAGACACTTGAGGGGGTGGGAGGGAGTGTTACAAATACCTCATATGAATTCCACAAAACATGATAAGGAATAGGTCTATGTAGTGCATTTTTTTATATTTAGTGGTTTTTGTCTCTATGTTTTAGTTCAAACTTTTCATTTTTGGAAAGTTTATTTTTCTATTCCCTCCACCTTAATATGCTCCAAGTAAAGAGTGGCCATCCTCCCATTTTTTAGATTCAAAATCAAGCTTCAAACTACCTTACCCATTACCTCTAGGGTTTCACCCTCAATGAATTAAATAATCATGCTTAAGCATGTAAATCCTAAATTTAGATGTTAATCACCAAGTTCATTATGATAGTTGTTATGAATGGTCTGATTACCCAAGTATGGAGTCTTAAAAGTGTGAAGGATATATAGGCTCATCTAACTTCTCATATTCAACTTGATAAACACTCGATACAAACACAACCCTCTTGTATTCATATTCTTTCTCTATTTATTGTTGTATTGGAGGTAAATAAATGGAAGAGGCAACAAGATTTTTGCTATAATTGAAACTGGAATTACTTGGTGCATATGTTGTTGTAAAATAGGGTATGATAGTTTTTTATAACATTCTTAGACAACCATTTCTTTATCATGCATTTCTTCGAATATAGAACTTAATTCTTGCTCCCCAATAGGAGGGGAGGGACATTGACGAGTAAAATAAGAAAAGTAGTAATGAAAAATACGACTACATGATATTGAAATTTGCTATTAGCAGAAGATGTTACATACTTCTCATTCCTGCTTTGTTGAGATTGTTGTTATGTAATTTCTTATTCATGATACCCATGAGAAATGATGGTTTCCAACAGCCATGTTGAACAATCTACCACTCCTTGTAGATGTTTCTCTTCATCTTTAATTCAAATATAATGAGCTTATTCACAATAAGGGTCAACAATAAAGACTTCTTTAGATTCTACACAACCGCTCTACAAATGTTAGGGTCCCACATAAATTCTCATAGTTAAGAAAATAGGTTGTTACTTAATGTATGGTGACCATATTTATTAAATAAGGTCCATTATTCAGTTAGAGTGTGTAACCAATGAATGCAATATGGTCTTATTAAATAATGTCCACGAGGTAGTTGATGTAACCTCATTAACGAAACTCCACTATGTGGTTAGGATTTGGAATATGTATAAATTATTTATATCAGTAGAAACTATGTAATTAGGCACCAAGTAATTAATATTGTATTGGAGCTTTGCTCAATTGGAGGTTTCCCCCTTCAAAAGGCTGAAAAAAAATTCTTTTATTCATAATATGAATATATGATTTTCCTTTTGTTGTTGCTTCAACACTTTGGTTATATTTATTTACTTTTTGAAATTACATTTCTATCAATATTGTTTTGATGTTTTTGTTTTAGCTATCAAGGTACACCACAAGTGGTAATAGAGCACTTCCTTATGCTAGCATTTGCCCAATTTTAGAGAACTTGTTTTAAGGCTAAAGATGAGTTCCAATGTCTTTAAACTTGGTGCCTATGGTTTAATAGGTAAAACTATGCCTATCAAGCATACATGCAAGGAATACAAGTTGGGTCACTAGGTTATGCCCTTACACACCTTTATTAGTACGTGGAAAGTTCTACCACATTAGAAAAAATTATATAAGGTTCAATTTGTCATGTACACTAAGGTTTCTCAGAAGCCTCATATGTGCACCTAAAACCATCCTTACATAAATTTTTTAGTCATCTTTTTTGTAATAATAAACCAAGTGTAGCACTTAGGGTGATCACTCTCACATACCAAGGAATCAGGTATTATCGCTAAGGGCATGGTTTATCCTTAGTACCTTGAAAGACAAATTGATTATTATTGTTGGAAACCATCATGTATATAAGAGAGTTATAGTTCCTAACATTCATTTTATCTTAAAACCCCTACCTCTATAACATAGGTAATGAAATTCCTACATAATTTGGAATCTCGTAAATTTGAGAATTCCATAAGTACAATAATACTGAGGAAGGAGTAAATAGCCCAAAAGAAAGAAGAAAGAAAGTACTTAGCCTCAACCAAACCATTATGTGAGATCCATTTCAAAAGACTACTCATTACATTAATTTTGATATAGCTCTTAAGTAACCTCATATTCCCACATTGAACCAAACCCTTATTTATGTACGTTCTCAAAATCCTCTTACAACACTAATTGTGTTGGTATACTGCCCTTGTAACCATTTAGTTTGTCCCTATGGTCTCATGGATCATATTAGAGACATTTTATCCATAGAAGACAAAATGAATGGCATAATGCAAGAAATCATGTCCCTCATACAAGTAATAGATGTAGCCAAGGACCAACTTCAAAACCACATGACCAAATTCAATAGGAAACTCTTATTTTATTTTCATAAACTTGACAAGATAGAGGGTAAGTGTGATGATGGTGAATGTTCTATTAATGAAGGATCTAGCAATTACAATCACTTTCCAAACCATTCACCCAATATGTTGCACCAATTACCTTTAAGTTAGATTTGAATAAGTTGGATGGATCCAATTTGATAAAATGGGTTGGCCAAATGGAACACTACCTATCCCTTCATACTATAGAGGATGACCCATTTAAACTAAATATAAGAGCTATATATCTAAATCAGAAATATTGGTATTGGTGATAGTGGGAAAAAATCATATCCAAGATACATTGCATACAAGTAGCTTGTGAAATCCCATTTTACTCACTTTGAAAAATGATATTAATTTTTTGGTACTACTTACCAAATTTGCATAAAAAAGCATGGTGTAAGAATATATTTCTTCTTTGGAGCACTTGAAAATTGGAATAGAAAATTTGATTGATGAATTTTTCAAGTAATGTTATATTAGTCATCTTAAGGGGGGAAAAAACCCACTTTGAGATGAATACATTGTGGATTCACTCAGTGAATCTCTGACATATCATGTATGTTTGTGGCATATTAAACAATACCCTTAATTTGACTACATATTGGAAAATCCCTCTAAAAATCACAATATTTAACCCCCTACCAATATGAACCCAATACAACTTCCCAATTTAAAAAACCCCTAATTTCACTAGATATTGTAGGTATCCATTTTTTATACCCCTTTATATTTTCTTCATTAACTTTAAGCTCCATTTTTTATATTTTCCAATATGAAAACCCTTTACCCCCTATATATCCCCCAATATATTATGTTATTTGTTCTTCAATATATATCCCCCAATATAAACACACGTGGTATGATATTTCTCCCCTAGTGAATCCATCATTGATGAATCACCCCACTACCAGTTAGATTTCATGTAAAGGTTATGACATTTTCACTATCCAAAAATCCAAACTTTGTTCCATGACCACACTGAAACTTTGTGTCTTCTTAACATCCTAATCCACCCCTAAAGATCCACAAGTTGACATGGGAAGAGATGGAAAAATGTCAATCCAAGTGTATTTACTATAATTATGATGAAAAATATTTCCCTAGTGTAGGAATTTATAGGGTAAGTTCCTTAGATAGAAAACCAAAGGACACCGCTCACAAACAGATCACAGATCAGTAAACCAGTGTTCTTGACATTGTTAAAATCCTCAAAGAGGGAAACAATGCACATCTTAAGCCAACACAACCACTTCAAGAAATTTATTAATGTAAAAGAAATAAAATTTACATAAACTTCTCTCATGAACGGTCACCTAACAAATGACCGTCCATGATCTTTAAATAGATATCATGGATCAATTGGGTGTTAAGCCATTAATCAAGTGTCGATAATATCGAGGAGAGAACGAACCATCGGATCACTTTATTTCTAGAACATATCATGACCGTTGGATTGTAAGTTACAAAAAGTACATATTAAAGAAACACACTTTACCTAACTACACACTAGACCAAGTTATACTTAATTATTTCCTATGTGTCGGAATATCCTAACCCCCCTCCCCCCCCCAAGAACAACTTGGGATAGGATTGAAGGATGTACAAAGATGACACAATAGGAGAAGGAAGGAGGAATTAGAGCCTATCCCCCCTTAGTGAAAACTTCCTAAACTCCAACCATAAATCAAAGTTTAGTAAACTTTCCTTGTATGAGAGCCTTTGTAAAGATGTCTGCAACTTGATCATCGGTTGAACAATATTGCACTTCAAGGACATGGTCATGAATGTGATTTCTAATGAAGTGCATGTGTAGTTCAATTTGTTTTTTGTGATGATGTTGGATTGGATCTTTGCATAGTTGAATGGAACTTTGATTATCACACCAAAGTGTAGTCAGATGTTGCTGCTGAAAACTAAACTCTGACAAGATTTGACGAAGCCACAGGGCTTCCTTACTAGCTTCAACAGTGCCATGATACTCTGCTTCTGCTGAAGAAAGAGAAATGGCACTTTTTTTCTTGCAAGCCCATGTAATAGGTCCAGAATGTTATGAAACTAGCTCAAGAAAAGATAGAAAATATAGATCAACGCCTTAGAATTCAGCCTCTTCGAGGGGGCAACCTCCTTTACATTACATAAATGAACAATTCTTGGATGATTCAAATGACAAAACCTCCTTTCTATATATAGGAGTCTAAGGAGTCATAATATAACCCAACCGACCTAACAATAATAATATAAAGCCACAAAAATAACAATAGGGGGATTCTATGGGGCACATAAATAACAACATTGGGGTAATAAGGGCACAACAATATAAATAAGGGGTATAACTACAATAGTAATGGGGTAATCACTAGTATTATAGGGACCCAACATGCCCCTCTCCTTCAAAAAAGTGTTGTCCTCAACGCTTGAGTAGTTCTGGATACTTCTGCATAAAATTCTCATCCTCCCATGTGGAATCTTCAGCGGATAAGTTCTTCCACTTGATAAGATACTCTGAAATTGATCGATTTCGTAGCTGTCGAGTTCTTGTTTCTGTGACTGCTTCCGGTTCCAATATAATTTTTCCTTCCTCGTCAAGTTCTGGCTATATTGTTTGAACTGGGAGCTTGTCGCCTATAACCTTCTTTAAACATGAAACATGGAAAACTGGGTGCAATCGAGAAGCTGCAGGAAGCTCCAATTTGTATGCCATAGTACCAATCTTTTGCAACACCTTGTACGGACCATAATACTTTGGTGATAATTTATTATCCTTCTTAGCTTGCTTTAGTGACATTTTCTTATATGGTTGTAGCCGTAGGAATACCCAATAACCTACATCAAAACTTCTTTCACTGCGATGTTGATCTGCCTGTTGTTTCATTCTATTTTGTGCCAACACGAGGTTATCCTTTAAGAGTTGGAGGACTTGTTGTTGATGTTCGATGTGATGTTCCACTGCCTGAACCTTAGAATTTTCTCTTAAATATGATGTGATGGATGGTGGTTGATACCCATAAAGTGCCATAAATGGGGTCATTTTTGTTGCTGTATGGAAGGAAGTGTTATACCACCATTCAGCCAGAGGCAACCATTTGACCCATTGTGTCTGTTTATCAGATACAAAGCAATGAAGATATCCTTCCAAACATTTGTTTACTATCTCAGTTTGCCCATCAGATTGAGGATGATAAGATGAGCTATGAGCTAACTGAGTACCGAGACAAGAAAATAATTTTGTCCAAAAATTTCCAGTGAAAATGGGATCTTTGTCACTTACAATAATCTTCGGGTTTCCATGTAGCTTTTGAATTGTTTCCATAAATCAGTAGAAACTGTACTGGCTTTAAATGGATGTGATAATGCACAAAAGTGTGCATACTTGGTAAGTCTGTCAACTACCACCATGATGACACTCTTTCCCTCAGACTTGGGTAAACCTGTGATAAAATCCATTGAAACCTCCTCCCAACGTTGGCTTGGAATGGATAAAGGTTGTAATAGACCCGGTGTCTTAATTGTTTCAACTTTATTTTGTTGGCAAACCAAACATTCCGCCACAAACTTTTGAATATCTGATTTAAGGCCATGCCAAAAAAATTCCTTCTTAACCCTGTGATAAGTTTTTAAAAATCCTGAGTGCCCTCCTAAGGGAGAAGTGTGCAATTCCATAAGAATCTTTTGTTTTAGCTGGGAATTCTTACAGAGGTATAAGCGATCTTTGTACCATAACGAATCATTTTTCCAACTAAATGTATCAGACGTACTGGAATCTTGTTGTAGCTTTCGAATAAGTGCCCACACTTCTTCGTCATTCTTCCATTCCTCCCTTGCTTCGTTTATCCAATCTGGTTGGATAATAGAAATGGCGCACAACAATGCTTCCACATCCTCATCCTTTCTTGAGAGTGCATCTGCCCCCACATTTTGCTTCCCCTTTTTGTAGATGATTTCAAAGTCATAACCCAACATCTTTGTGACCCACTTTTGTTGCTCTTCAGAGGATAATCTTTGTTCTAAAAAGTATTTAAGGCTATCATGATCTGTTTTTACCTTGAAGTGTCTTCCCATTAGGTAGGGTCGCCATTTCTTAAGTGCATGGAGTATTGCCAACATTTCCTTCTCATAAATAGCTTTGCTTAAAAACTTTCCCTTGATTGGACGACTTTCAAAAGCAATGGGTCTTTCATCTTGCATTAGAACAACACCAATTCCATTTCCTGAAGCATCACATTCCACAATAAAGGTTTTTGTGAAGTCTGGTGTAGCTAAGACCGGTGCTTGGCACATTGCCTCTTTAAGATGTTCAAAGGCCTTTGTTGCTTCCGGAGTCCATGAAAATGCATCTTTCTTCAATAATGTTGTTAGAGGTGCTGCTATTCTCCCATAATTCTTAACAAACTTGCGATAATACCCTGTCAACCCAAGAAATCCTCGCAGATGCTTTATGGATGTGGGGATTTTCCATTCCTTAATGGCTTTAATTTTGCTAGGGTCTACCTTAACTCCTTCATGAGATACAATATGACCCAAATATTCCACCTCCTGGACTCCAAAGAAACATTTGGATCTTTTTGCATATAATTGTTTCTCCTCCAATAGTTGTAGCACCTTGTCAACATGTTCAACATGATCCTTCCAAGACTTGCTGTAGATTAGTATATCATCAAAAAATACTAACACAAATTTTCTAAGGAATGGTTTGAAAATTGAATTCATCAAACCTTGAAATGTTGAAGGTGCATTGGTAAGGCCAAAAGGCATGACCAAAAATTCATAATGACCCTCATGAGTTCTAAATGTCATTTTCGGAATGTCTTCAATCTTCATTCTGATTTGATGATATCCCGAACGAAGATCCAACTTGGTGAAGTAAATTGATCCATGCAATTCATCCAGTAATTCATCAATGACAGGGATGGGGAACTTATCTTTAATAGTGAGCTTGTTGAGCTCCCTATAATCCGGACACATGCGCCATGATCCATCCTTCTTGTGCACCAATACTACTGGAGCAGAGAAAGAACTTTGACTTGGTTGAATTATACCAGCCTCTAGCATTTCTGCAACCATACGTTCAATTTCACTTTTTTGGACATAGGGATATCTGTACGGCCTGATGTTTGGAGGAACACTTCCTGGAACTAGATGAATAGCATGATCATGGTCACGCATAGGTGGGAGACCTTTGGGAGTCTCAAATACCTTGGAATGATTGTCCAGGACTTTTTGGAGATCTGGAGAAATAGATGATTCCAATGTGGAAACATCTAGCGAACATAATTGTGCAATTACACCTCTTTGCTCCTTTTTTAGAAGCTTTGTCATACCATTAGAGCTGATTATCTTTCCTGGTTTCCCTGCAATACCCCTTAATTCAACTTCCTTTCCTTTGTAGAAAATTTGATGAAAAGTTCTTGAAAATTAAAAGCTATTGTACCCAAGGATTGTAGCCATTGGACTCCTAGTACAACATCAGCACCTCCCATTGGAATGGAAAGCATTGGGCTAGTCAATACATATTCTCCCATGGATAGCTTGATATTATGGCACTTTCCAGAGCAATTTATTGTTCCTCCATTTGCAATCATCACTTGACACTCTGGTGTTGGATATAGGAAGCAATTCAATTCTTTTGCTACCCTACAATGAATAAAATTGTGTGTGCTTCCTGAATCAATCAACACTATTACCTTTTTCTTCTTGATTTGTCCTTCTATCTTGATGGTTTGAGGAGTGGTAATTCCTGCCAATGCATTACAAGATATGGTTGAATTTATTTGTTCTTCATCTAGGCTTTGTTCCTGGAGTATATCCTCTTCTTTTGACCTTTCTTGCTCCCTTTCTTCTTCCTCTTCACAATCTATGTAGAATAATTTCTTCTCAGCACACTTATGACCTTTAGTGTATTTGCTATCACAACTGTAACAAAGCCCTTTTGCTCTTTTTTCTTCCAATTGTTGTGGTGTCAACCTTATAGGTTGTGGAAGACTAGGGGCAACAACACTTCCATCTTTATAGTTGTGAGTGGTATGCTTCCTGGTTGCCATAATTTTTCTTTCCATTTTTCTTGCTAACCTGAATGCCTTCTCTAATGAATCAGGTTCCCAAAGGCGAACATCATGTTGGATATTATCCTTTAAAGACCCTATGAACACATCAATCCTATGCTCCTCTGGAATATCTTTTACCCTTATGTTCAATTTTTGGAACTCCTCAATGTGCTCCATTATTGAACCCTTTTGTTTGAGACTTATCAATTGGCTAAAAAAAGTGTTGCTTTTTGTATCCTCATAATGTGCTATCAATTCTTCCGTAAAAATTGCCCAAGTGATAAATTGTTTACGAGAGAAAAGCCATTGATACCATACAAACTGATTTGGTTCCAAATATAAAGTTGCCATACGTACCTTTTGTGTGTTTTGCACATTATTGAGATCGAAGAATTGCTCCATCTGTAATATCCATGTGGCGGGATCCTTGCCATCAAACTTCCTCATATCGATTTTTGGAATATGGTGGGTCTTCGATCCAACATTAGAGTCTATGGAATCATGATTAACAACTCTTTTGTTCACATCATGAGTTTCCTTTACAACTTTTTCACCATTAGTAAGTATTTCTTGTAGAAAATTTGTCAAATATGTCTTCAAATCTGTCTTCAAATCTGCCATGTCTGCCTTCAAATCATCCATCTTAGCTTCCATGCCCTTTATCTTAGATTCCACGCCATTTATCTTAGCTTCTGTTAGCTTTTGTGAGAGTGACATGTGTTGCACTTGTTCTTGTAATTTTGATATATCATGTATCATTTCTTCCTCTTCTTCATGAGTCATGCTAGAGCTTTCAGGTTCCTTACTAGGTGTTTTCATTTTCTTTCGGGGCATAAGTTACCGATAATAATGCTTTACTATGCCCTTTGAATTCCGTTAAACCAAGCTTATGCAAAAAAAATAAAAAAACTACACACCTTTTTTCACTTTGCAGAAGCCTGATATTGAATCTGATGTATCTCTGTAATTTCGGATCATCCAGTTCTGAAATTGTGACCTGTAGTAGCCTTCTATGTCCTCTTTCCAATTCCGCAAGTCTGATCCAAATTGGATTCTCCAAGAAAGAATTATGCACAATCTCCCACAGTGACTTTATTTTAGACTAATTTAGTAGGGCGAACTTGTATGACGTGCCACGAGTCACTGTTTCAACCTTTGGATCTGAAAATCGCACACACGAAACTACTGTCTATCCCCTTTCTGTACCTTCTTACGAAATTTCAATCTGATCCCCAGAGAGAAAGTTATGATGATTTTCCCCAGGTCACCTGTTTGGAATGTAATTCAGGAGTCTGCAAAAAGACCGACTTCCTCAGATCATAACTCCGAAATTATAGCGCGAAAAGCTCTGAAATTCGGACCAAAGGTTCAGCGCGATGTCTTCTCAAATGGGTTTTTTTTTACTTCTGAAACATCACAGAAAAAAAGTTATAGCGCAAATGCCACGATGACCTGTTTGGAGCAGCGAAACCCTAGAATCCAAAGCTCTGATACCAAATGTTATGAAACCAGCTCAAGAAAAGATAGAAAATATAGATCAACGCCTTAGAATTCAGCCTCTTCGAGGGGGAAACCTCCTTTACATTACATAAATGAACAATTCTTGGATGATTCAAATGACAAAACCTCCTTTCTATATATAGGAGTCTAAGGAGTCATAATATAACCCAGCCGACCTAACAATAATAATATAAAGCCACAAAAATAACAATAGGGGGATTCTATGGGGCACAGAAATAACAACATGGGGGTAATAGGGGAACAACAATATAAATAAGGGGTATAACTACAATAGTAATTAGGTAATCACTAGTATTATAGGGACCCAACACAGAACCAAGAGTGAAGACATAAGCTGTAGTAGACTTCCGATCATCAGGGTCACCAGCCCAATCAGAATCAATGAAACCAACAAATAGAGGAGATGCTTCTCAACTGTAATGAATCCCAAAATGTTAGGTCCCTATAATACTAGTGATTCCCCCATTACTATCTTTATTGTAGCCCTTATTGTTATTGTTGTGCCCCTATTGTCCCCATATTGTTATTATTGTGCCCCATAAAAGCCCACTATTGTTATTGTTGTTCCCTTATATTATTATTGTTATGTTGGCTTTGAATATATTGTGATCCCTTAGACTCCTATATATAGAAAGGAGGTTTTTCATTCGTATCATCCAAGAATTGTTCATTTGTGTAATGTAAAGGAGGTTACCCCCTTGAAGAGGTTGATTTTGAAGGCGTTGATCTGTCTCTTCTTCTATTTTGTGAGTTGGTTGCATAACATTTGGTATCAGAGGTCTGGATTCTAGGGTTTCGTTGCTCCAAACAGGTCATTGTGGCATTTTCGCTATAATTTTTTTTTGCGACGTTTCAGAAGCTAAAAAAAAATCCATTTTAGCCGACATATGATCCAAGGAATTTAGGGTTTTTGCAGGATCCCAAATTATACCTCAAACAGGTGACCTGGGGAAAGTCGTAAAAAATTTCTTTCTGAACATAAGATTTAAATTTCCTAAGAAGTTACAGAAAGAGGATGGTGTTTAGTTTTCTGTATATTGGTTTTAGGTCCTAAGGTTGAAACAGTAACATGTGGCACTTTGTACAAGTTTACACTACTGAACTAGTCTATAATCAGGTCATCGTGGGAGATTTGGCATAATTCTTCCTTGGAGAATCCAATATTGATCAGACTTATGGGGTTAGAAAGAGGACTCAGGGGGCTACCGTAGGATGCAATCTCAGACCTTGGAGATCTGAAATTACAGAGATATAACAGATTCAGTATCGAGCTCCTACAAAGTGAAAAAAAGTGTGTAGTTTTTTTTTTTAATTTTGCATAAGTTTGGTTTGAAAAAATAGCTTGAAGGAATTCAAAGGGCATAGTGAAGCATTATTATCATTAATTGATGCCCCAAAGAAAGAAAATGGAAACACCTAGTAAGCAACTTGAAATCTCTAACACGACTCATGAAGAAGAGGAAGAAATACAACATGATATATCAAAATTACGAGACCAAGTGAAACAAATTTCACTCTCACAAAAAGTAACAGAAGCTAAGATGGATGGTTTAAAGAAAGGAGTGGAAGCTAAGATAGATGGTATGAAAGACAACATTGAAGATTGGAAGAAAGACATGGAAGGTTGGAAGGAAGGTTTGACAAAGTTGCTACAATTAAGGCTTCCTAATGGCGAAAAGGTAGTAGAGGAAACTCATAATGAGAAAAAATGAAATGTTAATCATGATTCAAAGAATGACAAGATTGAAGATTTGAAGAAAGAAGGGGAAGGTTTGACAAATTTGCTACAAGAAAGGCTTCCTAATGGTGAAAATGTAGAAGAGGAAACTTATGATGAAAACAAAAGAAATGTTAATCATGATTTCATATACTCTAACATTGGAACAAAGACCCACCACGTTCTAAAGATCGATATGAGGAAGTTTGATGTCAAGGATCTCGTAACATGGATACTACAGATGGAATAGTATTTCGATCTCCATAATGTGCAAAACACACAAAAGGTACACATTGAAACTTTATATTTGGAACCAAATTAGTTTCTATGGTATCGATGGCTTTGCTCTCATAAACAAATTGTCACTTTGTCAATTTTTACGAAAGAAATGATAGCACATTATGAGGATACAAAAAGCAACACCTTTTTTAGCCAATTGATAAATCTCAAACAAAAGGGTTCAATGATGGAGCACATTGAGGATTTACAATATTTGAATATAAGGGTAAAAGATGTTGGAAATAATACTGAGAGGGGGGTGAATCAGTATTATCAGATCAATAATTTTATTTCCCAAACAGATTTATATACGCTACTTTAGTGAAGTGAACTAGCGTGTACACGCAACTGTGATTACAGAAACCAACTTATATCCAGAGAACTTGTGATTTAGACAATTTATCAAGTGTTGATCTTAAACCAGTACATCAGTAACTTATTAGATAGTGCAGAAAAAACAGAATAAAAATCACACATAATCAACACACATGAACACCAAGATTTAAGGTGGAAACCCAATGTGGGTGAAAACCACCTGTTGTTGTTGTCTCTATCTTCTTTCAATAATAAGAAAATCAATTTACAATCTTGTACTGGTGCAGACTCATACTAGTACGTCACAGACACCCACCTGCAAAATGCTACAACCTTCTCTCGTTTTCCAGCTTCTACTAGAAGGGAGCTGCAACCTCCTAGCTCTTGTACAAGCCAATTTGTTTACTAGTACACAGGTGTCGACCTACAGAAGGCTATGACCTTATTTCTTCCTCAAGGGACCACGTTTCATGAATTTTCAGATTGGATACTCCTGGATCACAACACCACAATCTGAAGGCTGTGTTTCATCCAATTTTCATACTAGACCCATAAAAAAAATTTAAACTTAAACTGCGTCAACCAAAATTTAGTTAATATGAACAATTAGATCATTGACACTAGAACACTGCGTTGAACCTAGAAAACTGTATCATCATTCAGAACCAGCTGTAACCTCAAAAACCATGCATCAGAGTGTATACGCTACTTGGCTGAACCCAAACTGCATGTATACGCTACTTCCATTAATCAAAACTGCGTATACCTTCAAAACTACTGCAAACATAAACTTTTGAATCAAGTCTGTACCAACCAACAATATACTAAATATCTACTGTCAACTTACAGAGCTTTACACAGGCAGCGATAGAGATCACTTCTTCTCACTTATACAATCAATCAATCAAATACCAGCCTCCTTATGCATTCAGTTTTACATTCATATCTAAGAAGACTTCATTGACAGACAACAATAAAACAACAGAATTTGATCAGATAGATTAGTCAGATCTGAAAAAGAAGCTTTTCTTTTGTACACGCTATTTTGAAGGGTATAACTTGCGTGTACACATGCTTTTGAAGAGATGAACCAGCATACATATCTACAAATATCAACTCATAACTTTGCTGCACTTATGAACTTCATACAAACCCAGATCACGAAATTTAAAGAATAAAATAGGTGTACACAGTCAGATCTAGCCCAACCAATATTAGATTAGCCAATAATAAGTCACTTCAAGTCTCATGATCCTGATCCAACATTGAATTCAAGGTGCATAAAGTATTTTAGATCAAATCACAAACATAGCCCCTCCAACATAAAATATACTTCAGATAGAAATATTCCTTAGAAACCCATACACTTGCACCCTTGGCCTTATGATCTTCTCCTCCTTATATAGCTTTAGGCCCTTTGTCAATACCTTGGACCAAAACCACTTAGGACCAATACCTTGAACCAAATACCTAGGGTCAATACCTCGGACCTAATACCTAGGGTCAATACCACAGACCAAATACCTCGGACCAAAACCTAGGTTTTCCAATCATGTACGCGCTTTTCTTTCTATGGGAGTGCGTGTATATGTATATGCTCTTTTTGTTATGTGGAACAGCATGTATACGTTGTTTTGACTAAGTGGACCAATGTGTATCAGCTTTTTCCTTTACCTTTTTTATTATGATCAGTAGACCTTAGTTCCATCTTCCTGTTCTTCTGTACAATTGCCTATTCTTCTATACCATTGCCCTGTAACCTCTGAATATACCTGTTGTACTGTGAGTTACCTTTTACCAAAACTGAATTAACCTGTGAGTGAGTTTCCATCAAGGACAACACTTGTATCATAATGCCAACAATCTCCCCCTTTGGACTTGATGGAAACCATGTTGGTGTTGATTTATGCAAACTGTAGAAACTGTTAGAGATAATAAGCAACACCAAAATTCTCTCCCCCTTTGACATCAAGGGCAAAGGGAAAACCAGGATACTCTTCCTATCTAAACAACTGAATACAATCATGCTCCCCCTAGGCACATGCTGAATTCTCTAATTAAACTCCCTCTTTGTGCATGTTATGATATCATTGTACATGTTGTGATGCAGTAACCGTCCATTCTCCCCTTGAGCACATGCAGAGTCTGCAAAAATATTTTCCAAAAGAATAACATGACTCTATAACTCAACTATGTGAGTTTGACCTTCCTATCACCAATGACTCATACATACATCAATCTCCCAATCAAGTGGGTGTAATGAATAAAATATATATAAATAATGTAAAATAATGTAAACAATAATAATCGTAAATAATGATTAGTTAACTAGTAATTAGGTTGAAGAGGCATGTCTAAATGAGACATGACTCTTCATGAAGAGACACTTTCCTGATATATAAGAAAGCCTCTCGTTCTCATTTGTAAATTCATTATCATTAATTCATATTCATATATTTAATATAATATTTGTATCCTCATGGATAACTTCATATTCCAAGTCTTTTGGAGTAATTAATCTATAGAAGGAACTTTGTTCGCTTCATTTGGTATCATAGTAGTTTGGTCCTCTAGGTTGCTTAACTGGTGCACAGAGCTCGTTCCTCGATCCAGGTCCTTGGCTATCGAAATTTGTCAACCTTGTTGTCGTACAATTGAAGCATTTTTCTCAGAATTTGGGAGTTTCTCCTTTTCTCCATTTTTCTATGCCTTTGGCCATTAAAAATAAAATTAAAAGAAAATTCGCTAGTTGGAGGGTCTCCAATTTTGACCTTTGGCCATAAAAAAAGGTCAACCAAAAAAAATATAAGTAAATAAATTAAAAGAATAATAAGAAGAAAAAATTAAAAAAATAAAAATAAAAGAACATAAAAAAATCAAATTATATATATAAAAAAAAGAGATTTAAAATCACCTAGTAGAAGCCCGTGGTTTTAGAAACAACCCATGGTAATTGCCCATGGTATTTTAAAAGTAAAAGAAAAAACAAAAGGGATACAAATCTCATACCAAGTGATATTTAAAACTTTTTATGTGGAGAAGCCCATGGTTTTAGAAACAACCCATGGTAATTGCCCATGGTATTTAAAAGTAAGAGAAAAAAACAAAAGGGATACAAAATCTCTTTATGTGAAAGGTAACTTTTTACTTAAAAAGTTTGGTGAACATCATAAAATTTTATATTAATTGTGACTTTTATATTAAGTGTGGTGACATCATAAAAATTTATAATATTAAAAAATAAATAAATTAATATACAAAGTCCAAATTCAAAAGTCGGGAAGTGCCACATTCAAGTCAAAAGAACAAAAAAAAATGGAATTTCTAAGTAATGAACAAAAACAATTCCAAAGAGAGGTAAAACAAGAAATCACAATACTTAAGCGACAATATGTTGAATTTGTGGATAAGCATCACAAAGAAATAATGGAAAAGGACGAAGAAAATTCTAGTCTCAAGGACCACGTCGAAAAATTATTGGCACAAGTGAAGAAGACTAAAATCACAAAGAAAGAACTCAAGAAGCACTTATCAGAACAAGAAGGGAAACTTTGCATTTAAAGAACCTTAATAAAAATTTATTAGAACAAATCGGAGATCTAAAAGATGAAAAACTTAAAATTCAAAACACTGAAAATAAGGTTGATGAATCAAAAACCAAAGAACTTTTACGTCTGAGAAGCCATAATCAAAGTCTGCTCAATCAAACTAAGAAACTTAAGGAGGATAAGAAAGCATTAAAAGATAAGTTGGAACAAGTCACTCAAGAAGAAGTATTGAAATCTCCAGTCACAACAGTTCAAGTTGAAAATAAAGTAACGAATACCGATCCAGTGAATATGACAACTCAAGAAGACAAGTCAGTTGACGAAATGACACACGTAGATGTTGCAGTTCAGACAATGGACATCCCAAGTGAATGTTACATAACCAATTCAACAACATCTTTGCCAGAAGAAAATCTAAAAACTCCATATCGACATCCGAATCACGAGAGTAGACCAATCAACCATGCTACTATCGATACCATTCAGACTAGAAACAACAAATTGATGTTCCAGATAATAGTGATGTAACCTCAATCCAGTCTTATGCTAAAAATTCGTTACAAAATTCCAATGATCAGAGTACTATACAGAAGATTAATCTGGGATGGTCTGATCCCTTCTCGGTGCGACAATTTTGTTTGTCACTAAGAAGATCATATCAACTTGTATCGACGAGGATGACTATTCTGAGAGAGAAAGACGTTCGAAACTAAAAAAGAGATCAAGCCCTTTTTCATTGACAAGCTTTGAGGACAAAGCTTTTTGAGGAAGGAGGCAATGTAATGAATAAAATATATATAAATAATGTAAAAAATAATAATCGTAAATAATGATTAGTTAACTAGTAATTAGGTTGAAGAGGCATGTCTAAATGAGACATGACTCTTCATGAAGAGACACTTTCCTGATATATAAGCAAGCCTCTCGTTCTCATTTGTAAATTCATTATAATTCATTCTTATTCATATATTTAATATAATATTTGTATCCTCATGGATAACTTCATGTTCCAAGGCTTTTGGAGTAATTAATCTGTAGAAGGAACTTTGTTCGCTTCAGTGGGGATATACCAAATTTGACTCATCAACCCAACCAAGTGGGGATATACCAATTGTTTATACATGATAGAAATACAATAAATATTACATCATCCATCCCATGCAAAGTGGGGATACAAATTACATCATTTGTCCAATAGGAATCATTCAAATGTATGAGAAGTCATATCACACCCTAGACTTTTACATGACTTAAGCAACAAATGGCATAAATATCTGAAGCCATAACTGGACTCAGCAACTATAATGCCAACAATGCAAAATGCGTGTGAAGGCTAATGCTCCCCCTGAACCTATGCTACCTGTGCATTGTTAACAAGTCATTAATCAAGGCATTTTTGTCAATCAGATAAAAATTAATGAACAAAGCATAACGTTAGACTGTAATCATCAAAATTAGATAGAGCACCCATATCAGAGTCTGACCCACTGTTTTTCCTATCAGAAAAACATATACGCTTCTTCAGCCACAGAAACCCATGTGTATACGCAACTATACTTCATGAAACCCGCGTATAATAACCTTCCTTTGAAAAACTGGATTTAACAGCAGGATGATGCAACAACTACTCCCAACTTTTGTCTAAGATATTCAAATGTTTCTCTGGGCAGTGGTTTAGCGAATATATCAACAACCTGTTCTTTGGAGGGAACATACTCCAATTTGGCCTTTTGTTCAAGCACTTGTTCTCGTAGAAAATGGTACTTGATGGGTATGTGCTTGGTCTTGGAGTGCATGGCTAGATTTTTTGAAATACTGATGGCACTTGTATTATCACATAAAATGAAGATGGGTGGAGTATATGTGATTTGAATGTCTTGCAAAGTTTGCATCATCCAAAGTAGTTGTGTGCAGCAAGATGCAACAGCCACATATTTTGCTTCAACTGTAGATAAAGCAATCAAACTTTGTTTCTTGATGAACCAAGATACTAACCGGGAACCCATATAGAATTCACCACCACTAGTGCTCTTTCGATCATCAACACTTCTTTCCCAATCAGCATCTGTATATGCATGAAGAGTAAGGTCTGTATCTTTAGGATACCATAGTCCAAAGTCCTAAGTTCCTTGAAGATATTTGAAAATTCTTTTGACTGTCTGGAGATGTGATTCTTTTGCATTTGCTTGGAACCTTCCAACAATTCCTACTGCATGCATGATGTCAAGTCTGGTACCTGTTAGATAAAGCAGACTTCCAATCATAGATCTGTAATTTGGTTGGTTTACTGCTAGTGATTCATCATTAGAGCTGAGACTGCATCCTATTACCATTGGAGTACATACTAGTTTAGAATCTTCCATTCTGTACTTTTTCAAGATCTGCTTGAGATATTTGGTTTGTGAGATAAAGATACCATCTTTTGTTTGCTGAACTTGTAGACCAAGAAAATAAGTAAGTTCACTAAGTAATGACATTTCAAATTCTTGTTGCATTACTGAAGAAAAATTCTGACTCATGGATTCTTCATTGCTACCAAAAATGATATCATCAACATAAACAACAATAATTAGCAATTTATCATTTTCAATCTTTGTGTATAAATTGCAATCTGCTGAACTTTTTGTAAAGCCTTGTTGTTGTAGATATTTGTCAAGGCGGTAATACCAAGCCCTTGGAGCCTGTTTTAGACCATAGAGATCCTTTTTGAGTCTATACAAGTTTTGCATCATTTCCAAGAATGAATCCTTCTGGTTGTTCAATATAAACTTCTTATTCTAAATCTCCCTTAAGAAAGATTGATTTTACATCCATTTGATATACTTTGAATTTTTGAAAACTACAAAGAGCAAGAAACATCCTTATGGCTTCAAGTCTAGCAGCAGGTACAAAAGCTTCTTCAAAATCTATACCTTCTTGTTGGGCATACCCTTTGCAAACAAGTCTTGCCTTGTTTCTAATAACTTCTCCATTTTCATTCAGTTTATTCTTAAATATCCATTTTGTTCCTATAATATTTTTATCATGAGGTCTAGGAACTAACTCTCAAGTATCATTCTTTTCAATTTGATCTAATTCTTCATCCATGGCCTTGACCGAACATTCATCTTTGTAGACTTCATTTACATTTTGAGGTTCTGTGGAGGATAGTAATGCTAGATAACTTGAGGTTCCTATAAGAGTTCTTCTTGTCTGTACTCCAGACCCTTTTTCTCCTAGAATTTGAGATTCTGGATGATTCTTCTAAACATACCTAGATGGAGTCTTTTTCCTATCTATTGTATCTTCTTTTGGTGCTTCATTGGTTTCTTCTTCAATATCATTTTGATTTGATGCGAGAAAGAAATCCCCATCTTCCTCATTGTCATATTCCTCTATTGATTTCATCTGTTCTGGATTTCTGCATGCTTCATCAACTACAACATCAATGCTTTCAACAATTTTCTAAATTCTTTTATTATAACATTTGTATCCCTTACTTATGGAAGAATAACCAAGAAGAATACCTTCGTCTACTCTGGGTTCAAACTTACCAAGATTTTCATCAGTCCTTTTGATAAAATATTTGCTTCCAAAAACTTTAAAGTATTTTACAGTAGGAGGCTTACCATACCAAAGTTCATGTGGAGTTTGAGTGCTATTTACCCAAACATTTGCTTTCTTGAGAATAGTCATGGCAACAAATGCAGCTTCACCCCAGAAGGTTGCAAGGGTTCCAGATTCATCTAGCATAGCTCAATCCATTTGTTGAACTGTTATGTTCATCCTTTCTACCACACCATTTTGCTGAGGAATTCTTGCAATGGAGAATTGCCTTTTTATTCCATGTTGCTCAAAAAATTCAAAGAATTCATCTGATATGAATTCTTCCCCTCGATTAGATCTGAGACATTTGATTTTTCGATATGATTCATTTTCAACCAAAGCATTGAAGGCTTTAAACTTTTCAAATGCTTCATCTTTATGCTTTAGAAGAATCCAACACATTCTATAAAAATCATCAATAAACAAAATAAATTTTTCTTCTCCACGAGTTGATTTTTTCCTTGTTGGTCCACATAAATCAATATGGATAAGTTCAAGAGGCTTACTTGTTGACCCTTCCTTTTCAATGAAGTGAACTCTAGTTTGCTTACTGATTTGACATGGTTTGCATATGGTATTTTCTGGGATGCTGATATCTGGAATATCACGAACTGCCTTGAGCCTACATGCTTTTCTTATTTGAGAAAATCTTAGATGTCCCAATCTTCTATGCCACAGCCAGTTTTCATCTATTTTTCTTAGATAGCATTGTTGTTGTCCTCCTTTGAGTATGTATAATTTTTTTGGAGTTCTTGTACCTTTTATCATGGTCTTTCCTGTATCAAGCTCATGAACAACACATTCGTTTGATCGAAACACCACTTCATTTCCTTGATCACACATTTGACTGGCACTCAACAAATTATTATTTAAACCATCTACATACATAACATTTCTAGCTTTAACCTTTTCTTTCAAGAAAACATAACCTTTACCTTTAATGACATTTGGAGTGTCATTTCCAAATGAGACATTCTTTTCTTTTTCTAAAACATTATATGAATGAAGTTTCTCTTTATCACCTGTCATGTGTTTGGAGCATCCACTGTCGATGTACCACTAATTTTCTTGTCCTTCTGCATACAAGGCTATACCACATATTTCTGATTGAGATTCCTTCCTTCTCCATATCTTGGGATTTAATGGCGTTTGCTCCTTTTGAAGTGTTCGCCGAAATTTGCTCCAGCATTCAGATTCTTCATGACCAAAATTGTTACAAATCGAGCATTCTATTTCAATTTCAAGAGGATAAAAGTTATTATATGAAATTTTCTTGATTCTTGTTACACTCATTTGATTTCGTGCTTCTCTAGTCATGATGGTTTTGTAAGCAACACATTGAGAAGCCTTGTGCCCAATGTTATGACATGAAAAACATTGCCCATTAAAGACGTTTTTGCGACCATTGAATCTTTTGACATTGTTTACTTGTTGGTTGCAGCTTCTATTGATATTCATCCTTGGAGTAAATTGAGTATGATTTACTTGATAATGTGTTTTAGGCCTTTGCTAACGATTGACATATTGTTCACTGGTCTTTGCTTCATCAAGATAGCTTCTGGTGGAGGTTGACAGCTTCTGTGATTGAGATGATTATTCAGTATATCCAAGACCTGTCTTTATCAGAGGAGAACGCTGAACTTTGATAATTTCATTTAAAGTTTCTGATCCTTTAGCAAATCTAAGATTGAGAGATTTTGTCTTCTCAAGATCTTTTCTTAGACCCACAATTTCACATTATAGATTTTCATTGTGTTTTTCTCTTTCAACAAGTTTGTGTGTCAAAGTATCTATGATCATATTCTTTTCTGCTAAACAGATTTTGAGTTTAGTGATTTCTTCATGCAAGTCTTCCTCTTCTAATGCATCCAAAAAATCATCATTGTCATAGGCCATGAGAATTCTATAATCTTGTTCAGTTTCATCTTCATCACTATTAGATAAACCATCACTATCTTCATGCGTATAGTAACTCCTTTTATTCACAACATGTTTCCTATTTCCTTTTTCATATTCCTTCCCCTTTTCATATTTATCTTTATGAGGACATTTGGTAGCATAATGATCGAATCTACCACAAGCAAAGCATTTGAAAGGTAGCTTATCTCTGAACCTTCTAAAACCCCATTGAAGCTTCTTGACAAAATTTACCTCATCTTCTTCTTCAGAAATGTGTCCAGATTCATTGTTCTCTTCCTTTTCTTTTCCCTTTGCTGATGCTTTAAATGTGGCTTCTCACATATCTTATGGACCTCCTTTTCTCATTTCAAAGGCATTTAGGATTCCATGAAGTTGAGTCAAAACGATAGTTTTAAGATCTTGTTTTTCTTCTATGGAAAACACTTTTGACTCAAATTTAGAAGACACATATCTCAAAATTTTCTCAACTAAAGTAACTTCCTTTATTTCTTCACCCAGATTCTTCATACAATTAACAATCTCATCTATACGTAAAAAGTAATTGGCTACACTCTCATCATTATGCATCTTAAGAGTTTCATACTAAATTTTGAGAGTTTGAATCTTAGCACGTTTTACGTGAGAGTCTCCTTCGTAGCTCTGAATGATTTTGTCCCATATTTCTTTGGCTGTCTTGAGTTGCATGACCTTGACAAATTCTAATTTTGACAGACTTCCCAGTAATGTATTGACAACTTTGGCATTAATTTCATATAACTTCTTACTTGCAGAGTCTGTAGGAATTGCTGCTGGAAATTGATATCCTCCTTCCACAATTTCCCAAACATCAGTTCCAAGTGATTGTAAATAGGATCTGGTTCTTATTTTCTAATATACTAAGTTTCTCCCATTGAAGATTGGTGGTACGATGGATCTCATGCCTTCGTGATTATTCATCTTGAAAGATCTTCCTTCAAGTGATCAAGCTTCTTCTGAAGAACTTGCTCTGATACCAATTGTTGGAAATAATACTAAGAGGGGGGTGAATCAATATTATTAGACCAGTAATTTTATTTCCCAAACAGATTTATATACGCTACTTCAGTGAAGTGAACTAGCATGTACATGCAACTGTGATTAGAGAAACCATGGTATATCCATAGAACTTGTGATTTAGAGAATTTATCATGTGTTGATATTAAACCAGTACATCAGTAACTTATTAGACGGTGCAATAAAAGAAGAATAAAGAATCACACATAAGAAACACACATGAACACCAAGATTTAAGGTGGAAACCCAATGTGGGTGAAAACCACCTGTTGTTGTCGTCTATGTCTTCTTTTAATATTAAGAAAATCAGTTTACAATCTTGTACTAGTGCAGACTCATACCAGTATGTAGGCACCCACCTGCAGAAGGCTACAACCTTCTCTCATTTTCCATCTTCTACTGGAAGGGAGCTGCAACCCCCTAGCTCTTATACTAGCCAATTTGCTTACTAGTATGTAGGCACCGTCCTACAGAAGGCTATACCTTCTTTCTTCCTCTAGGGACCACGTTTCATGAATTTTCAGACTAGATACTCCTGGATCACAACACCACAATATGAAGGCCATGTTTCATCCAATTTTCATACTGGACCCATAAAAAACTTTTAAACTTAAACTGCATCAACCAACATTCAGTTAATCTAAACAATTAGATCACTGACACCAGAACACTGTGCTGAACCTAGAAACCTGCATCATCATTCAGAACCAACTGTAACCTCAAAAACCATGCATCAGAGTGTATACGCTACTTGGTTGAACCCAAACTACGTGTATACGCTACTTCCGTTAATCAAACCTGCGTATACCTTCAAAACTACTGCAAACATAAACTTTTGAATCAAGTCTGTACCAACCAGCAATATACTGAATATCTATTATCAACTTACAGAGCTTTACATAGGCAGCAACGCAGATCACTTATTCTCACTTATACAATCAATCAATCAAACACCAGCCTCCTTATGCATTCATTTTTACATTTAGATCTAAGAAGACTTCATTGACAGATAGCAGTAAAACAACATAATTTGATCAGATAGATCAGTCAGATCTGAAAAAGAAGCTTTTCTTTTGTACACGCTATTTTGAAGGGTATAACTTGTGTGTACACGCGCATTTGAAGAGACGAACTAGCGTACATATCTGCAAATATCAACTCATAACTTTGCTGCACTTCTGAACTTTAGACAAACCCAGATCATGACATTTAAAGAATAAAACAGGTGTACACAACCAGATGTAGCCGAACCAATATCAGATCATCCGATAATAAGTCACTTCAGGTCTCATGATCCTGATCCAACATTGAATGCAAGGTGCACAAAGTATTTTAGATCAAATCACAAACATAGCCCCTGTAACATAAAATATACTTCATATAGAAGTATTCCTTAGAAACCCATACACTTGCACCCTTGGCCTTATGATCTTCTCCTCCTTATATAGCTTTAGGCCCTTTGTCAATACCTTGGACCAAATACCTAGGGTAAATACCATGGACCAAATACCTAGGGTCAATACCATGGACCAAATACCTTGGACCAAAACCTAGGTTTTCCAATCATGTACGCGCTTTTCTTTCTATGGGAGTGCGTGTATATGTATACGCTCTTTTTGTTATTTGGAATAGCGTGCATATGTTGTTTTTACTAAGTGGACCAACGTGTATCAGGTTTTTTGTTTACCTTTTTTATTCTGATCAGTAGACCTTAGTTCCATCTTCATGTTCTTTTGTACCATTGCCCTGTAACCTCTGAATATACCTGTTGTACTGTGAGTTGCCTTTTACCAAAATTGAATTGACCTGTGAGTGAGTTTCCGTCAAGGACAACACTTGTATCATAATTCCAACAAAAGATATTCCAGAGAAGCATAGGATTGATGTGTTCATAGGGACTTTAAAGGATAACATCCAACATGAGGCTCACCTTTGGGAACCTGATTCATTGGAGAAGGCATTCAGGTTGGCAAGAAAAGTGGAAAGAAAAATTATGGCAACAAGGAAACCTACCACTCACAACTATAAAGAGGGAAGTGTCGTTGCTCCTAGCCTTTCACAACGTACAAGGTTGACACCACAACAATTGGAAGAAAAAAGAGAAAAAGGGCTTTGTTACAATTGTGATAACAAATACACTAAAGGTCATAAGTGTGCTGAGAAGAAATTATTTTACATAGACTGAGAAGAGGAGGAGGAAAAGGAACTAGAAACGTCAAAAGAAGAGGATATATACTAGGAAAAAACCCTAGAGATAAAAGAAATGAATCCAACCATATCTTGTAATGCATTGGCTGGAATTAGCACTCCTCAAACTATCAATATAGAAGGACATATCAAGAAGAAAAAGGTAATAATGTTGATTGATTCAGACAGTACCCATAATTTTATTCATTGTAAGATAGCCAATGAATTGAATTTCTTCCTATATCCAGCACCAAAGTGTCAAGTGATGGTTACAAGTGGAGGAACCATAAATTGATCTAGAAAGTGCCACAATATCAAGCTATCCATGTGAGAATATGTATTGAATAGCCCAATGCTTTCCATTCCAATGGGTGAGGAGTCCAATCGCTACAATCCTTGGGTATAATAGCTTTTAATTTTCAAGAAATTTTCATGAAATTTTCTTCTGAAGGAAAGGAAGTCGAATTAAGGGGTATCACAGGGAAACCAGGAAAGATAATCAGCTCTAACGCAATGACAAAGCTTCTAAAGAAAGAACAATGAGGCATAATTGCACAATTATGTTTGCTAGAGGTGACAAATCATCTATTTCTCCAGATCTCCAAAGAGTCTTGGACAATCATTCCAAGGTATTTGAGACTCCCAGAGGCCTCCCACCTATTCGTGATCATGATCATGCTATGCATTTGATTCCAAGAAGTGTTCCTCCAAACATCAGGCCTTACAGATATCCCTATGACCAAAAGAGTGAAATTGAATGTATGGTTGCAGAAATGCTAGACGCTGGTATAATTCAACCTAGTCAAAGTTCTTTCTCTGCTCCAGTAGTATTGGTGCACGAGAAGGATGGGTCATGGCGCATGTGTTCGGATTATAGGTAGCTCAACAAGCTCACTATTAAAGATAAAATTTCCATTCCTGTCATTAATGAATTATTGGATGAATTGCATGGATCAATTTACTTCACCAAGTTGGATCTTCGTTCAGGATATCATCAAATCATAATGAAGACTAAAGACATTCCGAAAACAACATTTAGATCTCATGAGGGTCATTATGAATTTTTGGTCATGCCTTTTGGCCTTACCAATGCACCTTCTACATTTCAAGGTTTGATGAATTAAATTTTCAAACCCTTCCTTAGAAAATTTGTGTTAGTATTTTTTGATGATATAGTAATCTACAGCAAGTCTTGGAAGGATCATGTTCAACATGTTGACAGGGTGCTCAAACTATTGGAGGAGAAACAATTATATGCAAAAAGCTCCAAATGTTTCTTTGGAGTACAAGAGGTGGAATATCTAGGTCATATTGTATCTCATGAAGGTGTTAAGGTAGACCCTAGAAACATTAAAGCCATTAAGGAATGGAAAATCCCCACATCCATAAAGCATCTACGAGGATTTCTTAGGTTGACAGGGTATTATCGCAAGTTTGTTAAGAATTATTGGAGAATAGAAACACCTCTAACAACATTATTGAAGAAAGATGCATTTTCATGGACTCCAGAAGCAACGAAAGCCTTTGAACATCTTAAAGAGGAAATGTGCCAAGCACCGGTCTTAGCTACGCTGAACTTCACAAAAACCTTTATTGTGGAAAGTGATGCCTCAAGAAATGGAATTGGTGTTGTTTTAATGCAAGAAGAAAGACCCATTGCTTTTGAAAGTCATCCAATCAAAGGAAAGTATTTACACAAAGCTATTTATAAGAAGGAAATGTTGGCAATACTACATGCACTTAAGAAATGGCAACCCTACCTAATGGGAAGACACTTCAAGGTAAAAATGGATCATGATAGTCTTAAATACTTTTTAAAACAAAGAATATCTTCATAAGAGCAGCAAAAATGGGTCACAAATATGTTGGGTTATGACTTTGAAATCATCTACAAAAAAGGGAAGCAAAATGTTGTCACAGATGTACTCTCAAGAAAGGATGAGGATGTGGAAGCATTGCTTTGCGCCATTTCTATTATCCAACCAGATTGGATAAACGAAGCAAGGGATAAATGGAAGAATAACGAAGAAGTGTGGGCACTTATTCAAAAGTTACAACAAGATCCCAGTACATCTGATACATTTAGCTGGAAAAATGATTTGTTATGGTACAAAGATCACTTATACCTGTGTAAGAATTCCCAACTCAAACAAAGGATTCTTATGGAATTGCAAACACCTCTCCCTTAGGAGGGCACTCAAAGTTTTTAAAAACTTACCATAGGGTTAAGAAGGAATTTTTTTGGGATTGCTTTAAATTGGATATTCAAAAGTTTGTGGCGGAATGTTTGTTTTGCCAACAAAATAAAGTTGAAATAATTAGGACCCCAGGTCTATTACAACATTTATCCATTATAATTAGGTCCTCTTGTAATACTTCTATCACCCACTTTGTTAATTTTACTATCTCACATTAATTTAATGTGAGATGATTGTGTCAGAATAATATATTTACTTTCGAGTGAAGTCAACTACAAAAAAATAATACTTCTACAGAATCAAAGTAAACCTCTAGCACATAAAAAAACTTTATTGAAAAACATATATCATATTCTCAACTTAAATAATCTCTGTTTTTAAAAAATACAACCTTTTATGTGATATTTGTTTATGATAATTGGTACAATTTAATCATTTTAAAATAATAACATTACTATTTTAATTTTTAATTTTTTATTTTATTTTTATAATCTCACATATTTATATATTAAAATTTATGTATATTATAAATTTCATATTCAATTAATATTAATAAAATTATTAATTAATTTTATTTGGTATTTATTGAATGTATTGGATTTGGAATCTAGATAACATGACATGTCATTTCTAGTAGTAGTTTAAAGAGGTTTTAAATTTGTTGAGAAAATTATGGAAATCCTCGCATGATTTTGAAAATTTTTGGTAGAATTTTTTGTAAATCTAAATTATGGTTATTAAGTTACTTTTTAAGTACTTATCCATTTCCAACATCAAAAACATGATTTAAACATTTCTCATACAATTTTTTTTTATAGAAATCCACAATCTCAATTGCAAAATCCAGACAAGCATACATTTTTATGCTCTAAAAGAAATATAAAATCTAAACTAATTTATTTAGTAATGTTGTTATTCATCGTCTATTTAAAAATAAGAAAATGTAATCCTTAATTTTCATGGAAAAAAAAAATTATAGTGAAAAAGCGAAGAGTTTTGATTTCTAGCAATTATCAAATGACTAATCTAACATTAAATGACATCAAACGGCTCACCACTTCGATATATTGTCTTTGCAAACTAATCCATTCTTTTGTTGGAGCGGTGCCCACATCATGCAATTGTTTGCATCATGGAGAAACAGAAGACAAGGGCAGGGTATTCATCATGGATGTTTCCTGCCTGCATCCATTGCTTCGAAGAAGAGAAATTCCATGTCATCATGGTGTTAGCACCTAAATATGCCTTAGGCTGAAGGAAGGCAAATTTCAGGGTAACCACAAACCACGCTCACTCTGGTAGCTAGCCCTACCAGAACAGGAGAGGGCTCTCTCCAAGTCACGCTCAGCGAATAAGTAAACGGAATGGTCTGAGATGACTAATAGTGAAATATTGATCTTAGGCTAGTAAGTAAATATGGATACAAGAAGCAATTTTTATGAATGACTGAGTTTCTGGGATGGTATGGGACCAACGGATAGCAATGAGCAGAGAATTTAATACAAAGGCACAGATTATTTCGTGAGGCAAGATAGGCGGAAAGTATAGCAATTTAGTTCGAAATAACGTGGAATGGGGAGATTGATTAGGAGAGTGAAAAGGGCATAAGTACATGAATCCTTTTCAACAGAAGAAGAACACTAAACATGAAATTTTCCCACAGGCAGAGCAATATAAATGAATTCTACCTTATCTAACTTAGAAAATTTCACTGGAAATGAACATGAAATGAACTGTGAAACATAACGAAATACATATGAAACATAAGAGACACATTTGCTACACTCACAACCACATGAATCTCATGAAACATAGCCACTGCCTTTCATTAATCCTCTGTCAAAATATACAGTGAAGAAACAGAGTTTCTTTCCCACAGTCTCCCAGAAATTACAAGCCAACCAACCCTTTGCAAATAGTTTGCATACAATATATAGAATGTGCCATGAAGAGATATAATGCCCAAGGGTTGGGGAGTTACTCGAATCATTACAAAATGGAGGTGGAAAGCCAACCATTAGCTACAGGTGCAGCGTTACAAACATGACAAATGGCTTGGGTGACTGTTCGTCTTCCTTCACCACTTGGATAGAAGCCAATATGGAGTGAAAATACTTTAAATTCTGCCTTAGGTGCCAAAAAAGTGAAGTGTAGATGAGAGGGCCCACACTTGTGAAAAGTCGCGAATCGAAATTTCGCGAAATGGAGGTGAAATTGGCCTTTTTTCTATATGCGCCACGCCAAATTCTATATGTGACGTGCCACTTTGGAGGCTATTTTGAGGTACCTGCAGGAGTTCAAATTGTGCCCAAGTGTGCTTTTTGGAAAGCCTGTCCTGTCTACTTTCCAACCCAAGTGGAATTTCTACATTTGGTGCTCATTTGCCCCTCCAAATCTTCATTCTCCCAAGACTGCTTCCTGTGTGTCAAAATAGGGGCAGAGAGGTCATTTTTTGGATGTTTTTGACCTCCTAGAGACTCAAATCATGCCCAAATTTCTTGTCCAAACACCAGTAGTCGTGATTTTTCATGATGAATCCAAAAATGCAAGCCATTTCCAATTTGGAGCTCCCAATTCTAAGCATCGCGCCATAGGGAGAAAAAAACCTGTGTTTTGACCAAAAAATTACCATGTGACCAAAATTGCCCAAATTTCTTGAAATTTGGGTTGGAGGTTCTCTATGAAGTGCTATGCTGTGCCAAAGAAGCTTTAGCCAATATTTGAAGCCGATATTTCTCTTTTGCCTCTTTTGCCTCTTTTGTTGCTTTGCTCAATTTTGCCTTCAAGCTCTTTATCCGAGCCTTTGCACTCATATTTTGTGCCCTGTAATGGAAAGACATGTGTCTCAGTAAGGCATGGTCCTTGTCAGCCTTGTCCAACAACCTCTCCAAGTGCATGTTAAATCTCTCGAGATTGGCCTCCCGGTCCTCATTGATCTCTTGCTCCAATGACGTGAGCTCAACTCTTCTCCTTTGTGCAGCTTGGCGATGCTCACGAATGTTTTGTAGCTCCATGATCGCTTGCTGATCCTCAAGTTGTTTGTTCCTCTGCTCCAGATATTTCATGTTCCATTTGGATCTTTCTAAATAAAGGGACAAGGCTTCAATCTCTGATTGTTGCTCCTGGATGATCTCTCTAAGCTCTGCATTTGTCGGTTCTGTATCTGTCTCATCATCATGAAGGAGAACGAATTCGGTCTCTTGTTCACATGATGGATCACCTAAAGGCCCCTCATCATGCATTGGCTCCTTACCTCTGTCTTGTTCCTATGTCGTCGATGCCGAAAGCGAGGCCCCTTCCACCCCGGGTGGAGATAACACTCGCTTTGCCGCTGCAAACAAATGTCTACTGCCTCTCTGATAGGTGATGAATATTGGCATAGTAGTAGCCTCATGGCGCTCATACTGGTGAGAAGGACCACCTATCTCATGCTCTACCTCTGATAATACCTGTGGAGTGCTGAATAAATCACGGGAGATGAAGTCCTCCCAAGCAATGCCCTGCAATCCTAACTGATGATCCACCAAAATCCGGATAAGAGCAAAGTGATAAAAACTGTTAAGTTGCTACTGAGGGGTCTTATGCTGCATGAAAGTGTTCATCCTCTCTATGTTCCTGCAAATAAAAAATGGGAGGTTCATCATCCACACCCTGGTAAAGTGCATGAGCAACCTGATGTGATAGGCATATAGATGAGAGAACCTCCCCTCACAGTTGAAGTACTTCATGATCAACCTCATGAGTGGAGCATACTCATTTCTCAAACATCGGAATGGAAAGACTCTTGTGAGCTGCCTCAAACAACTAGCCTTAATAAGAAAAGGAACTAGAAACGTCAAAAGAAGAGGATATATACTAGGAAAAAACCCTAGAGATAAAAGAAATGACTCCAACCATATCTTGTAATGCATTGGCTGGAATTAGCACTCCTCAAACTATCAATATAGAAGGACATCTCAAGAAGAAAAAGGTAATAATGTTGATTGATTCAGACAGTACCCATAATTTTATTCATTGTAAGATAGCCAAGGAATTGAATTTCTTCCTATATCCAGCACCAAAGTGTCAAGTGATGGTTACAAGTGGAGGAACCATAAATTGATCTAGAAAGTGCCACAATATCAAGCTATCCATGGGAGAATATGTATTGAATAGCCCAATGCTTTCCATTCCAATGGGTGAGGAGTCCAATCGCTACAATCCTTGGGTATAATAGCTTTTAATTTTCAAGAAATTTTCAAATAAGAGGAGGAGAGAGGGAATAGGGTTTGGTAGTGTTTTATGGTAGGGATAATGGGAAAAATGAGAAAGGTAGGATAGGGAAAAATGGTAGGTGAGGGAAAAATGGTGGGTGAAAATGGAACCTTGGCTTCAATACCACAAATATGCAACCCTAGCAACAATGGCCTTTGGTGTTTTCTTGTGGTTGACTTTATGAGTTTTGTTGCATTTCAAACATTGCCATGAATCGCCATATCATTTATAAAATTTGAGGAACAAGTCACGTCATAGAGCCTATCTGTCAATTTGAGGGGCTTCATAAAAAATTTGGGGAAGTTTGGCACTGTTTTGGCACTTTGTCTGTGTGCGCCGCGCCCCTGTGTATATGCACTGCGCCCTGAAAACCGCCTCCAACCTTGCTCCAAACACGCACGATGCACACTCAAATACTCTACGATGTTTCCCTATGCCTTGATTTGTACAATGACTTTGATTTTGGTGGAAACTTGTATATATAGACTTGGAAGTCATGGTTTAAATTTTTGCTTCTCCAAAAACCCATTTTTCTAATGTTATGTTTTGACACTTTTTCATTGACTTAAAGCAACACTGATTTTCACTTTCCCTTTGAAATTTTAGCTCAAATGATGAAATTTTCAGCACTCTTTGCAGGGATTGCATGATAGGACATTTGGCCACGGAAACCATGTCTGCATCTGAAGAAATCAACTGATGATTTTTTTGAAAATTTTATCACCAATGACACTGTTTGACTTTTCTTCAAAACAGAGTTTTGAAGAACAGTCGAAGTCTATCAATATGACGATGAAAATCTCTGAATCATTACTTTGTAAGGGCCTCACTCTGGCCTGCATGGCTTTTCTGGACATATTTAAAGATCAAACTGATTAATCCATAGACCTAATGATCGTAAATGACTTTTGTCCATTAAAGGACCAGACCTTGACTGTCATGGAATTTGGTGATCATTGACAAAAGAGCTAAGCCAGCAGGAGCTAGACATGAGGGTAAATGACTAGCATGACTTTTTTCATCAGATTATGGCATGCTCCTAGCAGAATGCAGCTAGGTGAATGGAGCGGGACTCCTAAAAATGAAATGCATAAAGAGTTTTGATCTCTGAAAGAGGACTGACCAGACCGACTCTACTAGATTCGTGGGATAGTCTGGTTATTGCAATAGGTAGAAATGCAACTACCTTGCAGTTTGATTAAATAGTCTCATCCTTACTGACGGAGGAGATGAGACGAAAAAATATGGAGAGCCAGAATGGTGATGCCTTGTCTGTACAAGGACGGTCCCAAAACAGAAACAAAAATAAGTCATCGAGTGGGAGAACTAAATCTAGAGGGAGATCTAAATCTCCAGGAAAACCTGTAAAGGTGGTGTGTTGGAAATGCGGAAAGGAAGGGAACTACAAAAGGGACTGTAAATCTAAAGCTCCCGACAAAGGAAAGGGATCTGATGATGCTCCTTCTACAGAGGCGAAAACCACCTCAGATGAAGGTGGGGATGTGTACTTGGCTTCTTCAAGTACACATGTAGATCATGAGGCATGGTTGATTGACTCAGGTGCATCCTTTCACTTCACTCCCCATAGAGAGTGGTTCTGCAAGTATGAGAAATATGATGGTGGTGATGCCTTCTTAGGGGATGATAAGAAGGCTAGAATCGTTGGTTGTGGAAAAGTAAAGTTGAAGTTGCAAGGTGGAAGGGTTAGAACACTTTCAAGTGTTCTTCATATTCTTGCATTCGCTAAAAATCTGATTTCTGTAAGCAAACTGGATGATGCAGGTGTAAAAATAGTGTTCGAGAAGGATACCTGCAAGATGGTTTGAGGAGCACTGGTATTGATGTGGGGAGTTTGGATTGGAACTCTGTACAAGCGGCAAGGTAGCACTATTGTTGTTGGGTGCAATAGTTTTGTGGTTCTTGAAAGTGGAACAAAAAATCTAGTGGTCTTTGGAGAGAAGACCATGCTGTGGCATTAAACGCTTGGACATGTAGGAGAAAAGGGCTTTCGAATACTTCATGGTAAAGGTATGGTAGAAGGTATGAGTAATAGCTCTCTGGATTTTTATTTCTATGAAAATTGTGTATATGGGAAGCAGAATCGGGTGAGTTTCCCCTCTGGTGGTAAGAAGGTGAAACATATATTAGAGCTTGTGCACAGTGATGTGTTTGGACCTGTGAAGGTTCCATCAATGGGTAAGTCTATGTACTATGTATCATTTTTAGATGACTTATCAAGGAATACATGGATATATTTCCTTAAGAAGAAATCTGAAGTCTTTGACAGGTTTAAAGAATTTAAGGCTCTGGTGGAAAACCATCCAGAGAAGAAGATAAAGGTGTTGAGGTCAGATAATGGTGGAGAGTTTTGCAGCAAGGAATTTGAAATTTTTTGTAAGAAGTGTGTTATATCATGACAAAAGCTACTCCATACACACCTGAGAAAAATGGAGTTGCAGAAAGAATGAACAAGACGTTGATGGAAAGGGCAAGAAGCATGCTCAGTGGTGTCAGGTTAGGACAGGAATTCTAGGCAGAGGTGGTGGAGACAGCATGTTACCTAGTCAACAGATCACCTTCATCAGCATTGGAGGATAAGACTCCACAAGAGGTATAGACTGGTAAGAAACCCTCTCGTTCACATCTGAGGTTATTTGGATGTGATGCATATGTACATGTTCCAAAGGAGAAAAGAACCAAGTTGGATAGTAAATCTGAAAAGTGCATCTTTATTGGGTATAAGGATGGTTTAAAGGATTATAAGCTTTTGAACCCAGTGACAAGGAAGGTTGTGAACAGTCAAGATGTGGTGTTCAGAGAGGTGAAAGATGTTATTAAACATGAAGTCCAATTAAAGGAACCTGAGAAGATAGAGTTTGAGCTTAAGGAGGAAGAATCAGACTCTACAACAGAGGAGGAATCAGAATATGAAGAGCCACAAACTCCGGGTGTGACAAGATCAGTTCAAGAAAGAAGGCAACCTGAAAGGTATAGTCCATCTGCTTTCTATTCAAATTTTTCTTTATTTGTTACTGATGATGATCCAAGAACTGTGAAGGAAGCAGTAGATTCAGATGATGGAAAACTCTGGAAAGAGGCCATGGTTGATGAAATGGCATCTTTGCACAAAAATGAGGCTTGGGATCTCGTGGAGTTGTCGACTGGAAGGAAGCCCATTGGCAGCAAATGGGTGTTCAAGAAGAAGATAAATGCAAAAGGAAAGGTGGAGAAATATAAAGCTCGGTTGGTAGAAAAAGGTTATTCCCAGGTACCGGGAATTGATTTTGGTGATATTTTTTCTCATGTTGCCAAGGTAGCTTCTATTAGATTACTTTTATTTGTTGTTGCTTCTTTTGACTTTGAGGTAGAACAGGTGGAAGTGAAGACAACATTTCTTCACGGGGATCTGGAAGAGGAGATCTACATGAAGAAACCTGAAGGTTTTGTGGTGAAGGGTAAGAAAGAACTGGTATGCAAGTTAAATAAGTCTTTGTATGGCTTAAAACAGTCACCAAGGACGTGGTACCAGAAATTTGATACATTTATACAAGGACTTGGCTTCACCAGAAGCAAAGGAGATTATTGTGTGTATTTTAAATTAATTGGTGACCGTATTATTTATCTAGTCTTGTATGTGGATGATATGTTGTTGGTTGGAAATGACAAAGAAATTATCAAGGATTTGAAGACCCAATTGTCCTCCAAATTCAACATGAAAGATCTTGGTGCTACAAACTATATTTTGGGCATGGAAATTAAAAGAGATTAGGCAAAGAGGAAGCTCTGGTTAAACCAGAGGAAGTATGTCGAGACAATACTACAAAGGTTTAATATGTAGGATAGTAAACCGGTGAAGGTTTTGATTCCTGTAGGTGTAAAGTTATCTGCCAAACAGTGTCCCAAGACACAAGAAGAGGAATAGGAAATGTCCCGTGTTCCATATGCAAGTGCAGTCAGTATTTGTAATATATGCGATGGTCTATACTAGACCAGACATTGCACATGCAGTGGGAGTATTGAGAAGGTTTATGTCAAAACCAGGGAAGGAGCATTGGATAGCAGTAAAGCAGTTTTTTAGGCATTTGCATGGCACTAGTGATTATTGTTTGTGCTACCAAGGAAGACCAGGATTGGACAGAGTTTTGGATATTCATGGCTTTGTTGATGCAGACTGGGCTGGAGATCTGGATCAAAGAAGATCTACAAGTGGGTATGTGTTTAACCTATTTGGAGATGCAATCAGTTGGATGAGTAAGAAACAATCTGTAGTGGCACTATCAACTACAAAGGCAGAATACATGGCAGCCACTCATGCAAGCAAGGAAGCAGTTTGGTTGTAGAGATTGTGTTCAAGTATGGGATTAGTGCAGGGAGCTATAAGGATGGACTGTGATAGCCAATGTGCAATCTTCTTGGCAAGGAACCCTGCTTACCATTCAAAGACAAAACACATTGATGTTCAGTATCACTTTGTGAGGGATATGATAGAAGACAGAAAGGTGTTGCTGGTAAAGGTGGACACTTTGAAGAATACTGCAGATGCATTGACAAAATTTGTCAGCTCTAAGATGTTCTCTTGGTGTAGAGAAACAATGGGCATTGTAGGGCTAGATAAATAACTAATCTCTCCTGTGGCCAACCAAATTATTACAAAATTGACCAGAGATTGCATAGGTGTTGACAATACTTTGTAAATACATTTGCAATACTCTATTCCACAAAATTATATTCTCCTTGACATAACTTTGACCATCACATTTGAATATGGATTGTATTTGAGGATGTTTCTCAAACATCTTTTTCTAACAAATTCTGACTCTACAATTATATGAGATAGTGTTGGTTGCCATTAACTGGCATTAAGTCCTATCTCTTTCTACCATTATAATAAGAGTTAACCTTCGTAAATGATGCACATGCGAACTATTAAATCTAATTGTGATTAAGAATGATTTGTTACAAACATCAACCTAGATACATTAATCTATTTGTTTTATATTTTTTAAAATAATTATTAAGCTAAGAGGTTTATTTTACAGTTTAGTACGAGGAGATGTGTAAGTTTGTCTTTCCCTCTCCGTCTTTTTAAAATTAAAATTAAAATTAAAAATTATGTTCAAAATAAAAAATTAATGTCCGCTATAATTAAAAAAAATGAATATGTTGTAAAATAATTAGAAGTAAAAAAATGTGTGAATCAAATGTTTAAATCTTATACTTTTCAAAAATATTTCAACAAGAGATTTAAATAAACTATTTGAAGATCTATGTTAACTAATTTATGTCCATATCAACTTTATATATATCTATATATAGAAAAAAAAAAGCTCTTATGGTTAAAAATTTTATTTGGTCTTATATATACTCTATTTAGCATTCAAACATACAATTTAAACAATGAAAAATAACACATTGCATTTTGTACTCTAAAAAAATTTACACGTTAAGAAATTTGATCCCTCTCAGCCCATGTTAGATCCGTACATAATATGGATCTATGATGGTTTATATCCAATGTGAATATGAATATGTTGCCAAAGGATGTGAGTGGATTTTTGGATTTTAGTTAAAAAGGGGATCTCCACAGTATCAAGTTCTCTCTTATTAGTTATTTAGCGTAGTTGCCAAATAATGCACTGTATAGATAGAAAAGATCTTTATCCTTAGCAATTATAGCAAATATCTTTATCCTTAGCAAGTATTGACCATAAGACCCTGATTTAGTTTTTTGATTGAACATCCATATGTATTTACACTCACAACACTTGTGTCTGAAGTATTTGTCTACTCGAATAGTTGGAATTTATCCACACCCTATTTGTATTTTCCTACTTGAATGGTTGGAAATTATTCACACCCTATTTATATATGCCAACCTTATTTGGGATTCAAGATTTCTTGCAATCGATATAGCTCTCTTGTGTTTCATTCAAATCCATTTACATTGTTCCCCCAATTCAAACTCTAGGGATAAATTATAAGAAGATCAAGTTGAATTCAATCCTTCTAAAACAGATGCCAAAGGTTAGATAAAGAGATACAGTTTGATCACATTCAACATGTGGACGAGTTTGCTCATAAATAATTAATATGCTTTAGTCGAATGTTCAACCTTGGAAGAAAATCACATCAAGGGTCCAGGTAGGTGCATATCTCTAGTAGCTGCAGTTTTTGAATAACATAGTTGAAATTTCATGGGCCATCCAAAATAGGTGTGAAATCTTCAGATGTAAACTTAGAAATAGCGTGAAAGAGATTTCAATGCCCTGAGATATGTGAATACCATGAATTTAGGCAACAAACATCCTAACAAATTGTATCACTACCATTTTTCATCGTACAACTAGAGTGTACATTCATCTACACTGTAACTAGAGTGAGCACAGTTGATCATGTGATGTCACACCAATGTTGGTGGTCAATACTAGTCTCTGGAAGTGAAAGGCACAACAAAAGACGGGGAAATATATCTCACCAATCTAGATTAAAAGGTCTTAAACCATCAAAATACACGAGTAAAATTTAGCCTACTGAAGCTGAGAATAGATCTCACATGTAAGGGAGAGACAAGTGAGGACTATACGATTTTGGAGTTTTTCACTAATGATTTTTTTTTTTGCCAAATCGTGGTCTTTATTATTTAAAATGTGTTTTTAACTGAATGTATGGATTCAGTAGCATGAAAAACACTTGGAGAACTCTAACTTGTGATTAAAACAAATAATTTTCGATTCTGGGCAAATTAGATCAAAAAATACATTGAAAAACCCTCTAAAACATATGACATAAATATCACTCTTATTGACCAAAAAAATAGTTTTTAAGTTATGAATATAAGTGAATAATCACTCAAGTACAATATTTCTATTCAAATTCTAGATGCAAAGAATTTACATTCTCTTAATAAACATTTTATGCCATTGTTGAACCCTTTGCAATAGAGTCTACACAAATTTGGTCGTTTTCTCTATAAGAAAGTTACACTTCAAATGAAATAATAATTCCACATTATTCGTGTCATATACAGAGTAGCTAACAAATGTTTTTTCTTTTGTTTGCATATGCACAATGTGGGGCTTCTAATGGATGGTGAGTCTGCATATGAAATCTTATAAATGGATATGCATGTTGATAAAGGTGAAGAGGATACCAAAACAAACAAACAAAAATAAAACAAAACTCACGCAACATTTATCTTCAACAATCCATATTCTCAGTCGATTGATAATTCTCAAGGCTTATGAGGAAACAATAAATTTCAAACTGAAACCCAACACAAAACCCTAGTTATTATTGCCCTACTATTAAAGGGAAATCATGAAAGGAACCTATCAGCATGGATAAGCATGGTGTAAATCTGGCAAAAATTCTGATAGTGATCGCATTATGATTATCCCAAACATGAATAGGTTACATGGTTTGTTTAACCACAAGCTAGCACTACTTTGTTATTATTGGTCTGAGGAGAATAGATCGATGTCGATGTCATTGTTGAACTCTTTGCAATAGATTTTTCACAAGTTTTTAATTTTGTCTATAACCAATTTACAGTTCACGGGAAATAAAAAGGCCACATTATTGGCGTCATACATAGAGTAGCTAACAGAAATTCCTACTTATGTTTTCATATGCACAATAATGGGCTTCTAATGGATGGTGAGCCTACATATGTAATATAATGGTATCCACAATCTTCTAAATGGCTTTGCATGTTGATAAAGGCGAAGAGGGTACGAAAAAAAACAAAAAGTTAAAACAAACACTACGCAACATTTATCTCCAACAATCCATATTCTTAGCCGATTGATAATTCTCAGGACTTTTGAGGCAACAATGTGGCCTTCATCCTTGGTTTCCATGCTATGTAAGGACTATAATATTCTTCTTCTTATCTCGGGCAACATTACAAGCAAGTTCCAAAACCTCAGAAGTAATATATTCAAAAACAATACCGAGGTACACCAGAACACTAATTCTGACACACTCTGCGTACTTTCATCCAGAAGGAACCTGGAACTTCTTCCTACTGAGAATTACAAGCCATCCTTCTGCGACCTGGACAGAAAATTTGTAGACTTGGCCTTCCCACAACTACCTTTTGCAACAGAAGAACTCTTTTTTGTAGGGATTTAGACTCAAGAACCAAACCTCATATTTTGCGTTTCCTTATTGGATTGGCACTATTCTCTATTTTCTTCCATCACCTCTTTGATATCCTAAAATAGTGAAAATTTTGTTTCACTAAAGCTACATTGACATCACCTTATGCCTCATTAGTAATCATGCTAAGGATAACCCTATTAAGCCATAGGAAAGTTAGTCAGTGAAGATATATTTCTTAAGTGACAATGGTGATTGTCATAGTATTTCCCTTTGGGGTTGTGCCTTGTGAATTAGAGATTTTATCATCCAATACAATTTGAAGTGTAATAGGCTTGAATCAAGATGAAGAATGCATACCACATGGAGAAATAACCTATGTGTAATAGTTTGACATTGTGATAAAATATAAAAAAGGAACCACAAAACAATTTATGGATTGGTTAGGATACCTTGCAAGAAAATGATTTAGCATGGTAGGTTATGTAATTCTTCTTAGATAGAGTTTTGCATCCAATTTGATCCTCCAAAAATCATTTATAACCAAAACAATAAATTTCTCTACTACTTTTGGCAATTATTATGGAATTAGTTTATACCAAACAAAGGGAAGTATTTCCGTCCATTCACATGATAATGACTCAATTGAGGTAGCAAATTGCACTATGATTCAATAATTATGTATATTCAATTAGAAACATTCAAAAATATAGAACGTCAGCATCACATGTCTACAACACAACTACAATCATGAAATACACGATGTGATAAGAACTTCACCTTTTGAAGCATGTCTTGGATTCTTGTTCAATAATGCATTATCTATTTTGGATCTTTGGGTTCATATTGGAGGTGATAAGGACGAAAGAGGTCATTGAAAAATAATATGTAATAAAGTTCCTTTCCCACGTCTAAAAGACTCATAATCAAATTCAAAAGCCTTAATATAATAACATTCATTAAATTTACCCAAAAAAAGGAACTACTCGTCTCCTAAACTCATTTTTTCAGATATTTAGACCCAGGAACCAAACCTCATATTTTGAGTTTCCTTGTTGGATTGGCACTAATATCTATTTCCTTTCATCACCTCTTTGATATCCTAAAATAGTCAAAAAGTTATTTCACAAAAGCTACATTCACATCACCTTATGCCTCATTAGAAATCCTACTAAGGATAACCTTATTGAGCCATGGGAGAGTTAGTCAATGAAGATATGTTTCTTAAGTGAAAATGGTGATTGTCATAGTAGTTCCCTATGGGGTTGTGCCTTGTGGATTAGAGTTTTTATCATCCAATACAATTTGAAGTCTAATAGGGTTGAATCAAGATGAAGAATGCATACCACATGGAGCAATAACCTATTTGTAATAGTTTGACATTGTGATAAAATATCAAAAAGGAACCACAAAACAATTTATGGATTGCTTAGGATTCCTTGCAAGAAAATGATTTAGCATGGTAGGCTATTTAATTCTTCTTAGATATAGTTTTGCATCCAATTGATCATCCAAAAATCATCTATAACCAAAGCAATAAATTTCTCTACTACTTTTGGCAATTGTTATGGAATTGGTTTATACCAAACAAAGGGAAGTATTTCCTTCCATTCACATGATAATTACTCAATTGAGGTAGCAAATTGCACTATGATTCATTCATTATTTATATTCAATTAGAAACATTCAAAAATATAGAACATCAACATCTCATGTCTACAACATAATTACAATAATGAAATAAACAATGTGATAAGCACTTCACCTTTTGAAGCATGTCTTGTATTCTTGTCCAATAATGCATTATCTATTTTGGATCTCTGGGTTCATGTTGGAGGTGATAAGGACGAAAGAGGTCATTGAAAAATAATATGTAATAAAGTTCCTTGCCCACATCTAAAAGATTCATAATCAAACTCAAAAGCCTTAATATAATAACATTCATTAAATTTACCCAAAAAAATAAACTACTCATCTCCTGAACTCATTTTTGCAGAGATTTAGACTCAAGAACCAAACCTCATATTTTGAGTTTCCTTGTTGGATTGGCACTAATATCTATTTCCTTCCATCACCTATTTGGTATCCTAAAATAGTAACAAATTTGTTTCAATAAAGCTACATTCACATCATCTTATGCCTCATTATCAATCCTACTAAGGATAACCTTATTGAGCCATAGTTGAGTTAGTTAATGAAGATATGTTTCTTAAGTGAAAATGGTGATTGTCATAGTAGTTCCCTATGGGGTTGTGCCTTGTGTATTAGAGTTTTTATAATCCAATACAATTTGAAGTGTAATAGGCTTGAATCAAGATGAAGAATGCATACCACATGGAGCGATAATCTAGTGTAATAGATTGACATTGTGATAAAAGATCAAAGAGGAACCACAAAAAAATTTATGGATTTCTTAGGATTCCTTACAAGAAAATGATTTAGCATGGTAGGCTATGTAATTCTTCTTAGATATAGCTTTGCATCCAATTTGATCCTCCAAAAGTCATCTATAACCAAAACAATAAATTTCTCTACTAGTTTTGGCAATTGTTATGGAATTGGTTTATACCAAACAAAGGGAAGTATTTCCTTCCATTCACATGATAATGAAAGGGAAGTATTTCCTTCCATTCACATGATAATGAATTAATTGAGGTAGAAAATTGTACTATGATTCAATCATTATGTATATTCAATTAGAAACAAAATTCAAAAATATTGAACATTAATATCCCATGTCTACAACATAATTACAATCATGAAATACACAATGATATACATGAAGTGATAAGCACTTTATCTTTTGAAGCATGTCTTGGATTCTTGTTCAATAATGCATTATATATTTTGGAACTTCGGGTTCATATTGGAGGTGATAAGGATGAAAGAGGTCATTGCAAAAGACTATGTAATAAAGTTCCTTGCCTGCATCTAAAAGATTCATAATCAAATCCGAACAACTTAATATAATAACATTCATTAAATTTATCCAAAAAAATGAACTACTCATCTCCTCAACTAAGAGTTACATTAAAAATGAATACAATAATAACCCATGATGATGTAATGATTCTCCCTATGATCTCCTTGAATGATGAATCACTTTTCTAACCTACTCATATTATTTATATAATGATGATTATATACACTTATTATTACAATATCATATATTTTTGAAAAGTAAATTTCACTTTAAAAACAAAACAAAAGCATGAGCATAAATCAGGTCAAAGTAACCTAACCCTATGGATTCTAATAACTTTTCCATTAGTTTGCTTGTACTTCTCATGCATGCAAAGTCCAATATATCTGATAAATATAAATACATGAAGTTGTTGTTGTGGGAATTTTATACAGAGAATAGTGCTAAGATGCTTAAAGGAGAGGGGCCCGTACCTAGGCTACAAAGGATAAAGTGTCTATTTCGTTCTTCCTCGTGCACATTTTGACAATAGAATTCTACGGAAATCATGGCATGTTGGAAAAAATTGGAGAAATTTTCAACTCCAATAGATTATGTAAGGTGCCAATTTCATGTTATTTGTCATTCTGATAGTTCTCATTAAGTCAGATGAGAATTGGCCAATCTATTAGATCATGGAAAAAGCACCAGGGCCAAGTCTCTTTATCCTTTCAATGTGACACTCGGAGGACATATAGACTTTTGGGACCTCCTCCTTCCACAAATAGAATCATTCAACACTCCAAAATGCTAAAAGTAGAAAAACACACAGTCCCACCCAATAGAATCTTTCATGGCCACATATGTTTGTTGTCACAATGTTAGCTTCAGCATTTTGGAAAATCACATCTAGTTTTAAATCTTTGAAGCAATTCAATTGATCTCTGAAATTTTTGGGCTCCATGGAATTTACAAGAAAACATTAGTCTGGGACTTTGATAATATGGCAGTGAGGTCATCTCTCGGAATTACCCAGAACAGAGAATATCTCTCAGATGGGTCTGGAAATCAACAACCATATGAGTGATGTAATTTCCTTCATGACACCATATTAGGCATCAAGAATTAATCAATCCCAAGCTGCTACACTTGAGCAACCTCTACATTTTTGCTTATGAAAATAACAACAATGGGTGGCGTCGGAGCAACCCCAGAATTTTGTTATTGATCACTTACATTTTGCATACCTGAGAGAAAGACAATGATTCATGGATGTAATTTCAAGAATGAGAAAAGAAATCATATACATGATCAGATGGATCAAATAGATTCATTTCGTCAGCGATCAGAAATAAATTCAATGAATCCATTATTCACCCCACAAAAGATAGGCTGCTAAGACAATACATTTGTGTAGTTATTAACATAGGAATTCATGTGTGGGCATAATTACTACTTACATAGCACATGAGGAGATCAATTGGTTCCCTTTCAACGAGGGGCTCAGATCTTGAATCTACTTTTTTGGATCTTGACGGAGCAACCTTGAAGGATTTATGAATAGATATATCTTTATCATGTGAATCGGGGGCTACGAAAACTTCCCAGCACCCTGGGAAGGATGCTAGTATAGCAATAGTCACATTTTTAAAGCGTGATCCCATCGGCTAAAATCTAGACACAACAATCGAAAGAAACAACTACCCTTGGCAAGACTGTAACATTACTCTCTTGAAAGGGATCCCCTTATGCGGTGCATGGTCACATTCATCCTCTCTCTACAACTGAGCACCTTGAATAACAACAACTCCTTTATTAACTTCTCTCTGGGCACAAATGATATGGTAAAATAAAATATATCGATGGGAACATATGATGAAGCCCAAGGAGCCAGTTCCAAGTATGTCTGAACCGTCTGTTATCACTTAGAACTGCAGTCAATGTATGTAATGATGTCCAAAAAAATTTCATATTCAAAAAAGAGTTGTCTAGTGGTTATGTTCCTATGTGTGTTACTTAGGGATCATGTTTTAAAAAGGTATTGATGTGAATCATTTTCAAAAACCGTTTATCATCCTCCATCATAATTGTTTTAGGCATGTCTTGTCTTGTTTGCGTCATTGGTCCTTTGCGCAGTTTTGCAGCGCAGTCTAATTGGCCAATTTGGCAGCGCAATGATGTTTCCGCCTTTTCGTAGCGTGTCAATAATCAGCCATTTCGTAGCGCATTTCATTAATTTATAACTGTCTGCGCTACGAAATCGGGGATTCGGGGATTTTGCAGCACGTTTTCTTGAAATGTCAAGTCTGAGGGGATGAGTCATTAGGTCCGTCCATATATTGTCAGTTGATGTCCTCTCCAGGTCATTATGGGTCATCATTCCGCCATGAGGTTCAGAACCACGCACATAAACATCATTCAAAGTGATTTTATGATGTATGGTAGTGTCATGATATTTTTTGTTAGTGCGTAAACTGACTTGCTTGTATGACAAGACTATTGAAGCGCAAAGGAGCCCGAGTTTTCATTTAAAAGAACCTGATTGCAAGCGAGCCTGCATTCCAAAATTCGAAGTTGCCTTTTGAGTTGAAGCTGCTGTTAGTTCTCTGTCCGAAAGTTTTTAAAGTAAAATGGAAAAGAGGGAGCATCGATCCGGTAGGTGCCAAAGAACAGAACCGGAGGGGATTGATCTTACGTTAAAGGATGAAGGTGTAGCAAGAGCTTTTAAAAATGCTGGTTGTTGGAGGTTTTGTGAGAAGTTGCAGGGAGGGCATGCAGAGGTAACAAAAGCTTTTGCATTGAATTTTACTGGTTTAAACTCTAAGGTGTCAATGCTAGAATTCCCTGTATCGCCAGAAGCCATTTCTAATGTGACCAAGATTCCTAGAGGGGGACATGAATGGTTCAAAAATTTTAAATTCGATATGAGCCCCTGTAAGGAATTCTTGAAGGAGCCTTATGTAAATGAGGATCTTACCAAGGCTGTGCCAAGGAGTTACGTGAAGGAACATTTTGCACTGCTCCTTACATGCATCCAAAAATATTTAACATGCGAAGGGAGGTATAACAAAGTTTATTCCTATCATTTTAAACTTTTGTTACATTTCACAGGCAAAGCATCAATAGATATGCCCTTCTACTTGTTCAGAAGCCTCAGTAAAATGTGTGATAAAATTCAACTGAAAAAAGATGACTGTGAAACATCACTGTTTCACCATGGTTTGGTAAAGCTGTTAGTGTTAGATGGTTTGCAGAAGATTGGTAAAGATTGGAGTTCTTTTATTTTTATGGCTGGCTTTCAGAACAAGACAGGCCTCACTCCATTGCCTGTTAGGGAAAGAAAAGAAACAATTGAGGAACCTACTCTTGCTGAGCTTAGTAAGGAGGTGAAAGATCAAAAGAAGTCCAAAACCAAGTTGAAGAAACCAGTGAAACCCTTGGTAGTCAAGGAGACACCTCAATCATCATCAAAAGAGAAGCTCAAACAAAAGAAGGATGCACCTGGACCAAGTGAAGTTGAAAGGGTATCAAGAGTAAAAACCAGAGGTCAGTTAAGCAAGGAGAAAGGTAAGTCAATTGCTGTTGAAGAAAGTCCTATGTCAAAAGCTAGTTTAACTGATTTACTTGATGCAATTGAGCTTGAACAAGATCAGCCAGTACAGATTGAGCCAATAGAGTTTGAACAGGACCAGCCAGTGCAGCCAATGCACATTGACTTAACCCAATCCTCACCAGAGAGCATGAAGAAATCAAAGGCTTCTAAAAGGTTACGGTTTGAGGAGCCTAGTGAAGAATATGTGTTCAAGCCACGGAGGCCAATTACAAGAAGACAAATGAAAGAAGCAGAGAAAGTGCATAAAGAGGAGGCAGCTGTAAAAATGCCTAGTACAGAGTTTCTTGAAGTTTTGACTAAAACAGTGCATGCAGCCAGGCGTAAAGACAAGAGTAAAAAGGTTATTATTAGCCAAGGAGGAAATGTCATAGCTATAAAGAACCAGGCAGGAACAACCCAGGAAGAAGTGGCCCAGATAAAGAATGTTTCTAGAGAACGTGCAGTGAGATATGCTAATTATAGAAGGGCTGTATTAAAAGGCAGCACAAGCCTAGTGGGTCAACCTGATTCGGGGTCTGATGTATTTTCGTGGACGGTACCAGCACTTAAGCAAGCAAAACTCATAAGAAAGCTGAGCATGAGCCTGAGATCAGAAAATAAGGCTTTGAAGGAAGAGGTTAGCAGTTTGAAGAAGAAGCTAGGTAAACTAGCTCACTGATTTAAAAGGAAAGGTGCTTTTCAAGTTTTGATAAATTTTGGTTTAAGCTCCATCATTTTGAAACTATTTAGGTCCCTAACACCTGTACAAAATGTCTGAAGAAATCATGAGTTTAAGCAGAAAGCGCTTCAAGATAAGTATGTTCTGTTTTGATAAAAACAACAGTTTCGTAGCGCGCGCTACGAAACTGCTGTAGATGTTGTTTTATAAAAAAACAATGAATTTGATGATGAGGTCAGCGAATTTTGAAAGGAATGCCTCGAGGACAGGAGGGAGATCATACAAGGCTATCATAGCAATTCAAACAGTGACATGTGTAAGTTTTGGAGAAAAGGTGAAATATTTTGCTTTTTGCTAAAGTTTTCTTAAAGGTACTTTATGACCGAAATACTAGGGTTCTGGTAGGGTTACCAGAATTTTGGGTTTGTACACCTGTTCATTCCACAAGGCATCCAGATCATGAGACATATGGTGTTATGCGTTGTTATTGAGGAATTAAAGAGCTTGAAGCGGGGTTTTTAAGTAGTAAAGAATAATGGAAGACAGGGACCATGAAAACAGGGCACTCCTCTTTACTAATTAATGAGCCATCTACACAGCTAGTATCCAAGGCCAGCTCGTTCAGTGAATGCTCCTTCAACATATCTCGGCCACAACAGAAAATGTACACGTGTCAAAGCTCAAGAAAGGCATCATGCATACGAGGAGATAGAGTTAGAATTTCAATGTGATTAGGACTCTATGTATTTACAGCACAATACCTTATGTATTTAATAAGTTTGTTTAAAAATAGATAAGGTTAGTTAATGATGGATCATCGAGCTCCCCTCATGCTGGAGGAGGAGACTCGAGGTAATTCTAGTTTGGTTTTCCTATATATAGAAAGAACTCTGATGTAAGTAGGGTTGGAGATTTATGAAAAAAACAGAGTTTTTATATTGGCTAATGTAAAAGACTTTTGACAGTAATAGAAAGATTACTTTTTCTTCCCAAGATTCATCTTGTGTTCAAAGGCTCAGAATATATATGGTTTTGTCTTTATCCTTTCTGTTTTACATCTCAATAGACATGCAATCACTCTGAATTCACCTAGTGCTCAGACTTCCTGTGTATGTTTATTAGTTGAGGTTCTTTTTGAGAAATGTTTCTGAGTGTTTAAACATTATATGCCTTGGCTTCCATGATTGAGTAGTTAATAGTTTACTGCAGAGGTGTTTGACTCCATGAGCCCAATGGAAGAGGTGTTATTTTGTTGTTCCAACCAGCTTATTTTCATGTACTGTTTGAAGAGTTAGCCATCTTTTCTTATCATTAATCCATATCAAAAATCTGTGAGAGAGCCCTCTCTGACTAAGGAGGCTAATCCTTAGTCTAAAGCCTGGTTTGAAATAGTTGCATGAGATCTTGCTAAGTAGCAGTCCTTAGTACATGATTTTGTGATAACACCGTCAGTTGAATAAAAGTTGGAAACCCTAATGGTTGAAGAAGTTGAAAATCCAGAGGAGCATGAAAACGGTTGATAATGGTCGAACACAAGCACTTGGTTCACAATTCAATTAGGATTCGATGGTGGAATCCAATGGCTAACATTTTTTCAATCATTTAACACTCATTCCAATGCTCCAGATGAGTATAGAGTGGCAGTTGGGGGAGTTATTCTCAAAGGGGAATGCCTTACACCGTAATTATATCCCATACACCGTAGTTCCATACACTATTTTGATTATAATTATCATCGTAGTATTTTCCAAGATTTGATATAAAATAAATTTAATGTAACCTTAAATTACTTTGAAAGCTGCACTTATGAAAGAATTTGATAAATATGAAATTGCATAGAAGAAAGATTGAAAACCTGTTGATGTTGTTCTTCTAGATATCCAGTGTTATAATCGTGACCAAGAAATCCGCACCCCACTGCCCCACTAAATACTTAACCTAGGAAGAAATTCACACCCTATTAAATACAAGAATTAACCCAGAAAAAAATGAACACCCAAAAAGAAGGGTGGAACCTTTACCATCATACCAGAGAGCAAACCCCTACCCTATGCTACTTATACTTTGACCACCTCATGTCATGCACCTCATATTGTACTACATAATCCACAATTAGTTATATCTTCTTCCTGTTGACCACTTCAACCAAAACTTTTTTCTCTTCCTTCTATCCTTGAATGGATTTGTTTTATGATTTTGTCTTCTATTTGAAACATCCTTGTTGGTTCAAGGTTTCCACCTGCATGATCTAGAGGTTAAAATGTTTAGACTGCAAAGACAGTGTTCCATGCACAATAGGATCCCTTAATTCTAAGACAATTCTTTCTAGGATTTCCTTAGAGTGCTAATTCACTTTGCACACCAAGAAAAAGTATCTATCAGAGCTATTGATGTTGGGCTACAAACCAAGAAAAATGGGCATATGATTTTTTGTTGCACCTCTACAAATACTGTTGAAAAATATTGATATCCTCCAATCAAAATGGAGACCATGAACATAATTTTCTACCTAGAAGTTATAATGGTCTATGGGAACCAGAAAATTATAAATTATGAGGTTTATAGGTGTTGAACATACTACTTTATAACCTCCGTGAAATTCAGGTTCCTAGACTAAACACCTCAAATAAAAATTTATTATTTATGAGTGAGATGCAAAAATTATGGAATTACAAATTTGTTCTTGAGAGAGGGTGGTGGACTTGGATGATTTTAGTGGCTCTACTTATCACACCAAGTGAAAAATTGATATGCATAAATCCTCATCAACCAGAAATTCAATACCCAGATTCCTAAGAATCCAAATCTCTAAGATGAATGTCATACCTAGATACAAAAATTCAATATACCAGGGCGAAATGTCAACATCCAAAACAAAATCCAATACCATAAATTCCATGCGCCAAGAGAAATGTCAATGTCCAAGCATCAAATCACTACCCATAAATTATTTCCAACCATAAAATTAGGTAGATCTATCTATTTGTTTTGTTTCTATACGTCCACTTTAACACCTTAAATGCTTCTTATGTTGGTGGTAATCTTCTCTCCAAACCATAGTGGCTGGTTAGCCATTGCTTCCTCCAAATAGAATGAGACTTTGACTTTAGTATCTTTGTTGAAAAAATGCAATATATTAGGATATTTGTGTTCTATATCTTTTGTGAAAGTGATGACCATTCATAAACACCATACAAGAATTTCTCTGTCAATGTCTCATCTCTTTAGATGTGATAATCTAATCACCAATGACACTACAGGGTGATTAGACATCACAATTGAAGTACACATTGCTTTATTTTTGTGTCTCTTATCATCATTATCAATTTTTGTGCCACTAATTTAATTATTTTTTGTTAGTATGGAATTATTATGTGAGTGGCTTTACTTCATGTCAGTGCTTTAAAGAATCTATTCTCACGTGTATTATCATGTCAGTGGTTTTAAGAATATATTAAAGGAAAAGTAAATTAATCATAAAAAAATGATAAATTCAATGAAGATATTATTTGCATGCATATTTGATTGTCTATTTGTATGGAATTTGTCAAAATAGTGATTAAATCATTTAATTTGTGTTAATATCTATATATATATATATATATATATATATATATATATATATATATATATATATATATAGAGAGAGAGAGAGAGAGAGAGAGAGAGAGAGAGAGAGAGAGAGAGAGAGTTGTCAAAACACTCACTAAATGGTTTAATATGTGTTGTAATACAATATAATAAAATAAAAAATTGTAATTTTGAATAATTAATCATTTAAATTGTAATTTTAATATTTTTTTATGTTCAAAAATTTTAATATTTTTTTAGTTTTAGATTTAAATCAATGAAATCATAATATATGATGATAAATTTGTAAAAGTTAATTTTTTTTAAAGAAAAAAGGTATGTCACGTCTGCAATATGTGTGTGTGTGCAAAAATGAAAATAACCATATAAATAATAATAAAAACTACAATACAATTCAACCAAAAAAATTGGAAAATATTACTCCAAAACCTTTTAATATTTTTTTTGTTTTGCAGAAAACAATATGTAAGGTTGCAAACTATTGATTACGTGTAACTAATTCACAGTTTGTCTCTTACATATACCCAATTTTGTTTATATGATTTGACAAACATATACTTCCTTGATAGTTTCGCACTCTCATGTGACCAATAATTCATCATATTTTTCAAGACTTGCGAGTAGAAACTTTGATCAAAAAATAAATAAATTTTAATAATTATATGGCGGTTAATCTTATTTTTAGTGAGTAAGCCTATTTATATTATATATTGGAGGAGGTACAATTTTCAAAATACTGAGCGAAATGTAAACAAAACAAGAAAATGGTTAAATTTTAGTAATTATATTGTAGCTAAGTCTATTTATATCGTATATGGGAACTTTTTTATTTTCAACATTATACCATCTTCCATATAAAATTATTAAAAATGTGTTCACGTGCATTCTCAATCCTTCGATTTATTAAAATTTACATTTTTCAAACATATAAATGTATCACTATTATATATCACCATTTTGAAATTAGAAAGTTATCACCAATACTCAAACAACATAACTCTAATTACATTATCATTAGTCTGAGATTTTGATAAGATGGTAGTGAGGTTAGCTCTCAAAATTACCCAGAACAAAGAGGATCTCACAGATGAGTCTGGAAACCAACAACCATATGAGTGGTGGTATTTCCTTCATGACACCATATTAGGCATCAATAATTGATTGAACCCGAGCTGCTACACTCGAGCCAACTCTACACTTTTTGCTTCCAAAAATGACAACAATGGGTGGCGTTGGAGAAACCCTGGGATTTTGTAATTGATCACTTACATTTTACAGACCGGAGAGCAAGATAGTGATTCATAGATGTAATTTCAAGAATGAGAAAATCAATCATATACATGATCAAAGGGATCAAAGAGATTCATTTCGTCAATGATCATAAATAAATTCAGCGAATCCATTATTCACCCCACAAAAGATAGGTTGCTAAGACAATACATTTGTGTAGTTATTAATAGAGGCATTCATGCGTAGGCACAATTACTACTTACATATCACATGAGGAGCTCCATTGGTTCCCTTTCAATGAGGGGCTCAAATCTGAAATTTTCCTTATCAGAGCTTGACGGAGCAACCTTGAAGGATTTACGAATAGATAAATCTTTATCATGTGAATCGGGGACTAAGCAGACTTCCCAGTAGCCCCGGGAAGGATGCTAGTATAGCAACAGTCACACCTGTAAAGCGTAATCCCATCAACTAAAATCCAGACGCAACAATCAAAATAAATAAATAAATAAAAATTAAGTAAATAAATAAAAATTAACTAAGTCATTTCATATCCTAAATCATGCAGGTATACCTCTAATCATGTCTTTATGAATTAATAAATCATTGAAGCATAGTCTAGGGGATTATGACCAAAGCGCTTGCCAAACTTCATCTTATGTGTAGATTTCCAAGTCAAATGGCTAAGTTTACACATCGAGTTGGCAGAGCTATTATCGAACTATAGCTGTAACGACAAAATTGATCCAAACTTCCTCTTTCTATCTTTTGTATTCAGTTTTGGGCTTATTACAGCCTTCATGTAAATCACAGGCAACAGTTACCTTGATTTTAGGAATTGTTTTTGTATAAGGATAGAGAGTTTGAAATAGGGGGTTGGAGACAAGAGATTTGAGATTTGTAACAGAGACTTTTACATTAATGAAATTTACAGCTTTCTGATCTTTCTTTGAGTTCATGAGTTCATCACAACCCTGATCAGGGAGTTGGGCCCACTCTCCTGATCAGGTGCTGCTGAGATAGTGTGTGCTAGTTTCCTTTTCATATATGTATTTATTTTCGTTGGTGTGATGGTTTGATGTAAATGTTTTGAATCGAATTTTTGTTACAATTAATTGTTGTTGTCATTTCTATTTGTTGTTTCAGTTAATTATTGTTGTCATTTCCATTGTTGTTACAATCATTTATTGTTGTTAATGAATCCTTGGCCAACTCTGGGTTGTACAATTGTCCATGCATATACATTGTGCGTTAGCCCTGCAATAACCAATAGATATCATATTGATAATTAATGTGGGAAAGGGTTGAATAGTTGTATTCACACTTGGACACCAACATTTTGGCGTTGTTGTCGAGGAGGCTATCGAAGGTACAAGAGCACAGTCGGCGTTGGTTGCTAGATAAATCTCATGTCCTAGGGAGAGAAGTTTTATTACTCTGCTCCAGGTTCCGAGCTTTATTATTTTTTGTTTTTCTGTCTATATTTCCATTAATTGCGTAGAGGCCGCTCTCTCTCCCTAGGGAAGGAAGTTTTATTACCTTACTCCAGGCCCTGAGCTTAAAATTTCTTTGCTTATTTTTATTTTATTTTTGCTCTTAAAACTTTCTCTAGTCCTGGGGAGGGAAGTTTTCTTACCCTACTCTAGGCCTTGAGTCTAGAATTTTCTTGATTGTATTTTTTTTAAGAATCACTCTCTCACCCTGGGGAAGGAAGTTTTCTTACCTTTCTCCAGGCCCCGAGCTTATGGTTTGTTTTACTTTTTCTTTTGTTTCTTTTCTATTCCAAACCATTCTCTCGCCCTGGGGAGGGAAGGTCTCTTACCCTACTCCAGGCCCTGAGCTGTGAATAATTTTAATGTTGTAAATGCATGAATGAAGATCCAAATAAAAGGGGAAGAGGAGGACCCCCAAAGAAAGGAAGGAAGGATTTAGGTAGGAACACCTACATCCATGAAATCATTGCGAAATCTGAAAATGAATCATCTTCACGAGCCGCTGTTAGCATAAGGACTCGCACGCAGTTTGAGGGGCAGTCTGTTGAAAAACCAATATTACCCTCTGGAGTAAGGATATCCCTTTCAACGACAGAAGGAGAAGAAGTAGAGAGCAAGGAATCAGATCAAATAGAAGTACTCCCTTCAGTAGTAGAAGAAGAAGAAGTAGCAAGCAGAGGATAAGAAAAAGAAACCAATCCAAGTGCACCTGCAGAAGGAAATTGGGGGGATTTGCTTGACCGTGTGATCAGGGAAGTGTTGTTAAGCGACCTCAATCATCATTTGTCATACAATAGGAAACTATTGAAATTCTGAGTGACTATTGGAGGGTACTCATGGCATGTCCAACCTCCTCAATTGAATTTCCAATTGGAGACATTAGAAGTGATGCACCGATGAAGCCCATTCCTCTGATTGCTTTGCCTAACTTTGATGGGATTTCCTCAAAATATCCAGATACATTTTTGTTTGAATTTGATATTGTTTGTAGGGGGTATGAATATGTGGTTGATGCTCATAAATTGAAAATATTCCGTGCTACTCTAAAAGGGACAACTCTACAATGGTTTATGGGTCTGGGTGGAAAAATTGTCTCCTCATGGGAGGAGATGAAGAAAGCTTTTCTAGAGAAGTACCAGGATTATTGTAAATCCTGGGATATAAAAGAAGAAAATTTTAAATTTATGCAGAAGGAGAATGAGAATATGGAGGATTGTGTGGGATGTTTCAAATATACCCTACAGAGATTCAACCATAGCGACCTGGATAAGGATATCTTGAAAATTATTCTTCTCCGGGCCCTAAGGGAGGAATCTATAAACCTTTTGAATATAGTAGGAAAGGGTGATATATCTAAAGAGTACTTTGACTCTATTTGTGATTTATGCATTCAGTGTTCACGACGGGCTGCAAGGAATAAGCAAGGGATTCGAACTTCCAAAACATCCAGCAGAGGAATTACAAAGGCAGAAATTGGGAACTTGTAGGATAACTTGAAAACCAACATCCTGAGTAGACTTTCCTCTTAGATGGACACATTATAGGCAAAACAAAAGAAAATGGAGTTAGAAAGGACCATGGCCATGTTCTGCCCTCAGTGCAGGAAGAAACATCCATTAAAGAAATATCCATTAAATACTGTGAAGACGTGTGCAATATATGAATAGGTTCACTCCACCAATTCATGTCCATATCTTCGTGGGCTAAAGACAGTATTCCAGGGAACAAGTGAAGGATTAGAGAAATTATGATTTATGGGTTCCAAGAAACCATGGCAGCCACGACCACCAAGCTCAAATCAAGTTATGTCTCAGGACCTTTCTCAGTATTTTAGCAATTTAAATATGGGCCCTCAATCAGTACCTTTTCGACAACCATGGCCTCAATTTTATCAATATCCACCCTGGCAGTCTTGGTTCCCTCAGTTTAGTTCAAATCCTTCATGGTCTTAGAATTGGCGAGGGCCTTCTCCTTCTCCTGGTCAATTTCCTCAAACGATGCAACAACAACAGTTACAACTGCCTTCCAACATCCCTTCCAGTACTCCTCTTCGCCCTCATATTCCTATCCAACCTAATCCAAATCCTAATAATAAGGGTGCTCAACAGAATGACACACTCAACCTTCCTTCATATAACATTTCTACTGCAGAATGTAATGAGATAAATTTGCGATCTGGTCGGGTGGTGAATGCTCAGACTTCACCAATTATTGTTGAACATATTGGTGATGAAGATCTAAAACCAGAAGCCCAAGTAGCCGAGAATGAGTCAAATCAGAATTTTGTCAAACACCCCCCTCCTCATTTGGGTGCTACTCAGGGTTTCCCAAATAATCTGCCTTATCCCGAGAGATTAGCCTTGAGTAAACAGAAACCTCAACCAGAATTTGACCTTTTAGGGGAACTACAAAACTTGTTTTTCAAAATTCCCTTACTCCAAGCTATGAAGGATGTGCCTATTTATTCTAAGACAATTAGAGAATACTGTTCCAAGAAACCTGGAAAGAAAACAAAGGGTCCACTTAACATTCATGTTATGGGGAAGCTATCAGACATTATGCTACGAAAATCTATGCCTGTGAAATATGTAGATCCAGGGAACCCAATTTTGATAGTGCAGATTAACGGGGTTAAAATCTTGAATGTACTAGTAGATTTGGGGGCTGCAATTAATGTTATCACATCTAAAACTATGCCTACATTAGGTCTACGAAATCTAAAACCAACTCCTACTGTCTTGGAATTAGTAGATAGATCTACAGTAAGGCCGATAGGGAAATTGGAAGACATAACAATTTCAGTAGACTCATGGTATTATCTCGTTGATATTCTGGTATTACATACACAATCCCCAGCTGGTGGTCACTCTATGATTTTAGGAAGACCTTGGCTAGCAACTGCAAACTCCTATATCGGATGTCGGTCAGGAAATATGGTGATATCCAATGGGGAAGATACAAAGAACCTTATTCTTTACCCCCCTGCGGAACCAAGTTCATCACGTAAAACAACATTTAAACAAAATTCCCTACCTTGAGAAGGACCTTAAGCTGAAAGCGAGGAAACCAGACCAGTCCTTACTATTAGTCAAGCCCTTTATTTTAAAAATGAAACGAAATATGATGCTATTAATACTTTTATTAATAGCCCCCATGTCGTTTCTGATACAACTCATCAATTTCTAGAATCTGTTATGAGCTGTGAAATGCAAGAAACTATTGAATCAGGAATTGAAGACGAAGACATTCATATAATTGCACCCAGTGACAGTATCCCTATAGAAATTGAGCCAAGGAAGACATTTAATATCAACCTGAATCTTTCACCATCCCAGACCGAACAACTCCTAAAAGTCCTTCATGAACATAAGGAAGCATTCACATGAGATTATACAGATATGAGGGGTGTTCCTGTTGATTTATGCACTCATCATATATACATTAAAGAAGATTTTCAGCCTATGAGACAACCCCAGAAAGAATTAACCCCGCTCTGAAAAACATTTTCAAGGACGAACTTCAGAAGTTGCTAGATGTAGGATTTATTTACCCTATCTCGAATAGTCAATGGGTGTCTCCACTAGTTATTATTCCCAAAAAGAATGGCAAGTGGTGGATTTGTGTGGACTATAGGGAGTTGACCAAATCAACCTTGAAGGATCATTTTCCTTTACCCTTCATTGACCAAGTCCTTGATACCTTAACTGGGAAGAAGTTTTTTTCCTTCTTGGATGGGTTTAATGGGTACAACCAAATCCGAATAGCTCCTGAGGATTAGGATAAAACCACTTTTACATGCCCATGGGGGACTTTCGCATATTGGGTCCTTCCATTTGGTCTTTGTAATGCCCCTACTACCTTCCAAAGGCAAACATTAGGGATTTTCTTTGATCTAGTCAATGAAAGTGTCGAGATTTATATGGATGATTTTACACCATATGGGGAATCATTTGAGGAAGGGTTGGAAAACTTGGAGAAGGTTCTTAAAATATGCATACAAATGCATGTTTCTCTAAGTACAGTTAAGTGCCATATGATGAGAGAAGAGGGTATGGTGTTGGGACACTTTCTTTGAGTTGTTGGAATTCAAGTTGATCCGACCAAGGTAGAGGTAATATTTCACCAAAGACACCGATGCAGGTATGTAGTTTTATTGGTTGTGCTGGCTATTATTGATGTTTTATAGAAAAAATTTCTAGAATGGCATTCCCACTTTTTCAGTTGTTAACTAAAGATGCAGAATTTTTGTGGACAAATGAGTGTGAAGAGGCTTTTGCAAAAATCAAGGAACTAATATGCCAAGCTCCGATCTTGCGAGGTCCTAATTGGGAACTCTTGTTTCACATCCACATTGATGCCTCTCAAATAGAAATAGGGGCAGTTTTGGGACAACAAGAGGAAAATAAGTCGTATGCGGTATACTATGTTAGCAAGAATTTGACACCTATTGAATTAAACTATACGGTAATAGAAAAGGAGTTTTTGGTTGTTATTTATGTTGTTAATAAATTTCGGCATTACATTACTAGATATCCTACTTTTGTGCATACTGACCATGCAACAATCAAGTAGTTAATGAATAAACCTGTAACTCTTGGGCGTGTCACAAGGTGGTTATTATTACTTCAAGAATTTGACATTACCATCATAGGTAAACCAGACAAGGATAATGTATTTATTGAATTCCTGTTTAGATTAGATACTAATGATGAAGGTACACCTGTAGAAGATAATTTAATGGACGAATATATTTTTGCAATTTCTACTCACACTCTGTGGTATGCAGATATTTCTAATTATCTTGCTACAGGGAAGGTACCCAAGCATTTGTCATACAGGGAGAAACGGAAGATCATTCATCATAGCACCCATTATTAATGGATAGTAGGATATCTGTTTTATACAGGAATCGGCCAATAGATATGACGTTGTGTAGCAGAAGATGACATCTATGATGTCCTAAAGGCTGCTCATGATAGCCTCTATGGGTTACATTTTGCATACAAACAGACCGGACATAAGGTGTTACAAATGGGATACCATTGGCCCTCCATCTTTCGGGATGAGAGATATTATGTCTGAAGATGTGATAGTTTCCAGCGGTTGGGTCAGCCTGGTCGATCAAATGAAATGTCGTTATAGACTCATGTGGTCCTTGAACCTTTTGAGAAATGGGCTATTTATTTTGTGGGCCCATTTAGTCTGTCTTCACATCAGAAAGTTTATATGTTAGTCTGCACAGATTATCTAACAAAGTGGGTTGAGGCCAAGGCTATGGAGAAAGCCACAGAACAGGTTGTCTTGGACTTTTTGTTTGAAGAGATTTTTGTTCGATATGGCACCCCAAGAGAGATAGTTTCAGATGGGGTAACACAATTTACATCACATATGATAGCAAGGGTTAGAACAAGTATGGGATCAAGCACATAATAACATCTCCATACCACCCTTGGGAAAACGGTTAAGTGGAAAGCATGAACAAGGTATTAGAAAACATTCTCACAAAGACTGTGGCAAAGCATCACTGAGATTGGGCTGACAAACTTCCTAAATCTCTTTGGGCATATAGAACATCATGGTAGGATACAACAGGGTTTTCACCATTTGAGCTTATCTACAATAAATATTCGTTTTTTCCAATATAATTTGAGATCAATATGCTTAGAAAACTGCTCTCGAAGTAGGATTGGACCTTTTGGAAGCCCAGAAACACCGGCTGGAATAGCTAAATGAACTAGATGAAATTCGTTTAATGGATGTCCAAAGAACTACTACGATTCAGCAGCAAAGAACAAAATGGCATGATAAATTTATTAAGAATAAGGTGTTTCATAAAGGGGATTGGGAATTACTGTATGATTCTCATTTTAAGGACTTTAAGGGAAATATTTTCTCTCATTGGATGGGGCCTTATGAGATTGATGAGGTATTTGATAATGGAACTATCAGACTTGTCACGATTGATGATACACATGCTTCTTTTATTATAAATGGACATCGTCTCAGATTGTATCATCATACGGGCTCTAAAGATGCCTTCATCAAACATCTCTCTGATAAATCTAGTTTGAAGGTTGTTAGTGTAGAGAATTCCTCCTCTGCATCCTTTGATTAAAATATATATATATATATATATATATATATATACATATAAATAAATATTGTTATCACTCAATTATTTTTTTGCAGGTACTACCACTGGTGTTTATATCCTATGGAGGCAAGAAAATTTGTCTAAGTACCCAGTGTTGTTGCTCCTTCAGAGTTGTTACTCCTTCGTTGTTGTTACTCGTCCGATGTTGTTACTCCTCCAGTGCTACAACTCCATGGTGAAAAAATTTCTAAGTGCCCGGTGTTGTTAGTCCTTCGGTGATGTTACTCCTCCGATGTTATTACTCCTCCAGTGTTGCTACTCCGTGGTCAAAATTTTCTAACTACCTGATGTTGTTACTCCTTGGATGTTGTTACACCATGAATGCGGTTACTCCTCCGTGTTGTCACTTCGCCAGGTAAGTGCCAGGTATGTCCCCAAGCAGAATTTGTGGCTTTGATTAGTAATTATCTTGACATGACTTGAGGTGATCGGGGACGGTCATTTTTTAGTTGTGGGGAGGTACAACTATATTTAAAAATGACGACGTAATCAATTTCAATAATGATTCATCGGAATCATCATAAAAAGCTTGAACCAATACATCCACTCCATGATTCTTACCTTACTCTGCACATTTATCAATAGATACTAGATTTAATGAACCTATCCCTTTGGAGTCTATGGAGTAATTACCATAATGGCTCGCCATTATTTCCATAACCGGTCGTGGATTTTACCCATCTTTCTAAAAATATCCATTCGTACACCCCGCTATCATTATTTCCTATGCCTTTCTGCAAAAATTACCTGTTGATACTCCCTCCTAACAGTTTTTCTACTACTTCGAAGTGTTGCTACTGAGCTATAGAAAAATGGGTCGAGCGGATGTGAGACATGAACTAGAGAGCACAATTTTTTTCTGCAGTAACACAGATGTATGGCAAGTCTTTGTAAATGCAGGTTGGGATACATATTTTGAGAGATTGCATGGGTTTGATGAGATTATTACAGTTGAATTTGCGTTGAACCTGGAAGAAGATCATTCCAGAGTTTGGGGTCTCAATATCCCTGTCACAGAGGCAGCCATCTCGGTCATCAGTGGACTGCCACATGAAGGGCAGAAGTGGTTTTCGCGAAAGGATCCCTTGCCAAAGTTCCAAGAAGTATTTTTACAAGACGGGGAAACAACAATTAAAAAAGGAAGGGGGTATGATCATCAGTCACTACCTTATCCCTGGGGCAAAGTTGCATACTTCATGTTGAGATACATTACCTGCGAAGGGCACTTTGCAGTGATGTTCAAGTATCATTTTAAGTTTTTAGCATCCCTTCGGTTCCGACATGCACAAATTCATTCGTTGAATATGCCTTTCTTCCTCTGGAAAAGTCTTCAACTGATGGCGAAATCTGCCCGTCACTCTTGGCAAGTATTAGTATCCCTCACGAATCATGGGTTGGTCCAGCTACTGGCAATTCAAACGTTGGCTCGAACTCCTATACCTTGGCCACAATTCGCTGAATTTTCAGAAGAAGAACTGAAGAGAATTAGACCTACAGAAGGGCAGGATAGTGAAGGCTCGACTGAGAGGGAAGACGCCATAGCTGATGATGTTCCACAAGAACCAACATTGCCTGTTGACTCGATCGAAATGGAAGACACCACAACCAATGCTGCTCCACAAGAACCAACATCACATGTTGTATCAGTTGAGATGGAAGACACCACAGCCGATGTTGCCCCACAAGAACCAGCATTGCCTGTTGGCTCAGTCAAGATGGAAGATGTTACAGCTGATGCTGGTCCACAAGAACTAGCATCGCATGGTTTCTTGGTTGAAGTGGAAAGCATGGAAATTGAGGACATGGTTGATTCTGCTTCAACATTAGTTGATAATTCTCTGGGAGAAATACCACCACCACCACTGGAACAAATGAATTTGATGTCTGAAGACGAGAGTGTAGGTGGTGTTGTTACACAAGAAATAGCACCACCCGTCCAAGAAAACTTGGGGTTTGAAGTAGAAACTATAAGTGGTGTTGTCACACAAGAACCAACACCACTGACAGAAGAAGCCTTGGAATTGGTAAAATAAAAAGAACCTACACTTGACATGGTTCTTCAGACACCACAGGGAGACTCGGCCCAAATAGAAAATGTAAAAGTTGAGGGGCATGATTTAGGGAGTACAGTCCAGATGTAAATGGGAGAAGATGTTCTTTATTATTCCCTTCCTACAACTCTACCAAGAGGGGCAAGGAAATCTTGGACTCCTCGATGCTCGAAGGAGGAAAAATTCATTCCCCCGATTTTAAAATTTATTGGTACAAGATTTGATGCACTGGTTGAGGCGTCCACTCAAGTTCCAGCGCTAGTCATGGTACAAACGAAACAATTTGAAAACATGGGCGTCAGGGCTGCTACACAGAACTGGTGCTGACCAAGGAATGAATTAAATAAGTGGTGATGGATGTTAGCCTTGTAGAACCACCAGGGGAAGACATTCGTGTTGACACTACCCCACAAGGGTTCGAGTCAACTTTCATACAGAGGATGGATGATCGGGTGGAAGAGAAAACAGGAGAGAAAAATGTTGAGGATGGTATTCCGTAGGTTGCCGAGATAAATCAAGAATTACCGAAGGACGTAATGCCTATTGAGCCATCAGAGCCAGGGGTAGTTCTGGAACGCATGGGAGAACATGCGGGAGAAAAAGAAGTGGAGAATGTTGAGCCCCAGACTGTGGTAATTCTGGAAGGAAAAGGAGGGGACACCACTCAAGGCGATAAGCAAATAGAAGTGAGGGTGAAGGTGGAGCTAGTCGACACCTGTGTCGATGACCCATCAAGAACCACACCAACTACAAGACCAGTGGAGGAGGTCACTGTCAAGAAAGAGTTCATTGAACAGTGTGCACAAAGGATACCTCCCCTCAAGGAAATGTATCAATATCAGTTTAATGAACTTATGCAATTAAAAATAGATAATCTAAGATTGAGGAAAAGGGTGTTGCACTTGCAAAAGGGAGCAAGAAGGTACATGAGAAAAATTGCAATACTTAAGACTGGAACTTCCCCCTCAGCAACTGAGGTCAGGGACAATCCCACTATGTCTCCTGCAGTGCAAACAGTGTTATGTCCCTACAATACTAGTCATTCTCCCATTACTATTGCCATTGTATCCCTTATTGTTATTGTTGTGCCCCTATTATCCCCATATTTCTATTATTGTGCCACATAGAATCCCACTATTGTTATTTTTGTGCCTTTATATTATTATTATTGTTAGGTTGGATTTGGTTATATTGTGACCCCTTAGACTCCTATATATAGAAAGGAGGTTTTGTCATTTGAATCATCCAAGAATTGTTCATTTGTGTAATGTAAAGGAGGTTTCCCCCTCGAAGAGGCTCAATTCTAAAGCGTTGATCTATCTTTTCTATCTTTTTATGAGCTGGTTTCATAAAATTTGGTATTAGAGCTTTGGATTCTAGGGTTTCGCTTCTCTAAACAGGTCATCGTGGAATTTTCACTGTAACTTTTTTTCTGCAATGTTTCAAAAGCTAAAAAAAAAACCATTTGAGACTAAATCTCGCTAAATCTCGGGTCCAAATTTCATATCTTGTCCCGCTACATTTTCAGAGATATGATCTTAGGAATTTAGGGTTTTTGCAAGCTCCATAATTTCATCTAAAACAGGTCATCAAGGAAGTTTCGCTATAACGCTTTCTCTACAAAGTTTCAGAAGCTAAAAAAAAAACCCATTTGAGAAGAAATCGGTATGAACCTCGGCTCCGAATTTAAGATCTTTTCTCACTATATTTTCAGAGATATAATCTGAGGAAGTTAGGGTTTTGCAGACCCCTGAATTACATTCCAAACAGGTGACCTTGGGAAAATCGTCATAACTTTCTCTATGAGCATCAGATTGAAATTTCATAAGAAATTACAAAAAGAGGATAGACTGCAGTTGTTTGGGTATCATTTTCAGAACCTAAGGTTGAAACAGTGACCCACGACACATCGTACAAGTTTGCTCTACTGAACTAGTCTATACTCAGATCATCGTGGGAGATTTGGCATCTCTTCATTGGAGAATCCAATTTTATCAGACTTGCGAGGTTACAAATATTACTCAAAGGGTTACCGCAGGAAGAAATTTCAGACCTTGGAGATCCAAAATTACAGAGATACATCAGATTCAATATTGAGCTCATACAAAGTGAAAAAAGGTGTGTAGTTTTTTTTGAATTTTTGCATAAGCTTGGTTTGAAAAATTAGTTTGAAGGAATTCAAAAGGCATAGTGAAGCATTATCGGTAATTGATGCCCCAAAGAAAGAAAATGGAAACACCTAGTAAGCAACCTGAAAGCTCTAGCATGACTCATGAAGAAGAGGAAGAAATGCAACATGATATATCAAAATTACGAGAACAAGTGCAACAAATTTCACTCACACAAAAAGTAACGGAAGCTAAGATGGACAGTTTAAAGAAAGACATGGAAGCTAAGATGGATGGTTTAAAGAAAGGCATAGAAGCTAAGATGAATGATGTGGAAGCTAATATGGACGACGTGGAAGCTAAGATGGATGGCGTGGAAGCTAAGATGGATGATTTAAAGAAAGGCATGGAATATTTGAAGATAGATTTGACAACGTTTCTACAAGAAATGCTTACTAATGGCGAAAGGGTAGTAAAAGAAACTCATGATGAGAACAAAATAAATGTTAGCCATGATTTCATAGACTCTAACATTGGATTGAAGAACTACCATGTTCCAAAGATCGATATGAGGAAGTTTGATGGCAAGGATCCCGGAACATGGATACTACAGATGGAGCAATTTTCCGATCTCCATAATGTGAAAAACATACAAAAGGTATGCATTGCAACTTTATATTTGGAACAAAATCAGTTTGTATGGTATCAATGTCTTTTCTCTCGTCAACAAATTGTCACTTGGGCTATTTTTACAGATGAAATGATAGCACATTATGAGGATACAAGAAGAAACACTTTTTTTAGCCAATTGATAAATCTCAAACAAAAGGGTTCAATGATGGAGCACATTGAGGACTTCCAAAAATTGAATATAAGGGTAAAAGATATTCCATAGGAACATATGATTGATGTGTTCACAGGGACTTTAAAAGATAACATCCAACATGAAGTTTGCCTTTGGGAACTAGATTCATTGGAGAAGGCATTCAAGTTGGCAAGAAAAATGGAAAGAAAAATTATGGCAACAAGGAAGCTTACCACTCACAATCATAAAGATGGAAGTGTTGCTGCCCCTAGCCATCCACAGCCTACAAGGTTGACACCACAACAATTGGAAGAAAAAATAGCAAAAGGGATTTGTTACAATTGTGATAGCAAATACACTAAAGATCATAAGTGTGCCGAGAATAAATTATTTTACATAGATTGTGAAGAGGAGGAAGAAAAGGGACAAGAAACATCAAAAGAAGAGGATATACACTAGGAACAAACCCTAGAAAAAGAAGAAATGAATCCGACCATATCTTGTAATGCATTGGTTGGAATTACCACTCCTCAAACTATCAAGATAAAAGGGCATATAAAGAAGAAAAAGGTAATAGTGTTGATTGATTCTGGAAGTACCCATGATTTTATTCATTATAAGATAGCCAAGGAATTGAATTTCTTCCTATATCCAGCACCAGAGTGTCAAGTGATGGTTTCAAGTGGAGGAACCATAAATTGCTCAGGAAAGTGCCATAATATCAAGCTATCCATGGGAGAATATGTATTGAATAGCCCAATGCTTTCCATTCCAATGGGTGGTGATGATGTTGTACTAAGAGTCCAATGGCTACAATCCTTGGGTACAATAGATTTTAATTTTCAAGAACTTTTCATGAAATTCTCTTCAGAAGGAAAGGAATTTGAATTAAGGGGTATCACAGGGAAACCAAGAAAGATAATCAGCTCTAATGGAATGACAAAGCTTATAAATAAAGAACAACGAAGCATAATTGCACAATTATGTTCACTAGAGGTTCCCACATCGAAATCATCCATTTCTCTAGATATCCAAAAATTCTTGGACAATCATTCCAAGGTATTTGAGACTCCCAAAGTCCTGCCACCTATTCGTGATCATGATCATGCTATTAGTTTGATTCTAGGAAGTGTTCCTCCAAACATCAGGCCTTACAGATATCCCTATGTCCAAAAGAGTGAAATTGAATGTATGGTTGTAGAAATGCTAGAGATCAAAGTTCTTTCTCTACTCCAGTAGTATTGGTTCACAAGAAAGATGGATCATGGCACATGTGTCCAGATTATAGGGAGCTCAACAAGCTCACTATTAAAGATAAATTTCTCATTCCTTCCATTGATGAATTATTGGATGAATTGCATGGATCAATTTACTTCACCAAGTTGGATGTTCATTCAGGATATCATCAAATCAGAATGAAGACTGAAGACATTCCAAAAACAACATTTAGAACTCATGAGGGTCATTATGAATTTTTTCTCATGGCTTTTGGCCTTACTAATGCACCTTCGACATTTCAAGGTTTGATGAATTCCATTTTCAAACCGTTCCTTAGAAAATTTGTGTTAGTATTTTTTGACGATATACTAATCTACAGCAAGTCTTGGAAGGATCATGTCCAACATGTTGACATGGTGCTCAAACTATTGGAGGAAACACAATAATATGCAAAAATCTCCAAATGTTTCTTTGGAGTACAAGAGGTGGAATAGAAAATCCATTAAGGAATGGAAAATCCCTACATCCATAGCATCTACGAGGATTTCTTAGGTTGACAGGGTATTATCGCAAGTTTATTAAGAATTATGGGAGAATAGCAGCACCTCTAACAACATTATTGAAGAAATATGCATTTTCATGGACTCCAGAAGCAACGAAGGCCTTTGAACATCTTAAAGAGGCAATGTGCCAAGCACCAGTCTTAGCTACACTGGACTTCACAAAAACCTTTATTGTGGAATGTGATGCCTCAGGAAATGGAATTGGTGTTGTTTTAATGCAAGAAGAAAGACCCATTTCTTTCGAAAGTCGTCCAATCAAAGGAAAGTATTTACACAAAGCTATTTATGAGAAGGAAATGTTGGCAATACTACATGCACTTAAGAAATGGCGACCCTACCTAATGGGAAGACACTTCAAGGTAAAAACAGATCATGATAGTCTTAAATACTTTTCATAACAAAGATTATCTTCAGAAGAGTAGCAAAAAAGGGGTCACAAATATGTTGGTTATGACTTTGAAATCATCTACAAAAAAGGGAAGCAAAATGTTGTGGCAGATGCACTCTCAAGAAAGGATCAGGATGTGGAAGCATTTATTTGTGCCATTTCTATTATCCAACTAGTTTGGATAAACGAAGCAAGGGATGAATGGAAGAATGACGAGGAAGTGTGGGTACTCATTGAAAAGATACAACAAGATCCCACTACATCTGATACATTTAGCTGGAAAAATGATTCGTTATGGTACAAGGATCAGTTATACCTATGTAAGAACTCCCAACTCAAACAAAAGATTCTTAGGGAATTGCACATATCTCACCTAGGAGGGCACTTAGGATTTCTAAAAACCTACCAAAGGATTAAGAAGGTTTTTTTTGGGGATGGCCTTAAATCAAATATTCAAAAGTTTGTGGCGGAATGTTTGGTTTGCCAACAAAATAAAGTTGAAACAATTAAGACCCCAGGACTATTACATCCTTTATCCATTCCAAGCCAACATTGGGAGGAGGTTTCAATGGATTTTATCACAAATTTACCCAAGTCCAAAGGAAAGAGTGTTATAATGGTGGTAGTTGACAGAATTACCAAGTATGCACACTTTTGTGCATTATCTCATCCATTTAAAGAGAGTACATTTTCTACCACATTTATGGTAACAGTTCAAAAGGTACATGGAAACCCAAAGATTATTGTAAGCGATAGAGATCCCATTTTCACTGGAAATTTTTGGACATAATTATTCTCTTGTCTTGGTACTCACCTAGCTCATAGCTCATCTTATCATCCTCAATCTGATGGGAAAATTGAGATAGTAAACAAATTTTGGGAAGGATATCTTCGTTGCTTTGTATATGATAAATAGACACAATGTGTCAAATGGCTGCCTTTGGCTGAATGGTGGTATAACACTTCCTTCCATACTGCAACAAAAATGACTCCATTTATGGCACTTTATGGATATCATCCACCATCCATCACATCATATTTAAGAGAAAATTCTAAGGTTCAAGTTGCGGAAGATCACGTTGAGCATCAACAAGTTCTCCAACTCTTAAAGGATAACCTCACCTTAGCGCAGAATATATTGAAACAGCAGGCAGATCAACATCGTAGCGAAAGAAGTTTTAATGTAGGTGATTGGGTATTCCTACAACTACAACCATATAAACAAATGTCCCTCAAGCAAGCTAAGAAGGACAATAAATTATCACCAAAGTATTATGGTCTGAACAAGGTGTTGCAAAAGATAGGTACTATGGCATACAAATTGGAGCTTCCTGCAACTTCCCGAGTACACTTAGTTTTCCATGTTTCATGCTTAAAGAAGGTTATAGGTGATAATCTTCCAGTTCAAACAATATTGCTAGAACTTGATGAGGAAGGAAAAATCATATTGGAACCTGAAGCAGTCAAAGAAAAAAGAACTCGATAGCTACGAAATCAATCAATTTTTGAGTATCTCATCAAGTGGAAGAACTTACCCATTGAAGATTCCACATGGGAGGATGAGAATTTTATACAGAAGCATCCTTAACTACTCAAGCATTGAGGACAACACTTTTTTGAAGGAGAATGGAATGTTAGGTCCCTATAATACTAGTGATTCCCCCATTACTATCCCTTGTTGTTATTGTTGTGCCCCTATTGTCCCCATATTGTTATTATTGTGCCCCATACAATCCCACTATTGTTAATTTTGTGCCTTTATATTATTATTGTTAGGTCGAATTTGGTTATATTGTGACCCCTTAGACTTCTATATATATAAAGGAGGTTTTGTCATTTGAATCATCCAAGAATTGTTCATTTGTGTAATGTAAAGGAGGTTGCCCCCTCGAAGAGGCTGAATTATAAGGCATTGATCTATCTTTTCTATCTTTTTGTGAGCTAGTTTCATAACAATAGAACCTGTAGACCATTTATGGGAGGCTCAAGAATTTATTTTGACTGCCAAAATTCAGAAATGTAAGGTTGTGGTTGTTCGTCTTCAACAAGGGACAATTGTCATGAAATATCATCAGGCAAAGGTAGACAGAGTTCGCAGCTAGGCTGTAGAAATCATCACTGATTATGTAGACCAGATGGATAAGGAGAGGCATAAATGAGAAAAACAACAGAAGAAGATCAAACAGATAGAAGAGTAGGTGCAAATGCTGAAATTCGATAAGGAGGAAATGTTTACCTTAGCGCAACAGGTAATGGCTTGTCGCCCCCCTGCCCATAATTATGCTTTGTTTCTACATGAACAATACCTTCTCTTTTGACTGTAAAGTATTCATCTCGAGATCAGCCATGAAATTGAGGACCCTATACAGTTTCTCTGCATTATAAGGCTTCATGATGTCTTGAACCAACACTTAATATGTGAACTGTATATGCATGATTATTTCTTGGAAGATGACCAAGCATTCAACGCAGTCCCCTATGAAGGGGATATTCAATTGATAGCTTTCACGTCCTACACCATCAAACAAATCAAGTGGAAGAAGGCCACTGATACATTTGAAGTAAATCAATCTGCTAGGCCTCTTCTTAATCAAAGAGATCATTGTCAGTCTGATACTATTTATAATAGACATGCTACCTTCTTGAGGATTGAGGGGCATCCAGAAAAGATATTGGTAACTCAAAGATGGTGCACTGGGTTATGTGCGACACGTGTGGTTTCTTGTCAGGATGAGGCTCTGGATAGTTGTCAAAGGAGATGGATGTTGTCATCATCGATTGTCAGAGTGTGGGAACCTTTCAGGGCCCCTAACTATGCTAGAGCACTGGAAAGATTGCCATGTTATATTGCCTGCATCCATACTCGAGGGGTTCATTGGATGGGCTTGAGATTCCAGTTTCCCATCCTTTGGTTGCCAGCAGACCAATACACTCCTGCCTACAATGTGAACAGTGATTGGTGGAACAATATCGTACTAACAGATGGATACAAACCCCCAGGGATAGATATGGTTGAAAAATATGATCTTTCTCAGCTGCATGTTGATCACAGTCGATTTAACCGAGACCTTCGAAAGCAACGGGTTGCATGAGGACATGTAGAAAGACCAGTTCAGGGGAGATGTTGGGAGCTAAACTTGCATGTTTTTACTTAACTTTTTATCCTATTTTCCTTCACATTTTCACTCCTAACTAATTCATTTCATATCCTAAATTGTACAGGTATACCTCTAATCATGTCTTTATGAATGAATCAATCATTGAAGCATAGTCTAGGGAACTATGACCAAAGCGCTTGCTAGACTTCATCTTATGTGCATATTTCCAAGTTAAATGGCTAAGTTTACACATCGAGTTGGTAGAGCTATTATCGAACTACAGTTGTAATGACAGAACTGATCCAAACTTCCTCTTTCTATATTTTGTATTCAGTTTTGGGCTTATTACAGCCTTCATGTAAATTGCAGGCAACAATTACCTTGATCTCAAGAACTGTTTTTGTATAAGAAAGGATAGATAGTTTGAAACAGGGGGTTGGAGACAAGAGAGTTGAGCTTTGTAACATAGATATTTACATTAATGAAATTTACAGCTTTTTGATCTTTCTTTGAGTTCATGAGTTCATCACAGCCCTGATTAGGGATTTGGGCCCACTCTCCTGATCATGTGTTGCTGAGATAGTGTGTGCTAGTTTCCTTTTCATATATATATTTCTTTTCCTCATTGTGATGGTTTGATGTAAATGTTTTGAATTTAATTGTTGTTACAGTTAATTGTTGATGTCATTTATATTTGTTGTTTCAGTTAATTATTGTTGTCATTTCCATTGTTGTTATAGTTATTTATTGTTGTTAATGAATCCTTAGCCAAGTTTGGGTTGTACAATTGTCCCTGCATATACATTATGTGTTAGCCTTGTAATAACCAATAGACCTCAGATTGATAATTAATGTGGGAAAGGGTTGAATAGTTTTATTCACACTTGGACACCAACAACAAGATTGTAACATTACCTTCTTGAAAGGGATCCCCTTACACGGTGCATGGTCACTTTCATCCTCTCTCTACAACCGAGCACCTTGAATAACAATAGCTCCTTTGTTAACTTTTCTCTGGGCACAGATAATATGGGAAAATAGAATATATCCATGGGCACATATGATGAAGCCCAATGATTAGTTTCCAAGCATGCTTGAATCACCAATTGAAGAAAAAGTAGAAAACCTGACAGTTGAATAAGTTGAAAAGCTAGAGAAGCACGAAGTCGGTTGATAATTATCGAATAGAATTAGTCACAATTTAATTAGGAGTCGGTGGTAGAATCCAATGGCTAACATTTTTTCAATTGTCTAACACTCAATCTAACATTGTAGACGAGTACAGAGTGGCAGATGGGGCAGTTCTTCTCAGAGGGGAATGCCTTACAGCGTAAATATAGAATTTATTTTTCATAGTCAAATTAAATCAACTTAGAGTATCAGGTTAGTAAGTAATGTCTTATAAATGATTTATTTAAAGTTTTAGTTTTAGATTAAATTATAAAATAAATTATTTGTAGATCTTTTAGTATCCAACATATGAATTAGGATAAGTGTCCTATAATGTAATGACTCATCTATTATATTGGATGGATGTTTTCTCTATATCCAATGTAGTTTTTTTAATAATGTAAAATTTAAAATTCTTATCTCTTCTATTTTCTTGTCTTAATTTTACTGTGTTAATGATATATGATTATAAGATATTATAATATTGTTTGATCTTTCTTCTTTATGTTTCTAACATGGTTACATTAAATAATGTTTTTCTAAAGTAGTCTCATAAAAATTTATATACTCTCCTTCATTCTCCTTCATTTAATATTGTAATGTGGTGTAACCTTGGTATGGAATTATTATGATTCCTTTTAGGGTTTGATACATCCATAGGGGGTTCTTTTTAAAAATAAGTTTCATCTATTGAAGTATAGACAAAGTTTCAAAAGTTTTGATGCCATTTTTTGCAAATCTTCAAGATTTTTGCACTTATTGTGATGTATGAGTTGCCTACGCTCAATCGTTTTCTCTTTCATTTGGTTTATAAGCTTTATTTTGCACTACAAAAATTGTGTTAGCTTGAATAAGGCTATTGTTTAAAATTTTACAAAATTTGGAATTTCAGTGTGGTTGAAGTTTCCTCTTGAAGATGAAATAAAAAATATTGTTCTTTTTACAAATTATATCTACCACAAAAAGAAATGGATATTGTAACACACGTTTTGTTGCACCCCGTAATTCTAGATATTTGTGTGAATTTTTGGGACATTTTTAAATTTATGTGAAAATGAATTGATAGATAGCTAAAGAGAGGGAGACATATCCAGTGCTCTGGTGAGGGTGGTGTTGCTTTGATTGGTTGAATTGTCCGTGGTGCCATGAATAGGCCCATGCCAAGCTCATTTATTTTCATTAACTATCACCATGGCCACTAGCGGCCTATGTTAATAGACTATGATGTTTTGGAATAAGAAACATGGGTGTAAGACAGTGCCCCTGTCCTCGTGGATCGATACAAGGAACAATTGTCTCGAGAGGAAAAAGAGAGGGGAAAATGGTTGCTAAGAAGATATGTCACTGCAAAAAGAAGATAACACACAACAGGCAGAGAGGGAGAGATGAGAGCACACAAATGAAAATAGAAGACACAAATGAGCACACACAACAAAAAACAGCTAAAGAAAATTCATTATAGAGAAGAAATAGCTAGGAGAAATTGGAAAGGTTGAACTAGACTGGATTGTCCTTGAACTTGCATTAAGATATCTGGGCTGTCGTCCCTTGTTTTGTTATGTGGACGTCGTTGGACTATGATTCTAAGTTGGAATTGTTTGTGGGAGGCTCAGTGGATGACAAATAATTGTGGTGCTTGTTTTATAATTGATAAGCCACTTGGACAAGGCTATATGAACCATTGTGGGGCTTGTTGTAATGATGATAAACCACTTGGACAAGGCAATCTGAGATTTTGTAGTGTTTTCTATGAAAATACAGTTGTGAAACCACCTAGATAGTGGATTACAGACCCCTTTATTGTTTGTTATAAAAACATACTTGTTAAACCACCAAAACAATGGATTCAATCTCCTGGAACTAAGCATAAATACATCATGGCCTTGGGTGAAGCCTTGTGATTGAACTCAAAGTGTAAGTGGTCCATTGTGGTGCTTGTTGTATAGCTGTTAAAGAACTTGGATAGGGAAATTTGAGACATTGTGGTGCTTGTTGGAGGGTTGTTAAACCACCTAGATAGTGCATTATAGACCCATTTATTTCTTCCTAAGAAAAGATAGTTGTTAAACCACCTAGAAAATGGACTTCATATCTTGAGTGCTTAACCAAGTCTTGGTGTGAAATTCCCCTCTACAAGCATCCCCTCAGACTCTACATCTGACTTGAGGGTGGTCATCTCCAAGATAGATTGCAGTGTAGTTGGCCTATTGTTGGATGGAGAGTTAAAGTTCCTCCTTCAATTGCCATCCATTTCAGTTTATTCATATAAGTATAATGGTTTATGCATATTTGGATTATGAATTATGATAGGCTTTAATATGTTAATGACCAATGTGTGGTTCTACATTACTCAAGTAACAATGCCTGGAATCATTTCCATATTGATGGTTAACAAGCTATCTTATGTATGTATGGTGATAATGAATGCATTAATTGTGTGGTAATTGTCATCTTCATGAATTGTAGGATATATTATATATTTATGACCAGTGGTATGATGTTTACTCGAAATTAATCATCTATTGTGTAAGTTCTCAGTTATATTAAATGTTGGAATTGGGCAGGTCACCCCCTTACTCATGATTGTGTTGGCAAGTTATTACCATGTGAAAGTTGTTTTAAACCTTGAATCTCTACCAGTTTCTTCTTGTTTTTGTTTAGATCATAACTCCAGTATTTAGTCAAAAATTCACCATGTAAGGAAATGCATGATAACCTTCTTAAAAATTGAGTTGTAAACTTGTATTATCAGTTGAAGGTCAAGGATTAGCCTCATACAACACTTCTCGGAAATTTGGTGTTTAGGTTGTGTCCCTTGCCTTAAGGACTTCCTCTTATTTCCTTTTTGCTTATCATTCTACAACAAATATAGTGATCCAAGGTCTAGGGCCAATAAGGAGTGGTTATAATGTAAGTAGGTTGGACCTCATCTCGACTAGAGATCTCCTTTCAAGCACCTTTCGCATAAGAGATCTTAGAATCTAGAGGTCGGTGGGGTCAACACCATATGCGCATGATGGGATGGGAAGTGGCTAGATTACCTTCACATATAATTTTGGATTTGTAGATCTGAGGATTTAGGGTGGTAAGGATTTCCACACCACTGAAAGGGTCGGATTCCTATAGGGCGGATACAAGAGGAAAACATTGAAAAATGCCAAGGCATGGGGACTTGGTGAACTCTTCTTCAAGTTGGCACGGTGATGCCACAAAGGAAAACATGTGGATGTCACTTGATATATGGTGGTCCTTGCACCATATTTTCCCTCAACTGTAGATGGATCTGGAGATACGGCCATCTGGGAGTGAAGTGGCAACATAACATTTGTAGGATGGATAAGTTGTGGGTTGAATATAATGGTGATTTTCCACAAAACACAATGGGTGAGGACCCGATGGTCCTTGTGCCCATGTTGATGTGGCAATGCCATGTGGTCCATGTAGGGACCATGTGGATGCCACATGGAAATTCAATGTTGACATGGCCTAATATGTTTTTTTAAACTTTTGATGGGCATAAGTCTCAATCTGGGAGTCAGATTGAGGTAAAAATTATATCACTGGAAAGCTCTTAATGATTTGTATGTGATGGTGGTGTTTATTTTTAGATTTGAATATTTAGAAGAAAAAAAATTGCAACCCCAACTCTATAACAGACGTTGGGAGTCAGGTAAAGAAAACAAGTAATGCCTCCCATGATAGCTCGAGACACTTGAGGGGGTGGGACGGAGTGTTACAAATACCTCATATGAATTCCACAAAACAAGATAAGGAATAGGTCTATTTAGTGAATTTTTTTATATTTACTGGTTTTTGTCTCTATGTTTTAGTTCAAACTTTTCATTTTTGGAAAGTTTATTTTTCTATTCCCTCCACCTTAATATTCTCCAAGTAAGCAACATCCGGCGCAGTAGGCAGACAACACGGAGACCTTGCAATAGGCAGGTGGCGACATGGAGGAGTACAGGTGTTTCATCATGGAAGAACACCCGTCGTCTCCGCCTTGCTCCTAGTCAGCCACTTTGTTTTCTGCGTGTCCACCACACAGTCTGCCACGTGTTTTTCACTCAGCCTGCCATGTGTCTTTTTTCTCTCAGGTTTTTAGAACTTTGCTTTCTAGTTTTTTTGTTTCAATGGGGTTCCGGGGAAAAAAACTATTGGTTTTAGGCTCTTCAGTTGGATTTTGTTTCATTATGAAAATTGATAACAAACTATGCGCTTTGTTGGTTTCCCCTGCGTGGGCAGCAAGCTAAATTTTGAAATCACTTTTGATACAGACTGGCTTCCCTTTTCGGGTAGTCTAGATCTAGACTCTGCTGTTTTTTGCCATTACTCAGGCATGGATAGGTACAGGCTAAGGCCTCAGTGTACGATATTATTTCAGTAATAGAATTAGCATAACTTAGAAAGAAAAAAAATATTCTCCAAGTAAAGAGTGGGCCATCTTCCCATTTTTTAGATTCCAAATCAATCTTCAAAATAACTTACCCATTACCTCTAGGGACTCACCCTCAATGAATTAAATAATCATGCTTAAGCATGTAAATCCTAAATTTAGATTTTAATCACCAATTTCATTATGATAGTTTTTATGAATGGTCTGATTACCCAAGTATGGACTCTTAAAGGTGTGAAGGATATATAGGCTCATTGAACTTCTCATATTCAACTTGATAAACACTCGATACAACACAACCCTCTTATATTCATATTCTTTCTCTATTGATTGTTGTATTGGAGATAAATGAATGGAAGAGGCAACAAGATTGTTTCTATAATTGAAACTAGAATGACTTAGTGCATATGTTGTTACAAAATAGGGTATGATAGTTTTTTTATAATATTCTTAGACAACCATCTCTTTATCATGCATTTCTTTGAGTATATACCTTAAATATTTCTCCCTAGTAGGAGGGGAGGGACATTAAGGAGTAAAATAAGAAAATTTGTAATGAAAAATATGACTACATGATATTGAACTTTTCTATTAGCAGAAGATGTTACATACTTCTCATTCCCTCTTTATTGAGATTGTTGTTATGTAATTTCTTATTCATGATACCCATGAGAAATGATGGTTTCCAACGGCCATGTCGAACAATCTACCACTCCTTGTAGATGTTTATCTTCATCTTTGATTCAAATATAATGAGCTTCTTCACAATAAGGGTCAACAGCAAAGACTTCTTTAGATTCTACACAACTGCTCTACAAATGTTAGGCTCTCACACTAATTCTCGTAGTTAAGAAAATAAGTTGTTACTTAATGTATAGTGACCATATTCATTAAATAAGGTCCATTATTCAGTTAGAGTGTGTAACCAATAAATGCAATATGGTCTTATTAAAGAATGTCCACAAGGTAGTTGATGTAACCTCATTAACGAAACTCCACTAGGTGGCACCAAGTAATTAATATTGTATTGGAGCTTTGATAAATTCAAGGTTTTCCCCTTGAAAAGGCAAAAAAACATTGCTTCTATTCATAATATGAATATATGTTTTCCTTTTGTTGTTGCTTCAACACTTTGGTTATATTTATTTACTTTTTGAAATTATATTTCTATCAATATTGTTTTGATGTTTTTTTTTAGCTACAAGGTACACCACAAGTGGTAATAGAGCACTTCCTTATGCTAACATTTGCCCAATTTTAGAGAACTTGTTTTAAGGCTAAATATGAGTTCCAATGTCTTTAAACTTGGTGCATATGGGTTAATAGGTAAAACTATGGCTATCAAGCATACATGCAAGGAATACAAGTTGGCTCACTAGGTTATGCCCTTACACACCTTTATTAGTACCTGGAAAGTTGTACCACATTATAAAAAATTATATAAGGTTCAATTTGTCATGTACACTAGGGTTTCTGAGAAGCCTCATATGTGCACCTAACACCATCCTTACATAAATTTTTTAGTCATATTTTTTGTAATAATAAACCAAGTGTAGCACTTAGGGTGATCACTCTCACATACCAAGGGATCAGGTACTATCGCTAAGGGTATGGTTTATCCTTAGTGCCTTGAAAGAAAAATTGATTATTATTGTTGGAAACCATCAGGTGTCTAAGAGAGTTATAGTTCCTAACATTCCTTTTTTCTTAAAACCCTTACCTCTATAACATTGGTAATTAAGTTCCTACATAATTTGGAATCTTGTAAATTTGAGAATTCCATAAGAAAAATAATACTAAGGAAGGAGTGAATAGCCCAAAAGAAAGAAGAAAGAAAGTACTTAGCCTCAACCAATTTCTCTTGGATGGTCAAATCATCGACAAAACTTGTATCCTGATGTTCATACACCTTCCCCTATCCTTAAAGTACCTTATCAAATGCTTCCCATCACTGAGATTCCCCAAATTCCTAATTTTTGCACAAACCCTAGTTTCTTGCCACAACTTGGCAATTTTCAAGGCTAGGCCTGTGTTTTGCCCTTTTGGACCCCTTCCCCTCACTTGATCTCTGAGATTACACTTTCCCCTACTTCCTAACATCCCTCCCTACTTCTAAAAATTTCCCCAAGAATTTAGAAGCCCCTTATCCCCTTCATTTCAACAAAATCCCTTGTTCCACACATCGGGATAAGTTTCACTCAAATGATGTTTCTGAGCAAGGAAAGATGAATTTGGAAAAACTGAGAGAGGTTTTTTTCCAAAACAGGCCAAGGAAGAAAAAAATTCTTCACTTTTTACACAGGTGTCATGGTTTTAGAGAAATGTCAAAAATACCGTTGCCTCAGGAGAATTGAATGCACCTCTGAAGTGACCTTGGGAAAATCACGTTTTCGCCTAGCTGGGTTGGCCAAATGACTTGATTGATAAGTCAAAGGATAACTAGACACAAATATATTTCCAATGAGCTATCATGAGCTCAATTTGGAGTTGAGGAAGGCATTCAAAAGTTGACTGCAACAGAACTCTACCTTGAGGCAGCCTCATTTGGCACATTTTGAATTGTCTTGGGAGGTTTGATTTTTGACAGGGAAAATGAACTCCAAATTGAAAAATTCTAGTTTTTTTGGAAATTAGACTCACATACCTTTCCAACAAGCTATCGTGAGCTCAATTTGGATACTGGAAAGTGCCCCAAAAGCAAGTGGCAAGGCACACGGCGCACAGGGTTTTTGGCTCAACGCGTAGCGCGCCGCGCGCGACCCATACGATTAGGAGGTCCAAATCACAAATGGTTTGCAGTTTTGGATTTTTCATGATGAAATATACATGCTCAGCTATGGCCAGGGCATTTCATCAAGGTTTGGGTCCCCAAAAGGTCAAAAAACATGCAAAAAATGACCTCACTGCCCCTTTTTGGACACACAGGAAGCAGTCTTGGGAGAATGCACTTTTGGAGGGGAAAATGGACACCAAATTGGAAAATTCCACCTGAGTTGGAAATTAGACATCAAGACCTTTCCAACGAGCTATCGTGAGATCAATTTGGATGCTAGGAAGAGCCCCAAAAGCAGGTTGAAAGGCGCACGACGCATAGGGCTCAAGCGCGCAGCGCACAAGGTTTTTTGGCACAATTTTCACCTTCCAGCTCAGGAATTCGGCCAATTTTCACCATTTTCACTCTTTGATGTGATTATTTACCAAAAATGATGTAATTTGATGTATTTAAGGTAACATGGCACTTATCTACCTCCTTCTAGATGGTTCATTCACAAATTACCAAGAAATTTAATGAATGAATCAGTTTCCTAGCATATAGGGGTTAGTTGTTTGACTACCTAGATTTCAGTTCCTTGTTTAGAATTGGTTGAAACTTCTCCTAGAAGGAGGAGATTGACCCCTAGAGGCTAGGGAATGGGTTGGCATGGTCTATATTATGTATTTTCTAAATCATTTTCATGGTTGGACTCTTGGGGATAAGCTTAGACTCTATTGTACATTGTATCTCTGCAATTTTGGCAAAGGAAAGACCAGGGTTTTGCAGCACTGTTTGGGATTCCTGTGGCTATTTGTGTTGATGGTGTGCTTCTTTCAGTATTTGTAAGTTTTTTATGTGTATCACTTTCCTCCTCTTATCTTCTGCAATTGAACAAATGAAGTGTTAAGGTAGAATTCATAATTTGTATGCTTTGCCTTTAAGTTTGTTTGATATCCTATGTTTTCATCTGTTTAAGGAGAATTCTTGAAACTTCTTGCTCTCCTTAGCTACTCACCAGTTAGATATACCCATTCATTTCCTTTAAAAGCATCAGGATGATTGCCTACCTTGCCCCAAATAGACCTCTGTAGAAACTGTGTCTCATCCCCGCACCCAAAATTGCCTTTCCCTTTTCTCCAACAAAACCTCAAAAATTTTAAATCAAACTTTCCTATCTCTTTACTAGCCTAAAATCAGTATTAATTTTGAGTCATCTCAGCCCTTTTGAAGACCTTTTGCTGAGATAGACCCGGAGAGAGCCCTCTCCTGTCCTCGTAGGGCTAGCTACGAGGCTGAGCGTGGTTTGATGTTGCCTTGAGTTTCGCCTTCCTCAGCCTGAGGCAATTTCAAGCGCTAAAATATTGGCAACCATACTGGGGAAGAAAATGGTTTTCTTTTTTATGTCATTTGTTTTATAGCTATAGACGGAGCCTGAAGTTATGCCAGGTAGCCTTCGAAACGATTTTGCTTTGCATTAGCGGAAGTAGATAAATGCTACTTCAGTCAATCTCTGGTCTAGCTTGTAAACGTGACATCTAACTTGTAAATTGCCCCAGTACATGTATCAAGTTCAGATCTGATTGTTGATGGTGGACAACGATCAGACACCGTAAGGCTGAAATCATTCACCTGGCAACTTCATTCACTGAAAAATCTAGAGATCAATGCTTCATGGTGACTCCACTGCAGAGAGATCAGTAGCCTTGAGATTTTCAAGATGGAACGGATTGCAAGAAGATACGCTCCCATGAGCCGAGATCACATTCCAGGTTTTTCGAATAAGATGCCCAAGGTAGATTGGTCAAAGAATTTGCCTGTGTTCAGAAATGTGGAAGGTAATGACGCTGCTCTTTATCTGGTGAAATTTCACATTCATGTGAATAAATTTAAGATCAATTTTCCTGAAGATTGTTTGATGAAAATGTTTATGGCTACTCTGGAAGATGAAGCCCGATCTTGGTATGAAAGTTTGCCATCTGCTTCCATTTATTGTTTAAGCGATTTTCATACCGTGTTCTTTGAAAAGTATAAAGTATCATATCCATCCTTGATTTTAGTTCAAAACTGTTGTAGCCATGTACATAATTTCATTGAAGATCTAGAGAATTTCTATGGTGATAATGACTTGATGGACGGAGAAATCATGGAGGCTCTGTATGAGAATCCATCTCAGCAACATGACGAGAACCTAGTGGATACCCATCAAGATAATCAGGAAATTTTGTAGCAGGATCAAGATCAGCAGGTTGAAGATGGCCATATGGCTGTAATTGATGAAAGAGAAGAGATTGTTTCAGATTTGCCCACAGAAGAAGACATCATGCAGATTGCAGATTCTGATAATATCCACTCAGCTATTTCAGATCAACATTCAGATTATGATGACCAGGAATATCTTGTGCTGAAACCCATCAAGGAGGACTTTGTTGTTGAGATCATCTGGAATGAAGAAGACAAAGTTATTGACCAAAGCCTTCATGAGGAGGTCATTCAGCTAGCTCATGAACAGCAAGGTGAGATCTTTTCTCAAGCAAGTGAAAAAGTTTCTCTGAATGAATTTGTGGTAGACAACATACATGATAATATTGTGCTTGATAATATTGAAGAATGTAATAAGGATCTTGATAATTTGGTTGTGATATCATATGAAGATGACCTACCATATTGTCAGACTACAGAAGATCAGAGCATACAGGATTACCTTTCAGATTCTTCATATGTTTCATGTGTTGAAAAGTTTTTACAAGAGGAGATCTGCTCATCTACCTGTTTAGAGTTTTTTGAAGCCCATGAGCATACTTTTACCGAAGCACATGATGAAGGCATATCAGAATTTGAAACAAAGGTCACCTTGATCTTTCAGCAGGAGGTGGCAATGGAAAATCTTCATGTTTTTCACAATCCTCTAGCAAGTTTGTTGCAGCCAGCAGTGAAAGTGTTTATTACAGTGTTTTCTTGTAGCCATGGTCAACTATGTTTTTGGATGCCCAGTGATAGGTTTGTACTGTTGACTAGAAGATCTGATTGGGAGAATCAGTCAAGAAGGCATCTGCTTGATTGGTTACATTGGCATTATGATATAGTTTGATGGTAGGTTGTCTTGTAAGAAACATAGGCGGTTATGTACTGTCATCAAGTTTTAAGTTTTAAGTTCATGTCTTGAGTTAGTTTGTTAGAGTCAAGTTTTTTCCATCATTTCAATTTGTCATCGAGTCGGTTTAAGTCAAGTTTCAGTTAAGTTTCAGTCAGTTTTTAGTCAAGTTTTCATCCAATAAATTTGTCAAAGGCTTTGTGTTATCCGTTCAAAATAATGACTCCATCGCCCAATGGATGAAGACACTGTCTAGTTCTTACAAAGATCTGCGGTTCTTGGCACCCCCAAGGAGCTACCATCCCCATTGGAGACAATGTTAGTGTCAGTCTTTCCAGCCTTCTTCCAGTGATCAAATATGCTCTTACAAAGTGATTTTGAAGTGTCAAGGTCAAATTTTTTCATTTTAGTGAGTCTTCAAGCAAAATTTGGTCACTAGGAATTAGGTCTAGGGTTTGCTTTCACTCTTTTCAAAATTGCCCAAATGTCAGTCTATGTCACTATTCAGCTGAGTTTATCATCATTCATAGGGTTTTCATTATCATGTCAGTGTCTAATGAGTCATTTTACACCTTGTTCATGCTTCAATTGCGCCTAGGTAAGGTCATTTCCCTCTCCTAGGGTTTCAAAGGCAATTTCTCTTGGACGGTCAAATCATCGACAAAACTTGTATCCTGATGTTCATACACCTTCCCCTATCCTTAAAGTACCTTATCAAATGCTTCCCATCACTGAGATTCCCCAAATTCCTCATTTTTGCACAGACCCTAGTTTCTTGCCACAACTTGGCAATTTTCTACGCTAGGCCTGTGTTTTGCCCTTTTGGACCCCTTCCCCTCACTCGATCTCTGAGATTCCACTTTCCCCTACTTCCTAACATCCCTCCCTACTTCCAAAAATTTCCCCAAGAATTTAGAAGCCCCTTATCCCCTTCATTTCGACAAAATCCCTTGTTCCACACATCGGGATAACTTTCACTCAAATGATGTTTCTGAGCAAGGAAAGATGAATTTGGAACAAATGAGAGAGGTTTTTGTCCAAAACAGGCCAAGGAAGAAACGCCTCCTTCACTTTTTACACAGGTGTCATGGTTTTAGAGAAATGTCAAAAATACCGTTGCCTCAGGAGAATTGAATGCACCTCTGAAGTGACCTTGGAAAAATCACGTTTTCTCCTAGTTGGGTTGGCCAAATGACTTGCTTGATAAGTCAAAAGATCACTAGACACAAAGAGCTTTCCAATGAGCTATCATGAGCTCAATTTGGAGTTGAGGAAGGCATTCCAAAGTTGACTGAAATAGTACTTTGCCTTGAGGCAGCCTCATTTGGCACATTTTGACCAGTCTTGGGAGATTTTATTTTTTACAGGGAAAATAAACTCCAAATTGAAAAATTCCAGTTGGGTTGGAAATTATACTCAAATAACTTTCCAACAAGCTATCTTGAGCTCAATTTGGATACCGGAAAGTGCCCCAAAAGCATGTGGAAAGGCGCGCAGCACATAGGGCTCAGGCGCGCGGCGCATAGGGTTTTTGGCTCAACGCATAGCGCGCTGCGCGCGACCCATACGATTGGGAGGTCCAAATCACAAATGGTTTGTAGTTTTGGATTTGCCATGATGAAATATACATGCTCAGCTATGTCCAAGGCATTTCATCAAGGTTTGGGTCCCCAAAAGGTCAAAAAAATGCAAAAAATGACCTCACTGCCCCTTTTTGGACACACAGGAAGCAGTCTTGGGAGAATGAACTTTTGGAGGGGAAAATGGACACCAAATTGGAAAATTCCACTTGGGTTGGAAATTAGACATCTATACCTTTCCAAATAGCTATCGTGAACTCAATTTGGATGTTGGGAAGTGCCCCAAAAGCAGGTGGAAAGGCGCGCGGTGCATAGGGCTCAGGCGTGCGGCGCACAAGGTTTTTTGGCACAATTTTCACCTTCCAGCTCAGGAATTCGGCTAGTTTTCACCATTTTCACTCTTTGATGTGATTTTTTACCAAACATGATGTAATTTGATGTATGTAAGGTAACATGGCACTTATCTACCTCCTTCTAGATGGTTCATTCACAAATTACCAAGAAATTTAATGAATGAATCAGTTTCCTAGCATATAGGTGTTAGTTGTTTGACTACCTAGATTTCAGTTCCTTGTTTAGAATTGGTTGAAACTTCTCCTAGAAGGAGGCGGTCGACCCCTAGAGGCTAGGGAATGGGTTGTCATGGTCTATATTATGTATTTTCTAAATCATTTTCATGGTTGGACTCTTGGGGATAAGCTTAGACTCTATTGTACATTGTATCTCTGCAATTTTGGCAAAGGAAAGACCAGGGTTTTGCAGCATTGTTTGGGATTCCTGTGGCTATTTGTGTTGATGGTGTGCTTCTTTCAGTATTTGTAAGTTGTTTATGTGTATCACTTTCCTCCTCTTATCTTCTGCAATTGAACAAATGAAGTGTTAAGGTAGAATTCATAATCTGTATGCTTTGCCTTTAAGTTTGTTTGATATCCTATTTTTTCATCTGTTTAAGGAGAATTCTTGAAACTTCTTGCTCTCCTTAGCTCCTCACCAGTTAGATATACCCATTCATTTCATTTAAAAGCATCAGGACGATTGCCTACCTTGCCCCAAATAGACCTCTGCAGAAACTGTGTCTCATCCCCGCACCCAAAATTGCCTTTCCTTTTTCTCCAACAAAACCTCAAAAATTTTAAATCAAACTTTCCTATCTCTTTACTAGCCTAAAATCAGTATTAATTTTGAGTCATCTCAGCCCTTTTGAAGAGCTTTTGTTGAGATAGACCCAGAGAGAGCCCTCTCCTGTCCTCGTAGGGCTAGCTACGAGGCTGAGCGTGGTTTGATGTTGCCTTGAGTTTCGCCTTCCTCAGCCTGAGGCAATTTCAAGCGCTAACATAACCCTTTAGTTTGTCCCTATGGTCTCATGGATCATACTAGAGACATTTTATCCATCGAAGACAAAATGAATGGCATAATGCAAGAAATCATGTCCCTCATACAAGTAGTAGATGTAACCAAGGACCAACTTCAGAACCACATGACCAAATTCAATAGGAAACTCTTATTTTATTTCATAAACTTGACAAGATAGAGGGTAAGCGTGATGATGGTGAATGTTCTATTAATGAAGGATCTAGCAACTACAGTCACTTTCCAAACCATTCTCCCAATATGTTGCATCAATTACCTTTAAGTTAGATTTGAATAAGTTGGATGGATCCAATTTGAAAAAATGGGTTGGCCAAATGGAACATTACTTGTCCCTTCATATTATAGAGGATGACCCATTTAAACTAAAGATAAGAGCTATATATCTAAATCGAAAATATTGGTATTGGTGATAGTGGGAAAAAATCATCTCCAAGATACATTGCATACAAGTAGCTTGTGAAATCCCATTTTACTCACTTTGAAAAATGATATTAGTTTTGTGGTGCTACTTACCAAATTTGCATAAAAAAGCATGGTGTAAGAATATATTTCTTCTTTTGAGCAATTGACAATTGGAATAGAAAATTTGATTGATGAATTTTTCAAGTAATGTTATATTAGTCATCTTAAGGGGGGAATAAAAACCCACTTTGAGATGAATCCACTGGTGATTCACTCAGTGAACCTCTAACATATCACATGCGTTCGTGGCATATTAAACAATACCCTTAATTTGACTACATATTGGAAAATCCCTCTAAAAATCACAATATTTAACCCCCTACCAATATGAACCCAATACAACTTCCCAATTTAAAAAACCCCTACTTTCACTAGATATTGTAGGTATCCATTTTTTATACCCCTTTATATTTTTTCACTAACTTTAAGCTCCATTTTTTATATTTGCTAATATGAAAACCCTTTACCCCCTATATATCCCCCAATATATTATGTCATTTGTTCTTCAATATATATCCCCCAATATGAACCCACATGGTACGATATTTCTCCCCCATTGAATCCCTCGTGGATGAATCACCCCACTACCCGCTAGATTTCATGTAGAGGTTTTGACATTCTCACTATCCAAAAATCCAAACTTTGTTCCATGAACACACCGAAACTTTGTGTCTTCTTAACATCCTACTCCACCCCTCAAGATCCACAAGTTGACATGGGAAGAGATGGAAAAATGTCAATTCAAGTGTATTTACTATAATTATGATGAAAAATATTTCCCTAGTGTAGGAATTTACAAGGTAAGTTCCTTAGATAGAACACCAAAGGACATCGCTCACAAACAGATCACAGATCAATAAACCAATATTATTGACATGGTTAAAACCCTCAAAGAGGAAAATAGTCCACGTCCTGAGCCAACACGACCACTTCAAGCAATTTATTAATGTAAAATAAAATTTACATAAGCTTCTCTCATGAACGGTCACCTAACAAATGACCCTTCATGCTCTTTAAATAGAGATCATGGACCAATCAGGTGTTAAGCCACAAATCAAGTGTCTGTAATATCAAGGAGAGAATGAACCGTCAGATCACTTTATGTCTAGAACATACCGTGACCGTCAAATTTTAAGTTACAAAAAGTACATACTAAAAAAACACACTTTACCTAACTATAAACTAGACCAAGTTATACTTAATTATTGTAGGTTTTAACCCCATACAGAAATTACCTGCACACAAATTCTAAAATACAGAAAATAAAAAATGTAAGTGCAAAACACATATACACAGAAATTTTCCCCTAGATCCCAAAACCATGACTACCTGCTTGATTTTTCATTATATTCCTTTCAATGTTACAATACATATTTATACATGCCAAAGCATCCAATACCATGGACCGAAAACCATCTTGCCCAAAACCATGCACAAAATCATAGGTAGGTCCACCCACCTAATATAGTGTCCATTTTTTTTTTTCTCAAACCCCCTATAATCCCCCTGCTGCACAGTTGGTGCAACGAAGGGGGGGCTCTGTCCCCCCTCTAACCCACCAGTTTAACTATGGGAGCTATTCGTGGAAAGAATATAACACAACCCAACATTCTCCCACTTGGTGTTTTCTTTCCACGGGGGGCCACAGGAGAGCTTAGTCATTTATCTAGCCCTGCAACGCCGATTGTTTCTCTACACCAAGAGAAATTCTTAGAGCTCACAGATTTTGTCAATGCATCTGCAGTATTCTTCAAAGTGTCCACCTTTACCAGCAACACCTTTTTGTCTTCTATCATATCCCTCACAAAGGGATATTGAACATCAATGTGCTTTGTCTTTCAATGGTAAGCAGGGTTCTTTGCCAAGAAAATTGCACTTTAGCTGTCACAGTATATCCTTATAGCTCCATGTACTAACCCCATACTTGAACAAAATCTCTACAACCAAACTGTTTCCTTGCTTGCATGAGTGGCTGCCATGTATTTTGCCTCTGTAGTTGATGGTGCCACTACACATTATTTCTTACTCATCCAACTGACTGCACCTCCAAATAGGTTAAACACATACCCACTTGTAGATATTCTTTGATCCAGATCTCTAGCCCAATCTGCATCAACAAAGCCATGAATATCCAACACTCTGTCCAGTCCTGGTCTTCCTTGGTAGCACAAACCATAATCACTAGTGCCACACAATTACCTAAAAACCCATTTCGCTGTTATCCAATGCTCCTTCCCTAGTTTTGACATAAACCTACTCAATACTCCCACTGCATGTGCAATGTCTCATCTAGTACAGACCATCGCATACATCAAGCTATCGACTGCACTTTCATATGGAACACAGGACATGTCCTCTTCCTCTTCTTGTGTCTTGGGATACTGTTCAACAGATAACTTTACACATGCAGGAATTTGAACCTTCACCGGTTTACTATCCTACATATTAAACCTTTGCAATATTGTCTCGACATACTTCCTCTCGTTTAACCACAACTTCCTCTTTGCCAGATCTCTTTTAATTTCCATGCCCAAAATATATTTTGCAGCACCAAGATCTTTCATGTCTGATTTGGAGGACAATTGGGTATTCAAATCCTGGATAATTTCTTTGTCATTTCCAACCAACAACATATCATCCACATACAAGACCAGATAAGTAACATAGCCACCAATTAATCTAAATTGGACACAATGATTTGCTTTTCTTCTGGTGAAGCCAAGTCCCCGTATAAATGTATCAAAATTCTGATACCACATCCTTGGTGAATGTTTTAACCCACATAGAGACTTTTTTAACATGCATACCAGTTCTTTCTTACCCTTCACTGCAAAGCCTTCAGGTTGCTTCATGTAGATCTCCTCTTCCAGATCCCCATGAAGAAATGATGTCTTCACATCCATCTGTTCTACCTCAAAATTAAAAGCAGCAACAACAAATAAAAGTAATCTAATAGAAGCTACTTGGCAAGAGGAAAAAAAATATCACTAAAATCAACTCCCGACACCTGGGAATAACCTTTTGCTACCAACCAAGCTTTGTATTTCTCAACCTCTCATTCTACATTTGTCTTCTCCTTGAACACCCATTTGCTGCCATTGGGTTTCCTTCCAACATACAACTTCACCAGATCCCAAGCCTCATTTTTGTGCAAAGATGTCATTTCATCAACCATGGCCTCTTTCTAGAGTTTGCCATCCTCTGAATCTACTACTTCCTTCACAATTCTGGGATCATCATCAGTAATAAATAAAGAAAAATTTGAACAGAAAGCAGATGGACTATACCTTTCTGGATGCCTTCTTTCTCGAACTAATCTTCTCACAACGAGATTTTGTGGCTCTTCATATTATAATTCCTCTTCTGCTGTAGAGTTTGATTATTCCTCCTTAAGCTCAAACTCTATCTTCTCAGGTTCCTTTGGTTGGAATCCATGTTTAATAACATTTTTCACCTCTTTGAACACCACATCTCCGCTGTACACAACCTTCCTTGTTACTAGGTTCCAAAGTTTATAACCCTTTAAATCATCCTTATGCCCAATAAAGATGTACTTTTCAGATTTAATATCCAACTTTTTTCTTTTCTCCTTTGGAACATGTACATATGCATCACATCCAAATACCCTCATATGTGAAAGAGAGGGTTTCTTACTAGTCCATACCTCTTGTGGAGTCTTTTCCTGCAACGCTGATGAAGGTGATTTGTTGACCAGGTAACATGCAGTCTCCACTACCTCTGCCCAGAATTCCTATCCTAACCTGGCACCACTGAGCATGCTTCTTGCCCATTCCATCAACATCTTGTTCATTCTTTCTACAACTCCATTTTTCTCAGGTGTGTATGGAGTATTCTTCTGCCATGCAATACCACACTTCTTACAGAATCCTTCAAATTCCTTCTTGCAAAACTCTCCACCATTATGTGTCCTCAGCACCTTTATCTTCTTCTATGTTTGGTTTTCTACCAGAACTTTAAATTCTTTAAACCTGTCAAAGACTTCAAATTTCTTCTTAAGGAAATATATCCATGTATTCCTTGGGAAGTCATCTATAAAGATACATAGTACACAGACTTACCCATTGATGGAACCTTCACAGGTCTAAACACATCACTGTGCACAAGCTCTAGTATTGGTTTCGCCCTCTTACCACCAGAGGGGAAACTCACTCGATTCTGCTTCCCATATACATAATTTTCACAGAAATCAAAATCCATATAGCTATTAGTCATACCTTCTACCATAACTTTACCATGAATAATTTGAAGGCCCTTCTCTCCAATATGTCGAAGCCTTTGATTCCATAGCATGGTCTTTTCTCCAGAGACCACTAGATTTTTTGCTCCACTTTCAGGAACCATAGAACTATTGCGCTTATCAACAACAATGCTACCTTGCAGCTTTTACAAAGTTCCAATCCAAACTCCCCGCATCAATACCAGTGCTCCCCAAACCATCTTGCAAGTATCCTTACCGAACACTGTTTTTAAACCTGCATCATCTGGCTTGCTTACAGAAATACGATTTCTAGCCAATGTAGGAATATGAAGAACACCCAGAAGTGTTCTAATCATTCCACCTTGAAAATTCAACTTAAAATTTCCAAAACCAATGATTTTAGCCTTCCTTTCATCCCCCAAGAAGACATCACCACCATAATATTTCTCATACTCGCAAAACCGCTCTCTATGGGGAGTGAAGTGAAAGGATGCACCTGAGTCAATCAACCATGCCTCGTGATCTACACGTGTACTTGAAGAATCCAAGTACACATCCCCACCTACATCTGAGGTGGTTTTCGCCTCTATAGAAGGAGCATCATCAGACCCCTTTCCTTTGTCAAGAGCTTTAGATTTACTGTCCCTTTTGTAGTGCCCTTCCTTTCTGCATTTCCAGCACACCTTTACAGGTTTTCCTGGAGATTTAGATCTCCCTCTAGATTTAGATCTCCCACTCGATGACTTATTTTTTTTTATGTTCTGTGACCATACTCGTACAAAAAAGGCATCACCATTCTGTCTCTCCATATTTTTTCGTTTCATTTCCTCCGTCAGTAAGGATGAGACTATTTCATCAAACTGCAAGGCAGTTGCATTGCTACCTATTGCAATAACTAGACTATCCCACGAATCTAGTAGAGAACACAACAAACTGATGCACTTATCTTGATATGAAATTTTAATATCAAAAAATAATAACTGACTTACCATAGTATTAAATGCATTTAGATGCTTTGTCATCGAGTCTCCATTTTTCATCCTCAGGTTATACAAACTTTTTCGTAGGAACAATTTATTCACCAGAGACATAGATTGGTACAAAGTCCCTAACTTGTCCAACAAATCCTTCGTCGTAGCTTCCCCTGATACATTCAAATATACTGAATCTGAGACACACAATCGTATTTTGCTCTTTTCCTTCCGATCCAACTTCTCCATTCTTCACCGGACACTCTCGTTGGTTTAGTACCCGAATCTACTGTGATCCACTGATCTTTATCTACCAACAAATCCTCCATCTTAAGTTTCCATAACTTAAAACTCTGACTATTAAATTTCTCGATCTCTATCTTTCCACTGCTCGCCATCTTCTTTCACCACCAGAATCGATCCCGTAGATCTCGTACTGAACAGGGTCTACCACAGGCCCGAGCGAAACCTCTTAGCAACAAAGGCATCCCCTTGAAGCCAAAACAGCTCCAATGAAAAATGTAGGTTTTAACCCTGTACAAAAATTACTTGCATACAAATTCTAAAACACATAAAATAAACAATGCGAGAGCATAACACATAAAACACATATACACCCTGGATCCCAAAACAGGGATTACCGACTTGATTTTTCATTATATTCCTTTCAATATTTATACATGTCAAAGCATCCAATACCATGGATCGAAAACTATCGCGCCCAAAACCATGTGCAAAAACCATGCGCAAAACCATAGGTAGGTTTGCCCACCTAATATAGGGTCCAAAAAAAAATTCCTTGGGGCATTCCCCCGAACCCCGTAGAGGGGGGCTAACTGCCCCCCGCTACACAATCAGTGCAATGAATATAACACAACCCAACAATTATTTCCTATGTATCGGAATATCCTAACATCCCCTCTTAAGAACAACTTGGGATAGGATTGAAGGATGTACAAATATGACACATTAGGAGAAGGAAGGAGACATTAGAGCCTATCCCCCCTTAGTGACAACTTCTTGAACTCCAACCATAAATTGAAGTTTAGTAAACTTTTCCTCTATGAGAGCCTTTGCAAAGATGCTTGCAACTTGATCATCAGTTGAACAATATTACACTTCAATAACATGGTCATGAATAGTTCATGTGTAGTTTAATGTGTTCATTTTATTGATGTTGGACTCGATATTTTCATAGTTGAATGGCACTTTGATTATCACACCAAAGTGTAATCGGATGTTGTTGTTGAAAACTAAACTATGACAGGATCTGACGAAGCCACGGGGTTTGCTTACTAGCTTCAATGCTGCCATGATACTCTGCTTCTACTGAAGAAAGAGAAATGACACTTTGTTTCTTACAATCCCATGTAATAGGTCCAGAACCAAGAGTGAAGACATGACCTATAGTAGACTTTCGATCATCAGGGTCACCAGCCCAATCAAAATAAGTGAAACTAACCAATAGAGGAGGTCCCTCTCCACTATAATGAATCCAAAACTAAATTGTACCTCGAACATAACGAAGTATTCTTTTAGCTACTTTCCAATTACTTTCATGTGGTTTTTGCACAAAGCAACCAACAAGGCCAACAACAAAGGAAAGGTGAGGACTGGTATGGGTCAGATACAAAATTTTTCTAGCAAGTTGACAGTATAAGGTAGCATCAACTTCAAGGGAAGTACAAGTCACTGAAAGTTTGGCTCCAGATTGAAAGGGAGAAGGGGTTGGCTTACAGTCTTCCATGTGAAAGTGGCGTAGAATATCACAAGCATACTTGGATTGGGAAAGGGAAATACCTTCTTTGGATTTCAAGACTTGAAGACCAAGAAAATAATGCAAGTGTCATAAGTCTATCATTTCAAACAACTTTTTATGGTTGGACTTCACATGGTTTATAGGGTTGGGATCACTACCAGTAAGAATAAGATTATCAACATAAAGAACAAGAATGATAAGAGACTCACCCACTTTTTCGGTGTAGACATTATTGTCAGAATGACACCTAGAAAATCCAGTATCTAAAATAAAGCTATCCAATTTGGCATACCAATCCTGAGGGCTTGCTTGAGACCATAAATGGATTTCTTAATCAGACATACAAGGCTAGAGTCTGTTTGTATAAATCCAGGAGATTGTTCCATATAGATTTCTTCATGCAAGAAGGCAGATTTAGCATCCATCTGATGGACTTCCCATTTGAAAGAGGTAGCAATGGAAAGAACAAGGTAGATAGAGTTCATTTTGGCAACAGGGAAGAAGGTTTTAGTATAGTCATTGCCTTCAACTTGTAAAAAACCATTAGCAACAAGACAAACTTTATGTTTATCAAAATTTCCATCTCGTCCAAATTTGGTTCTGTAAACTCATTTTCATCTAGCAAGTTTTCGTCCCTTTGGAAGAGGAACAAGGTCCCATGTATCTGTTGAAAATAGCAACAAGAAATGATAAAAATAGAATCTAGAATATTCCAATTTTAACTTGTCCTTGAATTAAAATTGTGAATTAAAATCGAATTTAGTCTCACCAGCTACTTGGAAATAATTAATTAATTCATTATGGATCAATTAGTTTGATAAATTCAAGCTAGAAGTCTTTCTGAAGTCATGAAAGAGTTATCCCTTAAATTAAGGAGATAAGATTGAATTATATTTGAGTTGTAATTAGTTAACTCAGTTTACAGAGTTAAGTCCAGCTAAATTAGTTCCAAGTTGTTTGAGGAACTAATTGTGAGTTATCAGTTAGTTGATGCATGCATGCACTCAACTAGTGTACTCTAGATAACTGAATATTCCCTCTTCAGAAACTCATGCATGTCTATTATGAGAAATACCCAGTTGAGATTAAAGTCAAAAATGATGTACTATGAGTTTCATGTGTTTTCCTATAAAGGAAACTCATGCATGCAGTCAAGGTAAGCTTCCTTGAGGATTTCGCAGTTTTACAGTCTATAAGAGCAGTGTTCCACTTGGTTGAAGGTGAATCATCCTAGAGGAACAACGCAAGGAAATAGGAGCTTCAAGGGAAGAGAGGAAGGCTTGTGAGAAGCTAGGATTGCCTATGAGCATCTGTGAGGATTGTATTGAGAGCTGGCTAGTTGTGAGAGCTAAGGCTTTGTATAATCTCTATGTATTTCCACCTTGTATGATAATATAGATAGTGGGGTTTTTAGCTAAGGATTTCCCCAAAGTATTTCCATGTGTGTTGTGCATTGATTCTTCTTCTTTTGGTTATATGTGTTCAGCTCGATCTTTCTCTATATTTAATCTTTCGCAAATTGATAGTAGAAGTAGGTTATAGTATTTTTCTTTGGTTATATTGCATTATCGGGTTAATCTATAGTCAGATTTTCTACATGGTCTTAGTGCGAGATTTATAGATAATTTGCAGAATTTCTACATGGTATCAGAGACAGGTTTATCGGAGCTGTAAATAGTATATTGAGAAGAGAATTTGAAGTTTGAAGTTCGGGGTTGCAAGTGCAAATCGAATTCATATCATACTTCAATTGAGATGGGACATTATGCGACTAATTTCCCATCAAAGAAGTCCAAGAAGGGATCCTCGGAAGGATCAGAAGGTGAGACATGAGCCTCTCAGTTCAAAATGGAATTTACCCTCATTGCATGCATGGTGTCATCAATGATGGGTTGTGTCTGGTATCTTGACAGTGAAGCCTCATTCCACATGACCGGTGATAAAAGTTTATTCAGTACCTTGGAGGAGAAAGAACTCAAGATGTGCATAGAGATGGGTGACGACAAAAGGTATAGTGTTTCAGAAGTGGGCACAGTTGCTTTTCAGAGGGAGCATGGAGCTCCTATCACCTTGACAGATGTGAAATATGTGCGTGGACTGAAGAATAACTTGGTATCGGTCGCGATGTTGGAGGAAAAATGTTGTCTTCAGTAAGGGAAAGGTTTTCCTTAGAGACATCACCATGAGACAGGTGAAACAGATCGGTTCACGAGTTAAGAACTTGTATGCTCTTGAGGTTCAAGATGCATCCAAGCCTTGAGGAGCAAGGAAAATGTTAGAGACTTAGTGGTTGAGAGGGAGAGTAAATTACCTCTCAACATGTAGTCCCAGAAGAAGTCTCAGACAATTGAGGAGGAGCCACAATTGGAGAAGCAAAGAGGAGACCGAGTGAAGAGATCCACTCATGTAGATACCTCCATTAGGGGGGAATTTTGATCCAAGTGGGAAGAGGGATCACATGCAGCCATACCTCTAGGTGTGAGGTGGGGCGATGTGAAGTGATAGTCCCATGAAGGCTGAAATTGGGTAGGGTCCATTGAGAGGTTTTATCTCATGGATCGTACCTTGCTACGGGAGCCCAAAGTAAATAGTAGCAGGAGGAATTGGTGGGATTGATGCAGTCAAAGATCAAAGTGACAAAGGCTAGAGCAGTCAGATATTGAAGAGCGCAGAGAAGGATTGACAACAGTGCAGAAAGGAAGAGTCAGCAGAAGCGCAAAGTTTTCAGTTCACATAGGCAATAGCATTCAGAGACTTTGATGACAGATGCATCATACTGATACAGGTTGGATGTTATTTTTTGTTTCTGGAGTTGCTGGAGCAACAACACTAGAGAGAAGTGTTGCATGCATAACATTTCAAAGGTTCACGATCAGGATCGAGTTGAATTAGTTTCTTGTTGAGAGGGAGTGTTGAAAATAGCAACAAGAAATGATAAAAATAGAATCCAAAATATTCCAATTTTAATTTGTCCTTGAATTAAAATCGAATTTAGTCTCACCAGCTGCTTGGAAATAATTAATTGATTCATTATGGATTAATTAGTTGGATAATTTCAAGATAGAAGTCTTTCTGAAGTCATGCAAGAGTTAAGCCTTAAATTAAGGAGATAAGATTGAGTTATATTTGAGTTGTAATTAGTTAACACAGTTCACTAAGTTAAGTCCAGTTAAATTAGTTCCAAACTATTTGAGGAACTAATTGTGAGTTATGTCAGTTGATGCATGCATGCACTCAACTAGTGTACTCCAAATAACTGAAGATTCCCTCTTCAGAAACTCATGCATTTCTATTCTGAGAAAGACCCAGTTGAGATTATAGTCAAGGACAGTGTACTATCAATTGCATGTGTTTTCCTATAAAGGAAACTCATGCATGCAGTCAAGGTAAGGTTCCTTGAGGATTGCACAGTTTTACAATTTGTAAAAGCAGTGTTCCACTTGGTTGAAGGTGAATCATCCCAGAGGAACATCGCAAGGAAACAGGGGCTTGGAGAGCAGAGAGGAAGGCTTGTGAGGAGCCAGGATTGCCTAGGAGCATCTGTGAGGATTGTACTGAGAGCTGGCTAGCTATGAGAGCTAAGGTTTTGTATAATATCTATGTATTTCCACCTTGTATGATAATACAGATAGTGGGGTTTATAGCTAAGGCTTTCCCCAAAGTATTTTCATGTGTATTGTGCATTGATTCTTCTTCTTCTGGCTATATGTGTTTAGCTCAATCTTGCTCTATCTTTAAGCTGCCGCAAATTGATAGTAGAAGTAGGTTATAATATTTTTCTTTGGTTATATTGCATTATCGGGTTAATCTGCAGTCAGATTTTCTACATGGTCTTAGTGTGATATTTGTAGAGAATTTGCAGAATTTCTATAGTATCATTTGCCAATAATGAACGATATTATTTATTCATAGTTGCATCCAAATCTGGATGGCTTGAAGCTTCTGCAAAGGTGTCAGGATCATAATTTGTTGAAGCCTGAGCTAGTAAAGAAGAGGCTCTATCAAACTGAGAACGTGTATGACGTTGATCTGTAGGATCACCTGTAAGAGCACCTGTTGCATCCTGAGTAGCGTATACCCATTTTGGAAGCTGGGGAGCTAAAGTAGGATCCTGAAAAGGTGGGGGAGGATTTTCATCCTTGCTTTCATCATTTGAAGAAGGAACATTTTCAGAAGTAGAAGGGATAGAGAGAGTTGGCACATCTACCGAACTAGGCTCGTATGTCGATATATTTTCAGAAAAATTTACATCTCTTCTAATGACAACATTTTTGGATTTAGGCTGAAGAAGTATATATCCTTTGACATCTTCAGATCATCCTCACTTTCATCATCTGAAGAAGGAATATTTTTAGAAGTAGATGGGATAGAGAGAGTTGGCACATCTACCGAACTAGGCTCGTAGGTCGATATATTTTCAACAAACTTTACATCTCTTCTAATGATAAAATTTTTGGATTTAGGTTAAATAAGCCTATATCCTTTGACATCTTCAGATCATCCAACAAAAATGCATTTTTCACTCTTAGGTTCTAAGGCTTTAGGTTTCTCATCTGGAATATGGGCCCATGCTTCACTTCCAAAAACATTAAAGTGACTTACATCTGGTTTAATTGAGCTCCATGCTTCTTTTGGAGTGATATTCTTTAAAACCTTAGTAGGAGTGCGATTTACTATGTAATTTTCACAGTTAATTGCTTCTGCCCAAAAATTAAGACTAATCCCTTTAGATTGAAGCATACAATTAGAAATTTCCTTTAAGGTGTGATTCTTCCTTTCAGCTACACCATTTTGTTGTGGAGTATATGGAATAGTATGTTGCAATTTAATTTCATGCTCAATGCAAAAGTTGATGAATTTGTTGTTAACATATTCTCTATCATTATCAAATATTAGCTTAAGAATTTGATGTCCAGATTGTTTCTCAACAAAGGCCTTAAAGGCCAAGAACATGTTAAAGACTTCACTCTTGAGTTTTAAGAAGTATACAAAATTCTGTCTGGAGAAATCATCAATGAAAGTTAAGAAATACTTGTAGCCAAGGAATGAAACAACTGGAAGTGGACCACATAAATCACTATGCACAAGTTGTAAAGGGGTTGAGACGTGCCAAGAGGCACGTTTTTCAAAACTATCCCGATGATGTCTTCTAACTACATGTCTGGAACAAACACCATCTCTGCAAGATACCATAGGAAGACCTGTCACCATATTTTCTTTACATAGATTTTGAAGGGAGCGATAGTTTAAGTGACCAAATTGCTCATGCCAATGTTTTCTCACTTCATCATTATGAGCAACAAATACAGAGGGAAGAGTTGATGACCCAAAGCTGTTAAAATTACACAACCTTATAGAATCATCAGAAATTCTAGTAGCTAAAATCTATCTAAGATCTCTTAGGTCCTTAATTACAACAACATGAGGTGAAAATTCAACGGTTTTACCTTCACCTGAATCAGCTATCTGATATAGAGATAGAAGGTTGCAGGATAAGGTAGGAACACATAATACATCATTAAATTGACCATTGTCTAGATGAATAGATCCAGTCCCCACAACACTAAGAGATCTATCATCGCCAACATATATATTTTTGGTGTTACAATAATTTAAAGAAGAAAACATGGCTTCATTTTTTGCCATGTGATAAAAAGCTCCAAAATCAATGAGCCACTCATGAGAATGAGAAGAATAAGATACATTTAGTGCATAACCATACCAAGATGCTTGACAACCACATGCAGAAAGTGTTATTCCTGAAGATGAAGTTGAAGTTGAAGAGTGCTCCAAATGGATGTTATGCTTCTTCATTACTGCTTCCAAGGCTTCCATCTTCTTAAAGCATTTGGATTCTAAGTGGCCATCACAATTACAAAAGTTGCGATGTCTATCAGTCTTCTTCCCTTTGTTCTTAGTTGCCTTTTCATTTTGTTGAGTTGATTTTTCATTTTGAGACTGAAATTTCTTAGGACCCTTGTTTGGTTTAGGACCGTTCATTTTAGGATGTTGCTTATTAGGATTCTTTGAACTTGGTTTCTACTAAGTTGTTAAGGATTTCTTATAAGAGTTTTCAGTATTAAGAAGACCAAGATGTAAGAGTTTTTCTTACTCTCTTATTAAATAATCACAAAAGAGGGGGACTTGTAGGCTTGTCCTTGAGAAATAAAGGCTTCTCTAGTAGAATGGAAGGTAGAAACAAACACAGAGTAGGTTGATCCTAACTTAGTAAGAATGAAATAGATAAGGCTACCATCATCTCACTTAACCTTAATGCCTTCCAAGAGAAGTCTAAGGGTCTTGAACTTGGACAAAAAATCTTCAATGGAAGAAAAATTATTGGAGTCCAATGTAAGTAACTCATTTTCAAGTTAATGGGCTATAATTTCATTTTTAATTCCAAAAACATTATTGAACTTTTTCATTGCTTCATCGTGGGTATCAATTTCTGCAATATGGAATCTAAGGTCTAAAGAAATAGACATCCCTATCAACCCATGTGAATTATCTTGCTTATTTTCCCATTTGGCTTGTTTATCTTTATCTTGAGGTTTAGACTCTTGGCCTAAGGCTATTCTATAAAGACATTTACTTCTAAGTAAATCCACCATGTAGGATAACCATTGGAAGTAGTTGGTGCTATCAAGAGTAACTAGGCATGGACTTTCCGTTTTAAAAGATACTAAAGTTATATATGATGAAACTAAGTGTTCAAATGGAAAGATCTCGAAAAATTAGGCCAATTAAAAAAAAATTGCTCTGCAAACGGCTCCTGGATGAAGAAGTTATGGCTTTTTAAAGAAAAGTTGTTGAAAATGCCAACGAACCACGTGAATGTTTGGAAGTTGATGATAATGTTATATTTAAAATAACCCCCTCCCCCCCCCCCCCCCCCACACCTACCTACCCTTTCCAAACTTCATCTAATTAGCTCACTTTAAAAAAAAATATTACTTTATGTGACCCACTTTTATAAATAAGTGAAAATCACTTTTACAATGGTACTTTATGAACTATCGACTAAATTGTAACTTAATAAAAGATAAAGTGACTTTAGAAATATAAGTGACTCACTTTTTACAATGAGTGAGAACATTTTTACATAAAGTAACTTTAAAACATAAGTTACATGTGTTTTTTGAAAAAGTAACTCAACAAAAAGAAAGGCTTCAACCCAAGACCTCTATTCTAATAAAGTAATTTTAGACCAAGTGAGCTAGTTTAAAATGTTAGTAATTGTTGGAAAGGAAGAATGATTTTTATTTTATTTTATTTTATTTTATCAGACACTAAAGCTTTGGGGTGTGTGCTTGCTGAAAAACCATTTTTTTCCTACAAAACAAATAAACAGCCGCACAAACCAAACAAACAAGAAAATGTATCCATTTCTTATGCCTTAAAGTTTGATTTTTCCGGAAACTAGATATTTTCCTCAATGTTTATGATTTTCTGAGATCACATTTAGGCACGGCGAAAAAGAGCATACGCATGAGAAAAATATTTTCTTTCTGTTTATGGTTTGCCCAAATTGCATAGAGTCCTGAGGTAAAGAGCATACGCAAAATGAAAGGTATAGATCTGGTAATAAAAAAAAATTATAAATGACCATAAACCGAAATAAACAGATAGATAAATAACTATAGCTGCAAATAAAGACTGTATACCTCCAGATCTTAAAAATGACGTAGCTAGGGCTACCGGAAACCTTTTCGCGTGAAACGAAAGGGATTCCTCACTTAAACATATGGTTCTAATACAATAGAGCATTCCTCGCGGCCCGAAAGAAGTCAGAAACGGTAGATCTAGGAAACAACAGTCGAATGCAATTGTACCGGCTTCGGATTTGGATCACCAACGAATGCGGCCATCGAATATGTTAATTTTTGGTATGTTCTATGCTAGAGCAATTTATTTTAATTTCTTTTCCATATTAGCAATCACATCAGCATAAAGAAAACTGAAAATAGAACATAAATATAAATCGCAGAAGAAAAGCCAAGACAAGAGGACACAAAATGTGGCGCGAGCCAGGGACAAACCCCCCAATGTGTGGGGAAACCCTTTATCAATTCTTCTTCTATGTTCTTCAAATTTCAGCAGAGAAAGAAAGAGAGAGAGAGAGAGAGATAGTACATTTACAACAAAAGTCAACACTTTGACTTATCTAGATCTAGCATAGATCATTTCGTATAACGATGAGATCAGTTGAAGACCTTCTACTTCAACTGATTCTCCAAGGTGATGGCTTCACCTATCACAGTGCTGCATCTACGTCCACTTGCTGCACCACTGCATATGACACCATGCTGCACCAATCATGATTATCATTATGATGCCCATGTCCATGGTCTTATCATGCTGCTCTTCATGTTCATGATCTTATAATGCTGCCCATACTAATATACATCATCATCATGCTGCTGTTCTATGCAGCCCATGATCTCTTACATTGTTCTGTTGTCCAATGGTCATATAATCATGCTTCCTTTACTATCCTTTTGTATATCAGACTTAGCTACTTGCTATGGCTTACAGCCTAGCAAAGAAACTAGGGTATAGATCCTATTCGGCAGACTTCTTAAACTGGTTCTTTCTGCGTTAACAGGTCTCCTCCTATAACAACGTATAGGGTTTCTCCATGAACCAATGTATCATGTTGTTACCATGACAGCGTATAGACCCTTTATCATGAAGTTGCTGCATATGACATTTTATATGTTTCCACCTGCGAGTATATATATCCATTCTGTCAACCACATACATTTGCTGCGTATGACAATTTATATTTTTCCACCTACGTGTATATATATCCAAGAATAATGTGTGTATATATATTCATATATCATAGCCTACGTATATGTAGCTATTGTTGTGATGAGGGAGTCTTCATTGACTGCGTTGAATCCTGATCATGAACAGCGTGTAGACTGCGTTGTACTGCAGCACCTCTTCATCACTACGGCTCCAGCGTGACTGCCCAGTGCGCGACACTTCTTCATCACTGCGGCTCAAGCATGACTGCCCAGCGTGCTGCACCTCTTCATCACTGTGGCTCTAGCATGATTGCACAACGTGTGGCATATTACCAGCATATATATATATATATATATATATATATATATATATATATATATATATATATATATATATATATATATACCATGATAGCATGTATGATTCTGTGTTTAAGCATCATCAGTGACTAGCATATCTAGTGCCTATGAATTCATGATCCAACGAATGTGTCTCTGCCTGTGTGTTAATAATCTTATGCCTTGCGTGACGACATATATATTCCTTGAATACTGTATGTGTATATTTCCATCTATGTGTATATTGTATGGCTAGCGTAATGCTATGCGTATGGTATGAAGTGTTTCCATAAACGGCTTAGGGTTTCACTTCTTGAACAGCGTATAGAGATTCATCATATTGACTATAATTTAGGGCATCCTTCATTAGTGTCTCTCCTTCTCCAAAAACCCAAGACGTGGAGAGGAGAGCACATGAAGAATGTATATGCCAAATGACCTCAAGTCCTCTTCAATTTATACTAAAACATAGGTGATGAATAGGCATGTCTTTTGGGCTTTTGAGCCTACTCAAGTAGCTGGTCAGTTAGATGATAAATCCATAATCAAAATAAATTCATATCTCCATAAATACTTATCGGAATCGGATGATGTTTGGATCAATCCTACACCTCTCGACGAGAGGGATCCAAAAAAATATCAGTTGCCATAAATAAGCTGACCCACATGGAGTTTGGCCCTAGTTGCCAATTTAACACTCCCTCTCAACTGGGGAGAACTCCATCCACTGATCCATAAGTCCAACTGTACTATCTTTGTCATCAGTGCCTTGTACTGCTCTGCCCAGCTCTTCTCAGCTCTGCCCAACTCTTCTCAGCTCTGCTCAACTCTTCTGGCTCTGCTAGCTCTGCTCTGGTATGCTCTACTCAACTTAGCTCTGTTGAACTATGAAGAAGAAGAATTGATCGAGATTGTCTCATACCATTATCCACTGACCTGAAGTCAGTCTCAAAGTGTGTACCACTGGTCCCAGACCAGTTTCAACTAACTCGAAGTCAGCTTCATAGTATATACCACTCTCATTGGTCCCAGACCAGCACTGCAGTGACACGAAGTCAGTCTGAGAGTATGTACCACTGGTCCCAAACCAGTCTCAACCGACCCGAAGTTAGCGTCATAGTATGGTACAACTCCTACCACTGGTCCCAAACCAATAACATTGATCCCAGATCAATGGAGGTCATCCTAGCATAGGGAGTACGGTAGATACAACGATGTGTCCATCGGTACTACTATGGTCCCTAACTTCATTTCCCTGCTCATTGATCAGATGAGAGGTACTTCCCATGAGTCCCAGATTGCATGGGTAGGATGCCTCGACAGGAGAACTAATCAATCCTGTCCTCACAGGATAACACATCAATCCTACTACAATCGTCATGCAGAACACATCAATCGAGGCCTCACAGGAGAACACATCAATCCTGCTACAATCGCCATGGAGAACACATCAATCCAGGCCTCATAGGAGAACACATCAATCCTGCTACAATCGCCATGGAGAACACATCAATCTAGGCCTCACAGGAGAAAACATCAATCCTGCTACAATCGCCATGGAGAACACATCAAACCATGCCTCATAGGAGAACTAATCATCCTACTGCATATGAAAGCGAATCATCCTGTTCCACAAGAGAGCGAATCATCTTGTCCCACAAGAGAGTGAATCATCTTGTTCCAGTGCACACCACCAGGGGAGGGTGAGTCACCCTGTGGTCGTATGTTGCTCCAGTAAGAACCACAAGCCCCCCAGAGCTCAATGTATGCAACATGCAAGACCCTTTTACAGAGGTCTCTCGACGACTCCAAGTCGTTCGGGAAAATCACAAATTTGATCTTTCCCCGGGGCTCTGACCTATACATCATCTCAGTGCGATGGAGCCTCCTTGCTCATCAACTTACCATATTCCAAATAAGGCAGTATTAGATGTCTATCTTCTGGAGCAATCATTGAATACGGGATTCCTCATTAATCGAATCCCACCTCTGGTTATCACAGAGAATCACAGTGGTATTCATCATGTGTACTCACTTAAGAGTTTCCACAGCCAGGTAACTTCATACAAGGTCATACTCGTAGTTATGTATCTGGTCCCAATGATACTTATAACAACCGATTTCTGCTTCATGCTCATCCATGATATCGAAGCAGAATCCAAAGAGAACTAGCACTAAGAAGTGCTCTCGTGATTCTCCACAATGCTTGCCCAGTCAGCATTCGAATAATCATGCAGTTTTCATATTTCGGCAGTGTATCTCAATCCATGAGAGATTGTGCCCCGAAGATATCTCAGAGGATTCTTGGCACCAATCCAGTGAGGCTCAACCAAATATGAGCTCACCATGCTAACTACAAAAAATATGTTCAGACGGAAGTTCACCAAGAACATCAACGTGATTGAGTTTATGAAACTCAGAGGCATTTCCCAAATCTGGTCCAACATCACTACCATATAGCTTCTGAAAGTTAATATCCTTGAGGTAGTCATAGGCTTGCAGTTTATCATTCCACATATGGAATCCAACTCCCTCTGTCTCCTACAAATGAGAGGGTCTAGACCTGTCAAACATAGGTGCCAGTATGAGAGGTCTATCATCCACAACCTTTGAGTAATGCTTTGGATCGATTTCACTCCTAGTGAATCTCAGCTTCATCAGACAATTGTTGATCCTCTCATACTATGCCCGGGGTGATTTGCTTCAAGCCATAGAGGGCTTTCTTCCACCTGTCTACATGAGATTCTCGTTCATGAATCACAAAACTCCACAGATTGTTTCAAACATGTGGACCTGCTACTTGAGGGGAATGGTCCCCTTGTAAGATTTTCCTTCTGTACATCTCAAACATGTAGTTTCATGCTCTTTTTGAATTCAGGCTTCGCTGTCACCATCTGACTCATAGACCTCTGGTGCTATGTGTCAATGGACATGGTCCTACTCATGGACTTCCTGTAACTTAATACAACCCTGAACTCAAAAGCATCTTAGAAAATTCTATTTTCAAACACGTACCTTTCCATTGACGAATGCCACCATAAAACCTTTGAGTTCCATTCCCTTTTCAGGATAGGTGGCATCGACTCCAGGTGTAATCCCACGATTGTTTCCATCTCTACCAAATTAGAGAGTGCACCCTTCTATCCGATGAAGTGCCTTGAAGCACTTCAATCAATATGCCAGATTCCCAAAGAATCTGAAGGAGAGGGCCAATACAAGATAACACTTCTTTATCAGAAACAATATTTGATTCTTATTACCTGGGGTTCCTTGCTTCCTTGAAGATTCGGCTGTGTCTTTGATGACCTACATCTCTGTCATTCAGACACTCATTCGCATAAGGGCCGAACTCATAACCAAGACATCTACCTTTCCTTCCACCCTTAGATCTGAACTTCCCAATGAAGTGATATTTAGGTATGCCATCAGAAGTTCTGTTGCGCCATTTTGATAATATGCTCTGCTTCGACTTCACCCTAAGTGAATTGTGAAGAACCCATTGATCCTTTTGTCTTGTCCCAACTGTCTTTGGTGATTGCTCTTTCACTCTTGCTTGGGCATTGTCTTCACCTCAGCTCTGATACCATGTTAATTTTTGGTATGTTCTATGCTAGAGCAATTTGTTTTAATTTCTTTTCCATATTAGCAATCACATTAGCATAAAGTAAACTGAAAATAGAACATAAATATCAATCGCAGAAGACAAGCCAAGACAAGAGGACACAAAATGTGGCGCGAGCCAGGGACAAACCCCACAATGTGTGGGGAAACCCTTTATCAATTCTTCTTCTATGTTCTTCAAAGTTTAGCAGAGAAAGAGAGAGAGAGAGATAGTACATTTACAACAGAAGTCAACACTTTGACTTATCTAGATCTAGCATAGATCATTTCGTATAACGATGAGATCAGTTGAAGACCTTCTGCTTCAACTGATTCTCCAAGGTGACGGTTTCACCTATCATAGTGCTACATCTAGGTCCACTTGCTACACCATTGCGTATGACACCATGCTGCACCAATCATGATTATCATCATGCTGCCCATGTCCATGATCTTATCATGCTGCTCTTCATGTTCATGATCTTTGTAGAGCCTCTACTTTACACCTTATCATCCATCATTACCTACTGTTTTCATCACTTTCCTCTCTCTTTTGCCTCATTTTCCACCCAGATCATTACATTAGTTGTCATTAAACATGATCAAGTGAGCTTTGCTAATGGGTGACTGTTTTGTTTAGTTTTTGACATATTTGCAGAGATTCCGCAGCTGTCTGGCAATTCCGCAGCCATTCAGCGATTCCGCAGCCATCTGATGATTCCGCAGCCATTTTGTTGATCTCAAGGTTCCACGTGCTATTTTGCAGAACGAGCCACATGGGCATGTTGGAATATATGTGCTCGAGGTTACTGTGCCATCAGTTCAGCCAGCCACGTCATCTGTACCTCCGGTCAAAGGGGGTCAAGTTACGGTCAAATAAAGGCAGCTTAACGTTGATGCCTAAGCTGTTTGGTCACGTCGGTGGAAAAGATGACTTGTCCATGTTTTGTAAGCCGTGGGGAACATGATCCAACGCTGGATTCATTGCCCATAACGACCAGGACCTCCAGCTCGACCATGAAGCATATGACGTGTTCACTGCACCTTTAATACGCATGATATTCAGTTTATTTTCTGTTTTATGCTTTACGCATTAGGCCATCTTGCAGATGCCTATAAATACTTGCGTCTGCGTACGCTTATGTTAACTTTTTAGCTGCTGTAGTTTATGAACTTGTGAGAATTTTAGCACCTTTCTGAACTCTGTTTTTATAGAGCTGTTCCAGCACTTTTGACTATGTATTTCTGCATATGAAGTAATGGAAACAGTGTTGTTTTGAAGTTTTAAAGCATCTGAGTTTTCTGTGGGTTGTATGGATGGAGGGCCCCCGTTCATGACTTCCCTTGTATAAGTATTTCATGTTTATACTTCTGCAATTTCTTTATTTCACATACAGCATTTCCTTTTCTTGAGTTATGTACAGCTTGATTTCTTTTCATTGCTGCAGCCTTTATTTTCACTGATCAGATTTGCTTCTTTGCAGGTTTTAACCCGGGATTGAGTGTGTTGTATTTGCTTTAATATCTAATGGTAGTTGCAGTTGTCTTATTCGTAATGCTGCCCTTTTTACTCTGTTTTCTAGATTAGTTTTTAGCTTAGTTTTACAAGTTGGATGCTAACTAATTTATGCTCTCTTTATCATGAATGGTTTATCTTTCAGAGAACAGAACACTAATTAATTGCAACTTGTTTTTAAGTAGTCTTGGCTTGTGGCACTAATACTTTTTCCACTTGTTACACATAATCACATATGTAGGAAGCAGTATGATGGAAAAGGCTTAGTAGTGTTATAATTTGTCATTTAGAGTTTTTATCAATTCTTGGATTTGTCTTCAGCTACTTCCTAATCGTGTTTTACACAGTACTATGTGGTAGAAGCAGGGAGTTAGGAAGAGATAACCATTATCATCAGTCCTTGAAGTGATTTTCTTGTTTCTTTTATTTGCAACAATATGAGTAGAGACTAATGCCATTAGAACGTGGTCATTTGCTTTCAAGTCATTTCAAGTTATTCATTTCTTTCAAGTTCTTTTCCTTTACAAATTCAGCAAGTAATTAGAAATCACCAATCACACACTTTCACTCATCTAGAACTCACTTTTCACACACTTTCACTCATCTGTCTATAATCATCACTCCATCTTAAGAAGATAAGTTAACCATAAACAACACCCCAAACGACAAAATCTCTAAGAGGTTGCTTAAGTACATATAGTACACCTTCACTTCATCAGCTTACGAGCCCCGGGTTGACAATTAATGACATCAATTTAGGAACACTAAATTGACTAAACAATCTTATAATGCTGCCCATACTAAAATGCATCATCATCATGCTACTGTTCTATGCAGCCCATGATCTCTTACATCATTCTGTTGTCCAATGCTCATATCATCATGCTACCTTTACTATCCTTCTGTATATCAGCCCTAGTTGCTTGCTATGGCTTGCATCCTAGCAAAGCAACTAGGGTATAGATCCTATTCAGTAGACTTTTTAAACTGGTTCTTTCTGTGTTAACAGGTCTCCTCCTATAACAACGTATAGGGTTTCTCCATGAACCAATGTATCATGTTGTTACCATGACAGCATATAGACCCTTTATCATGAAGTTGCTGCATATGACAATTTATATGTTTCCACTTGCGAGTATATATATCCATTCTGTCAACCACATACATTTGCTGCATATGACAATTTATATTTTTCCACCTGCGTGTATATGTATCCAAGAATACTGTGCATATATATATTCATATATCATAACCTGCGTATATGTAGCTATTGCTATGATGAGGGAGTCTTCATTGACTGCGTTGAATCCTGATCATGAACAGCGTGTAGACTGCGTTGTACTACAACACCTCTTCATCACTGCGGCTCCAGCGTGACTGCCGAGTGTGCGACACTTCTTCATCGCTGCGGCTCAAGGCCCAGCGTGCTGCACCTCTTCATCACTGCGGCTCTAGCGTGACTGCCCAGCGTGTGGCATATTACCAGCGTATATATATATATATAACCATGAATATGCCCAGCGTGACTGATTCTTCATTATGTCCTGCAGCTAGGTCTGAGTCATCATAGACTGTGTTCTATGCCTATGTATTTTCCCAGCGTATATAATGATATATATATATATATATATATATATATACACCATGATAGCGTGTATGTACAGCGTGTATGATTCTGCGTTTAAGCATCATCAGTGACCAGCATATCTAGTGCCTGCGAATTCATGATCCAACGTATGTGTCCCTACCTACGTGTTAATAATCTTATGCCCTGCATGACGACATATATATTCCTTGAATACTGTATGTGTATATTTCCATCTATGCGTATATTGTATGGCCAGCGTAATGCTATGCGTATGGTATGAAGTGTTTCCATGAATGGCTTAGGGTTTCACTTCTTGAACAACGTATAGAGATTCATCATACTAACTGTAATTTAGGGCATCATCTTAGGGCATCCTTCATTAGTGTCTCTCCTTCTTCAAAAACCCAAGACATGGAGAGGAGAGCACATGAAGAATGTATATGCCAAATGACCTCAAGTCCTCTTCAATTTATACTAAAATGTAGGTGATGAATAGGCATGTCTTTTGGGCTTTTGAGCCTACTCAAGTAGCTGGTCAGCTAGATGATAAATCCATAATCAAAATAAATTCATATCTCCATAAATACTTATCGGAATCATATGATCTTTGGATCATTCCTACACCTCTCGACGAGTGGGATCCAAAAAAATATTAGCTGCCATAAATAAGCTGACCCACATGGAGTTTGGCCCTAGTTGCCAATTTAACATAATAGCTCTGATACCATGTAGGAATTTACAGGGTAAGTTCCTTAGATAAAACACCAAAGGACACCGCTCACAAATAGATCACAGATCAGTACACCAGTATTCTTGATGTGGTTAAAACCCTCAAAGAGGGAAACAGTCCATGGCTTGAGCCAATGCGACCACTTCAAACAATTTATTAATGTAAAAGAAAGAAAATTTACATAAGCTTATCTCATGAATGGTCACCTAACAAATGACCCTCCATACTCTTTAAATAGAGATCTTGGACCAATCGGGTGTCAAGCCACAGATCAAGTGTCTGTAATACCGAGGAGAGAATGAACCATGAGATCACTTTATGTCTAGAACATATCATGACCGTCAGATTGTAAGTTACAAAAAGTACATACTAAAGAAACACACTTTACATAACTATACACTAGACCAAGTTATACTTAATTATTTCCTATGTGTCAGAATATCCTAACACCTAGGCATAAATGTGAGGAACATAAACTATTTATAACTAGACATTATTTTATGTTGAAGTTGAAAAGTTGAATCCATAGGAAATCACACCTCCTACATAGGATGTTCTCACTCTAGACAAGCATTGTGAAGAACTCAAAATCTCCCCTCATGCCTTGAATGGAATTTCATCTCCATTGACATTAAATTTTGGTTTCTATATCAATCATAAGAAGGTGATTGTACTAATAAATACTACTTAAGCACCCATAATTGCATTCATCATCACATTGCAAAAGAAACCTGCAATGATATCCATGTTATTAATGTTGGGTTGTATTATATTCTTTCCATGACTACCCCACGAGCGGGGGGGTCACAGGGGGGCGAAGGTCTCTCCTATAGTTGCGCGGGGTGCTCCCTGGGGTTCACAAGGGGGGTGGCTATCCCCCCTGTCAGGGGGTATGCAGGGGGGTGGTAGCCCCCTTGCATGGGGTTTGGGGCATCCCCCAGGAAAAATGTTTTTAACCCTATATTAGGCAGGTGAACCTACCTATGGTTTTGTGCATGGATTTCACACATGGTTTTGGGAACGATGGTTTTATGTCCATGGTATTTTGTAGATCTAGTCAAGGGAACTATGGTTATGTTCTAATCCAGGGTTAATGGATTGGGGTTTATTGATGCTTCGACATGTGTATATATGTATTGTAACATTGAAAGGAATATAATGAAAAATCAATCTAGCAGTCCCAGTTTTGGGATCCAGGGGAAAATCTCTATGTTTATTTGTTTTATGTTTTATGCTCTCACCATTGTTTATTTTCTGTTTTTAGAATTCGTATGCAGGTAATTTTTGTAAGGCGTTAAAACCCGCAATTAATGACTTTCAAAATCATGATTTCAAATAAGGGATCTATGAAATGTGGTGGCTAGCATGACAATGTGAAACTCTAAATGGGTGATTGTTTCTACAAAACTCACATGTTTTTCATTAAAATGAAAATTGCGATAACATTTTTGGTGCAAAATGGTTGGGAAAATTGGGTCCAATAACCATGGATGTCTTGGGATTATACAGGAGTTTTGAGAAGGATGGGAATTATTAGACTCTCAAGGTATCAAAGGAGATTCTAAAAAGAAATTGATTCTCACCATATGTAAAAGCTCTTGAAGAAGGTTCAGTAAGGAATGATTGTACAGTTCCATGCCATCCACATTCATGAGAATTATTCCTTATATGTTCATCCTGATTTTGCAGTTGGTATTGGAAAAACACCAGTAGGTCTTCAAACTTCCCCATGGAGTAGTATAATCACTTGGTTATAATTATCATATCATGTTATTAATATCCATTACAACATGGCCCTCCTCGTGGTGGCTCTAGAGAAGAATTTTCGACATTTTGAGGAGGTGTTTGACTATATATCATAATTTGAATAGGATGAGAAATCAGGGGATAATGATAACCAAGAAAGAAGTTGAAAAAAGAGCTAGAGAAAAAGGAATTAAATTCTAGTTTCATCAATTCTTCAAAATCCTTATTTAAAATGGAGGTGAAAATGGTCATCACATCCTACTAAGGTGAGATTGATTTTGTTAAGTTGAATCACTAGTTGCAACAGTTCGAATTTTATTTCAATGCCCATAACATAGGAGAAAGAAAAATATTTCATTTTCTTAACTAAAATTAGGGATCCATGCCCTAATCTAGTTGGAAATCCAACACTTAGGCTAGATGGTGTTCCAAAAATAATTAAATGGATACTTTTAAAACCCTCATATTTTCTATATTCTACCCTATTGGTATTGTAGGGGACTAGTGGATTTGCCAGCATCACTTTAGGTAGAGATAAGGGCATAATGTGAAAGAATACACTATTGAGTTCAAGAAGGTAATAATTATGTTGGGTATATTTCCCAAGAACATAGATGTACTCCTCATGTATTTGGAAGGTCTGCACGTTGGAAGCAAGTGATCCTATTTAAAACTAGGAAAATTGATGAGGATTTTGTGTAAGCATATTACCTAGAGAAAACAAACAATAAGTAAGGATAACCAAGTGGTTGCAAACATAAATACAACCAAGATGATTCCAAAGAGGAGAATAAGAAGTGGAAAGGAAATACAAGAAGACAACAACCACTAAAAATTACTTTAGGGATCCAAACAACCATATTAACCATTGTAATATCAATGGTCACATGGAAGATAAGTGTTAGAAGCTACATCTAGAGATGAATCTAAAGAAACATAAGAAGGATTCCAAGACGAAGACCTACCAACCATGAATTCAAGAAACTAGGTATATAGAAGTTTGAATGTAGATGAAAATATCGTCTACACTACAATGCATAAGGATGTGCAATTGAGTATACTTCATCACAAGGAAGAGAATGAGATGACTATACTCTTCTATATTAAGGTATAGGTTAAAAATAGAAAGGTAGATGCTATATTTTATTCTTCTTCATAGTCTAATCTGATAGAATAATATTTTATTAACAATCTTGGATTAGAATTTCATCATCATCTTAACCCATCTCCGTTGGGATGAGTAAATAAGGATGAAAATCTCAACGTCACTCAATATGTAAAATAAAATTTGTTATAAGTGAATGATATATTGATAAAGTGGAGGTAGATGTAGTACCACTTAATGTGTGTTGTGTAGTATTTGCAAGCCCCCACATGTATATTAGGAATGCAATCTTCATGATGAGAGAAAAGCAATATCATTTGATCAAGGATAGCAATGATTTCATCATCAATGCACACAAAGGTATATCCAATATCTCTCTGATAAGTTCTAACCAATCCAATATATTGATCAATTCTAGTAGGAAATTTGATTTATTTTTGTTAAGAGAGAGTCAATCAAGTTATAATTTGGTAAAAGTAAAGGCATATCTAGAGGAATGCACTGAAGAGAAGAAATATTAGGTGGAGGAGTTATTGTAGGAATATAGACAATATTTTTTATTATTTGAAGGGTTACCACCTAAAATGGAAGTGTAGCATAATATATACTTGTTTCCTGACTCCCCGTTGCTAAATATTGGTCTATAAAAATAGATTGTCTCAAAAGTAGATCAAGTGAAAACTATTGGAGTAGGAAGTAACTTGACCAAGCACCTCACCATGTGGATCACCTATCATCATAGCACCTAAGAAGGATGGGACTTGGAAAATGTGTACTGACCACATACCTTTCAACAATATAACTCTTAAGAATCTATACCTTCTACTAAAAGTTTATGATTGTTAGATTAGTTTCAATATGCCAAGTACTTCACGACGTTAGATCTCAAATAGGGATACCACTAGGTATGAGTTAAATAATAATACAATTTGCATACCACCTTTAATACAAGGCAAGGTATATAGGAATGGATACTAATGCCTTTTGGTTTATGTAATGCACCAACTACGTTTACATATTTCACCAATGATGCATTGCATCGCTTTCTAGATTCATTTATGATAGAGTACTTAGATGATATATTGGTTTATATCTCTACCCAAGAGGAGAATATACCACATCTCATATAGGTGTTATAAATCTAAGAAAAACATCAATTAGTAGTGAATCTTAAGAAATGTGAGTTTTCTTAGTAAGCATTGGTATATTTGGAGTATGTGATTGGTGGAGGGGAACTTAAGATAGATATTGTGAAGATGGAGACCATTCTCAAATAGTTAGTTCATATTAATTTCATTAAACATAGGATCTTTGTTGGATAGTGTGGTATTTATGAAAGTTTATAGCATCCTTTTTAGCTATAGTTACACCATTGCATGTCATAGTAGCTTGTGATAAAAGTTTCCAATGAGGGAAAAATTAGTAGAAATGTTTTAATGACATGAAATGGAAGATCAATCAAACATTAGCTCTTGCATTTCATAATTTGTAGAATTATTTGAAGTGGAGATGGATGCAAGTGTATATGATATGGGAGAGATCCTTAGGTAGGGAAGTAAGCCAATATTCTATCATCGCATAATATTTCATGGTGGAGTCTTGAAATACCTTATGCACAGTAAGGAACTCTATGCCCAAAGTCAAGCTGTTAAGAAGTTGAAGCACATATTTATGGGCAAGGAAACCATTATTTACACTAATCCCTAGCCATTGTAATACTTGCAAGCCCAAATTAAGTTTCAGAAAATCAAGTCTTACAAGTGGATTGGGTTTTGAAGTATTTCAACTAGTCATTGAAGGGTAGCACTAATAAGTTGGTAGACATGCTTTAAAGGCCACCCACATCCAATAGTATATCTTTGTGAAATATCCACAGGGATCCTTTTACCCATGATGCATAAAAAGATGCATAAATAGAAGATGAGTACCTTAAATAGGTGTTTCAACACCTACATGGCAAAACTTGTGTAGAAGAAGGTGATGATAAAGTTGAATATTATCTCCCTAATTGGTTGCTCTATATGATAAACAAGATTTGAGTTCCTAAAGGTGAAATATTGTAGCTTACTAGAGAGGATCATACCTGTTGTAAATTTTCTTTACGTATGCAATTTTTTTTAAATTGTATATTTTAAATAAATAAAAATATAGATATCTTGAACTTTGTAATAAAAGTCGACATATTTTACAAATGTCACTTTTAATTTGAATTTTGGAAAAATAAAATAGTTTTATTTTATTTATTCTGATTTCCGCCAAGATGCATTAACTTCCACGCACATTTCAACGGCTGGAATGTTTCCCACCACAATCGAAGGTTAATAATGTATTGTTGAACCCACCCCCCCAACCCCCGCACTCCCAACATTTAATGGGGGGGTCCGCAATATTTGGTTTTCCAAAACCATCGAAATCAACATGGAAAGTGCACGTGCATTACACACCCCCCTCCACAAACCACTCTCCAGCTTAACTATTACTCCCACTAATTTATCCATCCATCATCTTTTCGCCAACTACCCACTCAAATAGTTATGACTATTTCTCCCACTACTACTAATGCACAACCACCAATTCATCAAATTAATCTACGCCAACATTTAAAAAACCAATTAAACGTCTCGATCATTAAATTGACAATGGATGCTCCATTTCTTTCAAAACCAAATTGTCTTACACCAGTTTGCTAAATTTTCTTGATTCGCTCAAGGTTGCAATATTGCCGGACATCCATACAGGTTCCAAGTTCACGGTAACTGAATTGGTTCACCATATGTATTATTCCCGGGTAAAATCTTCATGTTTTCCTTTTGTTTTCAAAATGAGTTCCTCCAAAGGGAAAAGTAAAATTCAAATTGAAAATCCTATGCTTCCCCCAATCCTAAATTTAGATTAATTACCATTGGTAGACCTAGATTTTAAAATTACAGAGAGAAAATGTGAATTTGATATGTATGAATTACATAATTGGGCTTTGTAGAAGTTTTAAGATGCAAGTGATGAATTTAGTTTTTGGGAATCTATGTTGCCTCAATTTGTCTTCCCTCAAACTCACCATTTTCTGAAGTTTGTATCTTGGTGTGAAAGTCAATATTTGCCCAGTCATAGAGCAATAGTAGTAAGGAATGGTGAAATATTATTCCACATAACCCTAAAGTCTATTCTCCAAGCTTTGAATATTAATCCTTCAAACTCATTACATACTTTTTTCAGTTGACCTTGTAGTAGAGATTTACCAAAAGCTTACTTTTCAACAAAGAGCCCATATTTTTTAGTTGTTTTTACCATAAGGTTCTGAATTTCCACGCCATAATCCACCATACTCTTCAGCTACATTTCCTTAAATTTCTAGACAAATAATTTCTATGGTTAGTTGTATTTTGGGATATCAAAATGATGACTGGGTTAATGAGGCCATCCTAGGATTTATATCTTTATTTTCATCTATGAAAAAGCCTTCTGTCTTTTTCAAATTTTCCCAGTTTATTTCAGATACCATTCATGAGTAATTCTTGAAGTTTAATGTAGAAATATCCTTCAGGCATCATCCTGTGTTAGTTTATCTATTCTTATATCACTAGGATGAGAGATTTAAGATGCCACTACAGAAGTTGGATTCGCAGGGAAGACCACAGTCATCTATTCACTAGACTTCATTAGAAAGAAAGGATTCAAAAAATTATTCATTTAGCAATTTTACAGACCATTTCTTGTATTTATCACTTTGTCTTCTTAATAGCGATGTGGTCCCAAGAATTTCATCTGAAGTTAAATGAATTTACATTAAATGAGTATACAAAGGTAGGAGATTGGTACCTAAATCATAATTTTACAGAGATTAGGGTTTATGGTTGTGAATTACCACCCTGCAAACTACTAGATTTTATTCCAATAAGAATTTTTTTCTTTGGAATTCATAAGACAGAGCATCAATGTAGATGAAATTAATTTTGTGTCAAGAAAAAAAAATGCCCAGTTCATGCTAAAAGCTCAGTTTGATCCCTTCATAGCAAATACCAGAGCAATTGATAAACAGGTAGAAAATTTGCTAATCCAAATGAAATTTAAAATGAGTTTTAAGTTGGCCTTATGGCCCTTTGGGGAAAATTTCAGCTATTAGGCTTGAGCAGATGTCTGCTCTCTAAATTCATTTTTCAAAGCCAGAAATTGAGCAATATGCTAATCAGGAAACTTAGGAGGAAAATACCCTACAAGAATTTGAAGAACAAGTATCAAACTAAACGGTATTGGAGACACCTCATCCAAAGGACAAAGAGTTGAAAAGAACAAGTGAAAGTATTTTTCCTGCAATCTTAGCCTCTAAATTAGTAGAATTTAGGGTTTTTACAAGAAGGAAAACCAAAGAGACAGAAGAGGAACTATATGAAGTTATAAATACATAAGTGTCAACTTCAGTGATGCAGTCAAGCGAGCTTGTACTTACTCTACATCAGATGGAATAAACAACAAGTGTTGCATCTCCTTCTACTTCTTCTAGTAACAAAAGAATTTTTTTCCAAATTCTGAGAAATGAAGAGAAAGAGTGAACTGCTAAAAACTGCTACATATTCTCAATTTTGGAAGCAAACAACCTCTACTCAAAATAGGTTGCTATCAACAGTAGATCTTGATAGAGGAAACTTTCAATTGGTATTCCTTGAGCCAAAAGTTCCAACTCCAAAAACTGCAGAAGATTACAAAACTTCCTTATTCTCTTTTGATACAAAATAGGTCCACCCAATTGACCAAATTGATTTACATAAACAAACAGGTGAAATGATTTATTCATCATTAACAAGTTCTGCCATGGCTTCTTTAAAATTACAGGCTTCTTTGAATAATATGCACTCTCAGTTAAAATTGGAAAGAATGTCCTCATTTTCCAAAGATACAAGAGTAAAATCCTTAGAAGATCTTATAATTAAGTTGGGTGTTGATCCTAGTGATGTTGATGTAGCACAGGAAATTACTAAAAATAGGAATGTTGATATCCAGGCCATGCGAAAGAATTTAAAGTTGACAACAAAAGAACATCCTCAGGCTCAGGAAGTAGGACAAATTGAAAAATAAAAATAAATTATGTTGCAAATGATTGCAGAACAAAGTCTATAGATACAAAAAATGGAAGAAAAAATGGAAAAGCTATTGAAAGAGGAGGAGCAAAATAGCAGTGCAGGAGTTCCATCAATAAAGACATGATAAATAGGTTAGGATTCAATAGAACAATTATCAAAATTCATGGTTGGTCTATCATTAAGAAATGAAGAAATTGAGAAACTAAAAGCATCATTACAAAGAGGTGAGGACAATAAGTTGAAGGCAGACAATGCATACATTTCAGAGGTGCAGAAAAATTTCAAGCTTACAAAGTAGCTTGAAAAATACATGGACGAATCATTCAGTGCACAGAATTTGTCAGAAGAAAAAGAGAAGATTTGCTTAGATATAAATTATGCAATTTTAGATTTTTGGCCTTCCATAGAAATATTTTTGAGTAGGAAAAACTATTAGAAAAAACAAAGGAAACAATTGAAGAAATCAAAGAAGAACTAGACAATAAACCTGGAGAAGCCACAATAATTATTAAAGTCTTAAAGTCCCCCGAATGCGGGTGTCATCGAGCCTGTCCACGGGAGGCCACATGTCGGGCATGGGCTGACACGTGATGAGCAAGAGTCTTTATTGCCTCAAGCCGCCGATCCTTCAGAAGCGAGAGGCATAAGGGAGGTCTTAATGGAGCTACGGGAGGTGATGGCAATCTAGCCCGACGCATTTATTGAAGGTCATTTCAGAGGGAATGTTCAGGAGCTTAAATATGATGAATTGGTGGGCAAGAGAGCTCAGAGTGACAGGAAGAATTCTCAGAATTCTGAGTATCGATACCACGTCTTGGTCATTGAAGGATTGGGTGAGGTTCACGCCATTCTGGTGTTGTCTGGGCTCTGTCTTCGCTCAGTTAATTTCGGTACATACCCAATTTGGGTGCTGCAAGCTACGGGAAGGGACCATAGCCACTGTCGGCTCTCCACTGCTCGAGTTCAGGAAAAGGAATTGGAGGATTCCATGGTGCGGCCGCGTGAGAGGATGCCTAGCAGAAGAGGCCCAGGACGGGGAGAATCCTCTCGACCTCCTGCAGCTGACGTTCATCATCATTGCTGCTGTTGCTATTGTTATCGAAGGGCGGGAGTCACCCAAATCCCAGCTGGTCAATTTATGGAAGTGGGAAGCTCTGTTGAGGGTGAGCCAATACTCCCAGCATTTGGCTCAGTCACCTTCACGCTGGGTAGCTCCAGAAACAATGCAGGTGTTAATGCCCACATCTCTGTGCTTTTTACCAAAATCCCGGAGGAAAATGAAGATAGTTCGTCACTGGTTCTGGCGGAGGATAATTCAGCAAGCGAGAAGGGAAAGCGCCCAATGGGGGAGTCCTCCAATGCAGCGAGCTATTCAGGAGGAGTTCTGCCTCAACCCCCTCCCAACTTCAACAACCCGAAATGCCAGCTCCTGCGCAGAGTCCCATGGCCATGTGGGAAGGTGTTCCAGAGGGACAAGGTTGGAGCAGAATCATGGAAGAAGAACCAGAAGAGTAGTCCCCAGCGGCTCTCCTTCGTTTTTGCTTCCTTCTCTCAGGTTGGGGTCTGGGTGCTGGCTAATTTCAAGTTTTCGTTCTGCATCATAGTCTATTTTCTTTATGTCTGTAAGTCTGGCTTGCGGCTACCACAGTTGCACTGGGTCTGGAGTCTCATGGTTGGTCTAAGCTTTATGTCTTTGCCTGTTTCGTGTCGGTTCACGGTAATGTTAACAGTCTCTTTAGTTTGTTTGGGCTATGCGTCTTTTTTGGAATGCCCCTGCATGGGCCGTTTTGAAGTCATGTTGGATAATCTCATAGTCATGTTTTTCAAGCTATCTGGAACTAGTGCCCTGCGAGGCAAAAATACAAGTTTTATATCGCCACCCAAGGAGCCACAGGTGGCCCTGGGCAGCTAGTCTGTTTGATGTAAAAGTTTACCTGTATATATTAATACAAAGTAGTTAGTATTGCCGAGAAAAAATTATTAAAGTCTTAAATTCAAAAACCAAAGATGAGTTAGAAGAAATGGGAATTTAAGATAGAACAGAGGAAGTTCTTGAGGTAAGAAAAGTATTGACTAAGAAAAATTTGATGTTGTAGTTGGAGAATAAATGTCAGAATTTAGAAGTTCAAATTAAAATATTTCACAAAAAAATATTTCTAATTCACTAGAAAGGACTTCCATCATTAAGGAATTCTCATGGTGAATTGGTTTAGCAAGAAGATTATCAAAAAACTTTACATGATATAGCAGTAGACAAATCTAAATTTTCTAAAGTTAAAGGGATTATTAGTGGTCAAAATGTTCTCCAAGGCATAGCAGATGACTTGTTTATTTCGCATGAGATTCATCACCTTTTTGTCAGTAAATCGACTTTTGAAAATTAAATTGAGGTAGATGAGGCATACAAAAATTTAATTAATTTTTCATGTCCAGATGATGACGAATGGGATAAGTTTTTTGAGCTTATCAGTTGAACAAGAAGCAGATTTTCAGGAATATTTCAGCAAAGAGCAGAATATTCAACAGCACAATCAAAGAAACGAAGATTTAAAGCCAAGAAATTTGAAACAACATCCTCGAATAGTGTGTAGTTCCACTAAATTAATTCGAGGATATTTATTCTAAGTCTTTTTGAGTAGAATTATCCAAAATATTTCGGAAGAAGTTTTATTTTTCATGAAAAAGTTGCAACAGATTATTTATTTTTCAAAGAGTCTATATATACTTTGTAATTCGAATTAAGAAGGGTTGATACTTTGACAAAACCCAGATACATTATTGCATTTTGGAAATTTTGAAGATAATCAAAGGCTTATGGCTTTATTTTTTAGCAACATTTTTTTTCATGTGAGTTTTCATGTGTAATCATTTTTGTCATTCTTCATATATTTGAGGTAACATAAAAGTACTGGGTAAGGCTATGTTGAGTGTTGACCTCCCTAATATCCCACCGCAAAGTTAATATCAATACTGAGAATAGCTAATTGAACATTTTGTTTAAATTACTACCCCTGCATCAATAAATTGTTGACTTTTGTATTCAGGAAGGATATTTAGTTATCAAATATTTTCTTGTTTCATTTATCACAAGCATTTAAAGGATTGTATGTTGTTAATATTGAGATCATCACTTTGATAAATATTTGAAGTTTCTCGATCATATACATGTAAATGGTAAGAGTCATTGATTATCCATTTCAAATAAAATCCTCATTTAGATGCTTTGGCATAGTTCTCCAACCAAGAACTATCTTCAAAGCAACAACAATACTGCTAAGGTTTGAGGACATTTTAGTGTTGTGAAGACAATTTACAACTTGCATAGGTATATTTATTAGCCCATAATGCAAGAAGCATATTGGTTTATTAGAGGATGCTGACTTTGTTGTCCAAACAAGCCTAGTAAGAGAAATAAAATTTTATACCATATCTTACTTGTATGCACTAGACCTTGGAATAACATATCTATGGATTGGTGGGTGGTTTTCCAACAAATAAGAAGGGACATGACTATCTACTTATGGTAGTATACAAGTTTAGTTAGATGCACATTTTTATGCATTTTGAAAAGATCATCAAAGGATAAGAAGCGACAAAAATGTTCTTTTTAGTTGTTTGGGTGCACTTTGGGATACTAACGAGTGTCAAGGCTCATATAAAGATACCATATTTCTTGGTGTCTTTTGGACTACACATTAGGAGAATATGGACACCCAGTTGAAGATATATAAATCTTTCCATCCATACGTTGAAGGATAAAAAAATGTAATCAACATGAAATGGGTTCATATTTTGATGGGTTACAATAATAATCATCCTAAGATCCAAAATGAAAATTTGGTTAATATTCAACACACTTCTAATGAAGCAATCCACACTTCTATTAATGTCCCCTTTAGAAAATTGTTTTAGGTATTTGACATCATCACCCCTAGATGTTGCATATGGACATGAAGGAGGAGTGATGGAAGACATTGTAAGAGATGCATTCGAAATAGAAAAAGTTGTTGAAAAAAATATATAGATCCATTAGCAAGTACAAGAGACATTGAAGAAGTCAGAGGAAAAGTACAAGGCTCAAACATGATCACCACATTCTTTAGAAAACATTCAACGTAGGATATATTTTGGTTGTTTCTAAACAAACAAAGGTTGTAAGGTCCTAGTAAGGGATCAAGGATCTATCATATGGTCCTTTTAAAGTGTTATATAAGGTTGGTGATAATGCTTTTTGTGGAGGAAAAATTCTTGTGTATAGGTGATCCCTCTCATTTATGTAATAGAGATAAATAACTCACTAAAGGATAAACTACAATGGATTTTCCACTAGATCTAATTGTCAGTTCAATATCTATTAATAAGTGAGTAAAATAGGTCTTAGTTTTAATTGGTGGTTGTCTTATCATATACAGGTTGATGCAACTCCCAAATCCACTCCAAGCCCCTGAAGCAGGCCACTTGCACACATTTACATTATCAACCTTGCTTAGCATGAAATAAATCTAATATATATCTATATCTATATCTATATATATATATATATATATATATATATATATATATATATATATATATATATATATATATATATATATATATATATATATATATATATATATATATATATATATATATATATATATATATATATATAGATAGATAGATATATACATATATATACATACATACATATCTATATATATATATATAGTCTAATTTCCTCAAAACAAAACAAATCTATCAATGCATAGTATAAAATATCATAGATCACGCATATTTGAAGGGGAAAATACCATATATATATATATATATATATATATATATATATATATATATATATATATATATATATATATATATATATATATATATATTAGATATATAAAAAATACAATAAGGTATGTAACCTTAAGACTACTACAACACCTTTTGGATTTAAGCTCTTAGAGATACTTCATTTACCATTCTTGATTTCTCTCCACTAGCATAAGGCCCCTTAAACTTTAAACCTTCTCTTTATTTCACCAACATAAGGATTCATAATACTCTATCTACTCTAGATTCTCCCTATCCTATATTTTGCCTATTCAAATAAGAATTCATAAGAGCACGGATATAGGCTCCATGTAATGTGAATTGGGTGGATACAAGTCATACATAGGCTTCATGGCATGTAAATTAGGTGCATACAAGTCATATATAGGCTTCATGGCATGTGAAATAAGCAATTACAAGTCATAGATAGGCTTGATGGCATGCGAACTAAGAATTTACAAGCCATGCACAAGTTCCATCCTTAGTTATGATATTTTTCCAACCTATTATTAGAATTTCCTCTATTGTGAAATTTTTTCTCAAGTTCTATGCTCATTTATGACTTTTTCCAACTCGTTATTAACTTTCTTATAAATTATGAATTCAAATGATTATGATATTTTTACTCATTTATGTACTTTCATACTCATAACATATAATAACATCCTTGTAAGGCATAAGGTAGAAAATACAAGCAACATCCTTGTCTTCTATGAGATAGGACAACATTGGCCCAGCAACGAGGATGATCATATGATAGAGGTAGAGCTCATGCTTGGATTTTGCCCACATTTCTGATTTGTATGTCCTAACCATCTTTTGCATTTTTATTTTTCTTTTGTTTTCTCGGTGTCCATTGTGGAGCACTTGGAAGGTATGCTTTTTGACAAGCAATCTAGTGGTTTTTCAATAATATTTCTAACCTTTTCTGCATTATGAGTCTAAAGAATATAAGGGTTTTGATAAATTGTGTGAAAATGGAAAAACGAATCTCAATCACTAATAATTGATGTTTTCTATGCAGAAGGACGCGGAAACAGGGAATCATCGAGTAAAAACAAGAAGCGAAGGGAAAGTAACTGTTGTCCCGTCGACAGGGAACCGGATGCGGACAAGATCAAGTAAAATTAGAGCCGAATAGTCCAGGAAAAGAATGCAGGATACCGAGACAGAGAACGCAAGAAAGGAAAGAGAAGAACTGAACGATTAGCGAATCCCTCAGGATCTTCGATCCTGAGGGATCGCTGCTTTAAGCTTATCTTTTGTATCTAGATATCTCCGTCATTTCTGTTATATAAAGGTACCACGCCATCGAGCGTGGGGGACGACTGTTGTTGTAATTACAAGCTTCAGAACAACTTTGATCATTAAGTTTTGTTAAGACCTGATTTTGTATACTTTTGTTAATGCAATCAATATAAAGGACTTGGTGTTCACTTCGTTTCTGCATCTGAAGTAACTTTAAGTAGTGTACCATTGGTAGCCAAGGGCCCAGCTCCGACGATCACTTGCTGTTGTATCATACGGTGATTTGTGTGGTTTGCTTATTTCTCTTGTTTCAGTAATCCGATATATCTTTTATATGATAGACTATGCTTCCTAATTAATATCTGAATCTGAATAAGTTCTTTAACCCACGTCTCTGTATTACACAAAGTGAATCTATTCGAATTGCATCCATTTCTATAGCAAGATATTGGTATGAATGTTATCATCATTGGATTCATATAAAATAAGTATTTGCGAGGCTTGAAGATAATATCACTTTGTTCAGAAACATAGTCACATCATACATTACTCTCGGATTGCTACAGTAGTCTAGAACGTGTACATACATCGGAGTTTGTTGTTCCATTTGAGTTTGCTGTTCCATTTGAGTTTGTTGTTCCAATTTATATGATTGACGTTTCCTGTTTATGATAGTTTGCTGTTCCATTTGATTACTGCTATTCCATTTGATTACTGCTGTTCCATTTTAGAATTGTTGTTCCATTTTACTTTCGCTAATCTGCCTTTATTGCTTTTGCGTGATAGCAGGCCTAAGGCTGTCGTGAGCCCAGCGAGACGCTGCCTAGCTCCCAGACCTATAAGTCCATGCTTTGGTTTTCTTTCTTTATCAGTTTCTAAAGGGAAGGGTTATTGTTTCCGTACCCTTGACTGATCAACTGCTTTGTGTGCTTTTATCTTTTGAGTTGGTTTAGTTACAGCTTAGTGTTTGTTTCCTTTCAAATCATTAGAACGCTATACTACCGAGCATTACTTGGACAAAACAGCCTCGGATTGAGTTACTCCTTGAAAGAACAAAACGATCCCGGATTGACTTAATAATGTGGAATAATTGGTGGTGTGAGAGACCCTAGTTATCGCTCTACATTTTGGCGTCGTTGCCGGGGAAGGGGTAATAGCCATTTGTCCTTTATAGAGTAGTGCGCAAATCTGCTAGGAGGGAGTTGGATTTTAAAAACGGAAGGTAAGAACCTGCGTACGGAGCATGTAAAAGCCCTTCTCCACCATCCGCTCTCTTAGTAGAATTGCTGGTTGATAGGATTTAGTAGTTTTCCTAGAGTGCATGACTAAGCAGAAAAAGATAGAAAAGAATATCAAACTTCCAGTTAAAGCCAAAGGACCGGTGACCCTTGGTAGGACAACCTTTATAGACGAAATCTACAAGAAAACTGGATCTCAGCCATCGGTAGGCTTTAGAAAAACTAATTCTAAGCAGCCTACCAGTTTCCTTCAGGCTACAGCATCACCATCTGGAGCCTTTGCTGAGGTCCACAGCCAGACTAATGAACAGGACTATTAAGAAATTGAAAATTCTGTGACAGAACGGCTGCAGGAAGGGAACTTAAGTAACCTTTGTGAAGGAGAAGGGGAAACAGGGGAAATAGAAGAACCAAGGTCTCCTTCTAGGATAATCCAACTGTTAAACAGCCTAGATAAGGGGAGCGCAGCTAGAATTAATATTGAAGGCACCCCATTCCTTCAGATAGAGATTCCAGCTGTAGAAATTCCAGATAAGGGAAGCGTCATTAAACCAACCCCTGCCAAGTCCGTCCCTTCCCAACCTAGGAACACCCTCCTAGAAATCCCGGAAGGATATTGGCACATATTTGATCCCATGGCGCAGAATCAGCCAAATACCCAAACCTCTACCTTACAATATCCTATAGTAGATTTTGCTGTGAATGCACCGATGAAGGCAATTCCGCTTCAACACATCCCAACGTTTCATGGACTCACATCAGAGGACCCTGATGCATTCTTATTCGAGTATGATGTGTTATGCAGGGGGTACGATTACACCACTGACCCCCAAAAACTAAAGTTGTTCCCCTCTACTTTGAAGGGAGCAGCTCTGAGATGGTTTATGGGTTTAGGTGGTGGAGTCATAAACAATTGGGAAGAGATGAAAGAAGCCTTTCTCAAGAAATATCAGGATTACTGTAGGTCAAGGGAACTGAAAGATGAGATTTTCCAAATGACGGCCAAACCAAATGAAACTTTAGAAGAATATGTGGAACGCTTCCAATATAATTTACAAAGATCCCCCTATGCATCATTACCTTTGCCTGACAATGTGTTGAAAACTGCATTAATCAGAGGTATGAAAGAACAGTGGATTGAAACATTGAATATAATGGGAAAAGGGGACATTTACCAAGAAAACTTTGCTGATATTATTAAGTTATGCATCAGGAGTTCAAGGGGTAGCACAAGAATAAAACCAACAGAATATGATCGGTTTGTTAGAGATAATAAAATTTCAACAGAGGGGGTAACACGTGTAGAGCTTGGGAATTTATTAGAAAATTTCAAAACTGATATTTTAGGGACATTAACTACACAGCTTGATATTGTGCAGGCTAGACAAAAGCAAATGGAGGCAGAACAAAATCTGGCAATTTTTTGCCCCCGATGCAGAAAAAAATACAGCCACGAGGAATGTCCACTAGATTTAGCCCAAGCATGTGCTATTTGTACAAAGGATCATCCTACTGAAAGCTGCCCCTCACTCCCTGGACTGAAGGCAGTATACAAAGAAGCAGAAGAGGAACCAGAGCCTGCATACTTTGTTAACCAGCGTCGCCAATGGCAGCCTAAGCAACCAGGTATGTTTTCGGATCCAACCTCTTCCTTTCAGCCTCCACAGTATAATACTTAGCAATATGGTATATGGCAAAATCAATCTGCACCCCCATTTTCAAACTGGCCATCACAACCATTTCCCTCTTCAAACCCATGGATGAATCAAACAAACCAATTCTGTTGGCCAAATTTTCCTTATGCCCCACCATACTGGCAAAATAACTCATATCCCCCGCAGTGGATTCCCCCTACTTCACAAGGTTCACCCTGGCAGACCAATTGGCCAAGATCGACATATCAATCAACAGGAACTATCCCACTCCCTCAACCAACTCTGCCAGCTTTACAACAAAATCCCCAGTCTAATCTGAGACCGCAACTCCCAGCCCAACCCAATCCCAATCCTAATAATAGGCCAGTCCAATCCATCCAAATGATAGACACATCAGAGATTGGATCTGACCTAAGGGAGTGCAATCATCTTCAGTTAAGATCTGGACGAATAATAGAAATAGAGGGAGACAAAACAATTCGCATTGAAGATCAGTTACCAATAGAACAACCCCCACAACAGAAGGATGAAAACAAAGAGCAAAACAATAAACAAGCAAGTACATCCTCTCCTCCTTTCCCAGAACGATTAGTCATATCTCGACCTATACAATCTCCAGACTTCGACATTTTGGGAGAATTACAAAATTTGTATATAAAGATTCCATTCCTCCAAGCCATACAAGATATTCCTATATATGCAAAAACCATAAAAGAATTGTGCATCAAAAAATCAAGGAGGAATACAAATACTAACCCCAGAGTCCAAGTAGTTGGTACTTTATCCGACCTATTATCAGGAAAAGAGGCACCTATCAAATATGAAGATCCCGGGAACCCAATTGTAACTGTCCAAATCTATGGCCAAACCCTGACTAATGCTCTAGTTGACCTGGGAGCTGCAATCAACATTTTGACAACCTCCAACTGCCAAAAGCTTGGTATCACGTCAGTAGAACCTACCTCTACTCTGTTAGAATTGGCAGATCGATCTGTAGTTCGACCAGAAGGTACTCTGAATGATGTCATGGTTTCCGTAGATTCCTGGGAGTATCCCACAGATTTCCTGGTAATTAATCCTAAAACCCGACTAGATGGACATCCGTTAATCCTAGGCAGACCCTGGCTTGCTACTGCCGATGCCTACATTGGCTGCCGGTAGGGAAACATGACTATAACTAAAGGACCAGATGTTAAAAATTTAATTTTATATCCTCCAGCATAGCCAAGCCTGCCAATGATTAAAACTAACCCTTATCCTGTGTCATATCTTGCTAACAATATCAGATCTCCATTAACTATACAGAAGGCTTTAGACTTTAAAGATCAAACAGAAGACGACGCCATTAACAATTTTATTAGTCAAACTGAAGCTAGAACACATATGCAGTGTTTTATGATAGAAGTAGCATTTGACAGTGAGCTAGAAGAAGATCCTTTAAAAGATCCACATGACCAAACAATACCAGTAACTGTTGTTGCCAATAACAAAGTAGTGGAAATTGAACCTGGTAAAACTCTGAATATTAATGCCAACCTTACATCAGATCAAGAAATAAAGCTTGTTAATCTGTTACAAAAATACAAGGATGCATTTGCGTGGGATTATCCTGACATGAAGGGGATTGATCCTCAATTATGCAACCATCACATCTATATAGAGAAAGATGCAAGACCTGTCCGTCAGCCACAAAGAAGACTCAACCCTCACCTAAAAGAGATAGTAAAAGACGAACTTCAGAAGCTCTTAGATGTTAACTTTATTTACCCTATCTCTGACAGTAAATGGGTCTCTCCCCTTGTGGTGGTACCCAAGAAAAATGGAAAATGGAGGATTTGCGTGGATTACAGGGAGTTAAACAAGGCTACACAGAAGGATCACTTTCCCCTCCCATTTCTAGACCAAGTATTGGACACGTTAGCAGGGAAGAAATTTTTCTCCTTTCTGGACGGCTTCAGTGGATATAACCAAATCCAAATTGCCCCTAAAGAACAGGATAAAACTACCTTTACGTGCCCCTGGGGAACGTTTGCCTATCGAGTATTACCCTTCGGCCTATGTAACGGCCCTGCTACATTTCAAAGGGCTATTCTCAGTATTTTTGCAGATCTAATAAACGATGGACTTGAGGTGTATATGGACGACTTCACACTGTATGGGGATGAATTTGATCCAGCTCTGGATACCCTGGAAAAAGTTCTACAACGTTGCATTGCTACCAGACTCTGCCTGAGCCACGAAAAGTGCTACATGATGATGACGGAAGGGCTCATTCTAGGGCACTACATTTCAGCAGCTGGCATCCAGGTAGACCGTGCTAAAATTCAGATTCTTTTGCTCATCCCTACCCCCACTACTCAAACAGAGGTACGTAGTTTCCTTGGATTTTCTGGATATTACAGACGATTTATAGAACATTATTCACGAATTGCAGCACCTCTATATGCCTTAACTGGTAATGTTGATTTCTTGTGGACAGAGAAATGTGACTAGGCTTTTAAAGAATTGAAAAAGTTGTTGTCAATAGCTCCAGTCCTTCGAGGACCAAACTGGAATTTGCCATTCCAGATCTCATCTGATGCCTCGGATACAGCAATCGGTGCAGTCCTAGGACAAGAAGAGGATAAGAAGCCATACGTTATTTACTATATTAGCAAAAATTTATCCTCTGCCGAACTCAATTATACTATTACTGAAAAGGAATTCCTGGTTGTAATTCATGCTGTTAATAAATTTAGGCATTATATTACAGGTTATCCTGTTGTGTTATATACAGATCATTCTGCTATCAAATATCTAGCAAACAAACCTGTCACGAATGCTAGAGTAACTCGATGGTTGATCCTGTTGCAGGAGTTCGACATCACAATTAAGGATCGACCCGGCAAGGAGAACCCTGTAGCCGACTTCCTCTCAAGAATACCCAAATCAATCGAAACAGCAGCAGTAGAAGATCAATTCCCTGATGAACATCTGTTTTCCATTGCCATTCGAACACCCTGGTATGCTGATGTTGCCAATTACCTTGCAGTGGGTAAGTTACCAAAACACCTAACCCCTCAGGAACGAAAGCAAATTGTTCAAAAAAGCACTCGATTTTCGTGGATTGGAGACCATTTATTCCATACAGGGGCGGACATGCAAATCAGGAGGTGTATTCGAGAGGATGAGATCCTAGACATCTTAAAAGCTTGTCATAATGGACCATGCGGGGGGCACTTTGCCGACAAAAGAACAGCACATAAAGTACTACAGGCAGGATACTATTGGCCTACAATTTTTAAGGACGCGAAAAAGTTTGTACAAGCCTGTGACAGCTGCCAGCGAGCAGGAAAACCTGGTCAAGCTGATGAAATGCCTCTGAGACCACAAGTGGTTATTGAGCCATTTGAACGATGGGCTCTCGATTTCGTCGGGCCCATTAATCCACCATCAAACCAGAGGACATACATCCTGGTAGCAACAGACTATGTTACTAAATGGGTTGAGCTGAATCATTAGCTAGGGCTACAGAAGATTCGGTAATATCAATTTTTGTTCCATTTGTTTGTACGTTATT